>CM044956.1:24529359-24598584 GCA_024516035.1 Bactericera cockerelli
TTATCTGAGGGTGCGAGAACAACTTAATTGCTTGTTCCCTCAGAGATGGATCGGCAGAGGAGGACCAAACCCCCAGCACCCTGGACCTCACTTGATTTTTACCTGTGAGGAAAGGTGAAAGATCTAGAATACCAAACCAGTAGTCCAACAGATGTGGAAAATATGAAGGTGCGCATCATTGGGATCTGCCGCAACATCACACCTGAGGAGCTAGAGAGAGAGTTCATGCCACCTATCCTGGCAGACTCAGGAAATGTATTGCAGCCGAGGGTAGTGTTTTTGAACATCTGTAGAGGTGAGTTACCTACATCGTACATACAAACTTCAGGCACGGACTCATGTCATGACTCACGCGCACGGAAATGAACGCATTTTAGACGTTATTCGTCTGCCGTTTTAAGGGAAAAAATCGCAGAGAGTTAATTTTTTTGCATTGTATGCTAATTATTTTCTTCTTTTATGTGAAAGAAAAAAAAATAGGGGGTCGAATTTAAATTTCTGGACTTTTGGTATTTTGAACCTGAAAAAAGTTTATGACCAATTTAAGGACCTATGACTTTCTTAAAGAATAAAAGCAAGTACATTAAATTAAAGAAGAGAACTTTACCTATTTTTGTCAATTTTAGTTTATTCACAACGTTTACCGGGTGCCCGTAATGACTTCCGCAACCTGGGTCTATTTTCTTCTAAAAACCGTGTTTTTTCGGGACTCGAACCAAGGAATATTTTTTTTCTTTTTACTAGTGTTACTAACTTGCTTTGCATGTTTCGAATGTAAAATAAAAAAATATGCATTCCATTTAAAATTCGGGAGAAACGGACATGTGCCCCCCTGAAAACGCCCTTAGGGGCGGTGGGCGGAGGTTCAAAATATTTTCCCATAAAACTTCAGACTTCATATTGGGGACCAATTTTTTGTTTCAAGATCCTATCTCAAACCGTTCTCGAGAAAAAGATAGTGGCTGGGTGGTTTCGATCACCCTGTATAACCTTGGAAATTTATATCCTTGTCTTCTTAGTCGAGAGCAGTTTTGGCCAGAATTAAGAATTACTTCAATTTCTGCAGTGAAAGTTGAGAGAGTAAAAGAGAGAGGAGAGAGAACGATAGAGAAGGGAAGACAAGAAATGATGGGCGATACAGGTGCTTTATTTCAGTGTCTAAAGTTACCGACTGGTACAACAGGAAATTAAATTAAATGTAAAGAAATAGGAGGGGAGAGGGAGGGATAGATGGACCTGGAGGAGATAAGTATTTGTATGGAATTAGATGTAGAGAGCTGCCAGTGGCTGGATAGCTAAGACTCGTGTTACCCGGAGGTCGTGGGTGCGAATACCAGTTTCAGCCATTGTCATGACTCTCTTTATAATTTATTTCAACAATGAATCTAACATTTTCCAATGATTTCACAAGCAGTTTCCTTCAAGAGCACAGTATTAAATTACTTCGTTTTATACTTGCGTTTAAATGCCTAGGACATGCATGTAACAAATTAGAAAGGTTAAAATGATATTGGCTCCCTTGACAATAGGCAAGGGATCCGCCCAGAACTGAAGCTGTCAACTTTTGGAAACGTAAGTGACGCCAGGGATTGTCAGGGTTTCGTCTGGGGTGGGGGGTTCCCTTGGGTGTTGGAGCTGGGTGGGGCGGGATAGCATGAGAAACTGTAATTTCTTCGGTGGATCTTAGGAGTTTTCCTAAGATCGTTATTACAAATGGAATTACAAAAATTTATCAATTTTGAACAAAAGAAGGAGAAATAGAGAGTGAAATGATAAATTTGGAAAGAGAAAAATTTACCACTTTATTAAAAACTAGCCGTTTGCCCGTGCTTTGCAACGGGACTAAATTTCAAATTTACTAAGGCATGGCCGTACTGCTGGACAGCAATGCCTTTTTGAACTTTTTATAATTTTTCTGGACAAAGCGATAATGGTTTTAGGGGGGTCAATTCTGAGACATTTTTCGCTATCTCTTACCGTTTTGGCTAAACAACTCCGGACAAACAAACAAACAAACATAGGTAGGTATATAGTCCTTTTTTCTGTTTTATATATAGAGATTGTAAATTTTTGAAAATAATTTTTACTTTCTATTAGCTATGAGGTATAGAGAGTATTATTTTCGGTTGATCGATAAGGCAGTGGACTTGTAACCTGGAGGTCGGTGGTTCAAGTCCCGGTTGCAGCGTAGATTTAGTAAAGCGAGTTTGAGTAGTTATGATATCACAAAAGTGATGAACACAAATATGATAACTTTTTTTTATTATTATTTTCGGTCGTTTTTTCAAAATTGAATTCATAACATTTCTGGACGAATAAGACTCTCCTGATTCCCAAAAAAGTGATTTTTATAGTCGTATAGGTAGAGCGATGAAATTTGGCATGTAGCTGTCGATACAGAATTCCGTATTATTAAGAATTATAAAATTCCGTATTATTCTTTTTTTTTAAATAAAAAAAGTATTGTTTTCTTTTGATATGTTATTATTATTTACTTCACAGTACGTTCTTTACTTCAACAACAAAAAACCTGCTCAAGTTTTGGTAATAGAAAGTCGCGTGATGTTCAGACCAGTTTATTTAACTATGTATGCTTCTACCTCGTTTAACGGTTTGAAATAAAAGCTTGTACAAATTTTCTTTAAAAAATAATTTATGTCCATTAATGAGAGAAAATAAACGGGTGCGACACCACACATCTTTAGTTTACTCGAAATCCACCACGTATGACTCAACGGTAACAGTTTTTTAAAAAATAATGTCAAATTCGTAATCAGCAGCTCAAAGTGATTGGATTTTATAAATCATAACCCCCATCTAAGATGAGGGCCGCCCCTTTAAATTGGAAAAAAATAAGGAAAAAAAACAAACTTTTCATAATTTTTTTTTTTTTTCAAATGAATTTTTCTTTCGTTTTTCGACAAATTACCTAAGATTCTAACAGTCTTATAATGTCTCCTGGAGTTGATTCTGAAATTAAAAAAAAAACTTGGACACCTTGCATGCTAATATAATAATTCTGTGTAATTACTCTGACTAAGTAAAAAATACTCTCAGCAGATGAAAGAATTCATTCCATATTACATATTATAATATGTTTTTTTATCACCTACCTATTTGCTTTACATTCGAAGTCCATGTCTGTACCTATTAATTCAAGGGATGCTCTTCTAGTCAATCCATCAGCATACCAAAACATACCTGAAACAAGTGAAACACATATAAATAAACACTCAATTAAATAATAACCTAAAGTAGAGATGGGTAATACCTAGTATTTCATAGAACCGGTACTTCAGTAATCGATTACATAAAAGTACCGAGTATTTACCCAATTATTTTTGTACTTGGTTTTTGAGGTTCTGAGAGCGGATCTAAATGGATTCGAGTAAGTACTCAAGAACCAAGTCAACACGACCACAAGCCAGTACCCAGTTACTACCGAGGTATCTAACGAGTATGAGAAAAATACTCGGTTCTTGTACCATTATAATACGAAGTACGCAGTAACAAAACAAATCTTTCGAATGCAATTACTTTTTTCATGTTATTGATTACTCTATAATAAGAACCGGTACACACTAATTACTCTCAAGAACCGGTAGTTTTTGAGTAAAATAATTACTCGTACCCTTCTTCTGAGAGGTATTCTCTCAGAAGATTTCAGTCAGGGCCAATTTGGTGCCCTAGACTTAATAACTAATAGCTTGTACCTATCATTTTTAATGATAGGTACAAGCTATTTCCCAATTTTCGAAAATAAGATTTAAAAAAAAATGTTTAAAGGAGAGATATTAGAAATTTTATTTTTCCTCGAGATTATAGGTAAGCAAAAAATAAAATGGCGGATTTTCAGGAAATTCACACACACACACACACACACACATATACGAACAGACCATATATATCACTTTTTTGGATTCAGGAGAGTCTAATTAGTCCAAAATGTTATATCAGCTCAATTTTGAAACAACGGACTGAAAACAATACGTTCTATACCTTATAGGTAATAGAGAGTAAAACATGTAAATTCCCTAGCTTCTAAAAATATTTAATAAATGAGGAAATTCCCTACCACCCGACAGGGCACGGTTGAATATCCCAAGTTTTAGGCGTACGAGACTCGAGAATATTACCTCACCTCCAGGTACCAAGGCTTGTGAATTTCTTTCAAGACGTTTTCCACTGCTCTCTAGGGAGCCATAAAACCTCCATGTATTCCAAATAGAAAATGAGCTGTTGCGAATATTCACGTATTTTTTCTTACGTGAATGTCTATTTTTAATGGAATTTTCGTTTCCTATTTATCGGTCAATATTGCACACGATGTCATGGTACTTCGCCTCTTGACCTGGTAAATAGTGTATTGGGTCAAAAGATTCAAAAGGCGAAAGCCTCCTGATTGAATTTTTCTTTTATCCTTAAATGAAAAAAAGGAAAGAAAAATATTCGAGGTATTTCTGGTTTCACAAGATAATAAATAATGAGCAAAAGTTGCTGAAAGTCAGTGGCGAAGTTATAGAAAATATTTTAACATCATCTGACAGAACAGAAGTGGAAGACAAGTACAGAAGACTCATCACGACCAAGAGCTGAGCTGTAGGTGAAGAAATATAGCTCACAAGGACTGGAATACTCGACGTGCTGCCAGTAGTAATGACTAATTCAATATCAAATACAATCGATCCTATTATCATTTTAAAGGATTTTTTTTCTTCATACAAATAAATTTCCATTGATTTCCTTGTATAAAACTCTCTCTCTCTGATGATACGTTACTTCCAAACTCACGTTATTTAAAGGTTGTAAAAGGCGCATATATATGCTCCCTAAAACGACACGATTTACAACAGTTGAAATGCCAGCACTTTTACATTAAACCCTACCGCCATGAATTTTTTTTAGCTTTCTAGGTACTTGGGAAGTAACTCATACTACTAATGATCTATCAGTCACTGAGTCAGTGAGTGAATCAGTGAGACAATCATGACTATCATGAGTCAGTCAGTTACAAAATTGCAAATTTTAAAATTACCCTCCTCTGAATTTTTTTTGCATGGATATTTTCAGTGTGTTTTTAATGATATTAGGAAAACCTTTGTGCCAAATTTCATAGCTCTATGGTCAATAGAATCGAGGATATGATGAGGGTGTGAAAAACCGGGTGAATCGGTTCGTGTAAAGATAACTGCCTGCTTGCTGGAACCTGGCCTGGCGCACTGCCGTGAGCTCAGATTCGAATCTAAGGTGCAAACGTGCATTAGGGACTCTTTTTCAAACATAAAATAATGCTACACTGTCTATTAACTAAATAATTATATCTACACATTGAGTTGTTGCATGCTGAATGTATGTTTGGTACAGGCTCTTTCAACACAGTGGAGGCCAAGAGGATAAATCCTTACTTTTGAATTTTTAACATCGGACAACATACAGCATGATGGGATCTAGTATTTTCTACTGTTAAATGTGAGTAAAAAAATGGAATCTACTCTACGGCCCTGAAAACTTTTACCCCGTAAAGAATTCTACAAAATTGTTCAAATCCACATCTTGCCTTATATTATAGGTACTTTGAGTATTAGGGTACCTTCACAGCTAATATGAAAAACACACACAATGAGCTTTCGAGGAAAGCTGTTTTCTTGCGGGGGCTCCCTTCATGTTTTCTTTTTATCAATAAGTTTCCACTCTGATCTTGTATTATTTTTTCCAGGCCGCTAAGCTCAAAGAAGAAAGAAATCATCAATAGTATTTTCACGTACTCCTATGTCTGGCAGTTTTCTTTTTATCTAAATATATATAATTATATATATACGTCTGGGGCAGAACAAACACTGTAAAGTATGGTGTTTTAGTGGGAGTTGTCAGGCAAGGCTGCAACGAGAGGAAATATGTTTGTTTCCTGAGGGTGAAAACCTGACGGGCCAACTCTAAGACACAAGAATCATAGAGCTAGTTTAGACAGTACATAATTGTACATCATGCATATAGAATGATGCAACGTATAAAGTAATAGGATTATAGGCATTTGCCTTGGCGAGCACTACCGCGCCCCTTAATGCGATCACATCTAACATATTTTTACTTTCTATTACCTTTAAGTTATAGAAAGTATTGTTTTCGGTCGGTTTTTTTGAAATTGAGCTGACAAGTGTTCATGAAATTCTTACCCTTGTTTCACTAACTACCAAATTTATGTTTCCAATTTTAATTAGTTTTTTTTTCTATTTGATTTGTACCTTTATTTTATTTTACGTACATTTGATTGAAAATAACATATGGGACGTAATCGGGTATTGAAGCTTTACGATGACCGGACGGAATCTGGTATTGAAATATTGAAGGGACGGAATCGACGGGACGGAATAAGGTGAAAAAAAGGTAAATGGGACGGAATACGGTCCCGATCTTACTAGTCTTGTACATGTTCAAGAACAGAAAGAGATTTAGGAAATCCTTATTTGTAAAATATTACCTCGTATGTCAGGCTTAAAACAGGTAATGCTCAATTGCATATTCACATTACAAATAAATTATTCTCACGTACGGATTTCCTTGTTGGAGATTTGCGACCAATAAAATGTGACGGTCCCCCATTGTTTTATCCAGAACATAATACAAAAATGAAAACAATAATATCAAGAACATGAGCGGGATAATCCCAAAGAATAGGAACCCAGAATATCCTATTTGTTTTACAAACAAGAAGAGAAAGGGAACCGTGTTACGTCTTGAACTTTTATTTATGACACCTTCTCTCTCTCTCTTACACGTAGTGAAGTTGCCTGGAAGTTTGGGGGCATGTTGTATTGACCTGGAATCAAGGAATTGAGTTGGATTTGACGAACATCTATTAGATGTTCTTAGGAGAAGACTTTAGGAGAAGTTTAGTAATATTTTTTAAATAAAATATGATTGGACTCTGATATTTAAGAAAAACCGAAAATTTGGACAAAAAAGTGCAAAAATAAGGCCTACGACTTGCCGATACAGAATTTTTTGTGGAATCTATAATGAAGGAATTTAGATCGGTATGCTATCAAATAAAACAAATTTGAAGAGAATCGGTTAAGAATATACAAGTGATTTAGTATAAAATCTCAAAATTTCCAAGTGTGTACATGTACAATGTGAATTGTTGGGGTAAATCAGGTCTCGTCAGGAATCGAACCTAACTGAGCGCCTCTCTGCTTTTGAATCCTCTGGATCGAGGCTCTCAGTACCTTTGCCCTACCCTGAAATCTATACTTATAAAAGAGAGTTTCACTGACTGACTGATTCATCACTGTTTCTCCGAACTGGTAAGTCCTAGGAAGCTGAAATTTGGTAGGTAGCTTTGTCTTATAGTCTAGTAAAATGATAAAATCATCATCTCTGGACACGAAAGATGAAGTTTCTTATACCAATATTATGTGGAGAGATAACTTTGTCGCTACAACGGTCCCCCGTGGCGGTGAATAATGAGACAGCCGCCGCTCCGGAAGTTGCGATATCCCTGGATCTCACAAGGAGCACAAAGGATACCTACAACAAAAAGAAAGCTCTCCTTTTTGTTCTCCATTGAGATAAAATTTTAATAATAATTTTTCGCCAAGACAATACAATGGGCGCTGGGGTGGAGAAGAATAGAAAGATCTTGCGAGCGCTCGGTTGACCTATTAATGCAAACTTTCATATTTAAAGGTGCAAATTATACATACATACATACATAGAGTGCGAGTGTATGTATAATAACATAAATAACTATTCATATACTTTCTAAACGACTATAGCTAACAACCAGCTCTCTGTCGACGCAAAGGCTTTTTCCCAAGCCTGGTGTCTCGTAAAATCCAATGTAACAACTAGAAAATAAAACCTTGTAGGTATAGTTGTTAAGTACTATGGAACAAGTCTTGTACTATGGAACAAGTCTAGTACTATGGAACAAGTCTAGTACTATGGAACAAGCACGCACCTAACCACCCTGAATAATTGTGGATTGGACCAAATGGAAAAAGTCTCACACAACGTCCTACTGGTAGGTAAAAATAATAAAGTATCACAATACCATATGTATAAATATACCCACGCTTGCTCTTTTATTTTGACTACAATGACATGTGTAGTGTGTACCTTACGAGAAAGTGCATAAACATGGGTTTTCAGGGTAAAAAATCTCTCCCTATCGTATAGCACGAGACGGGGGAGTAAACGTATTTGTTTTTAATTCCAGTAATTGTAGAAAAACAAAGTCCCCAGGGGCGGCTCATCCAGTATGTCCAGGCTACTCCAGACAGGTAGGAACACTTCTCATTCAGATACCAGGCCTGCGCCCACCGCCCACCCATGAGCCTAATGAGACTGCATACTGTCAACTGAAACTTTATAGAGTAACCTTTACAGTCTACATAATATACCTGTAGACCCAAGAGACAGCGGTGATACCTCCTTGAGTAGTACTGTACCTACAGCTATGACAAAGCAGGTAGGTATCTCCTTGAGTAGTACTGTACCTACAGCTATGACACAGCAGGTAGGTACCTCCTTGAGTAGTACTGTACCTACAGCTATGACACAGCAGGTAGGTACCTCCTTGAGTAGTACTGTACCTACAGCTATGACAAAGCAGGTAGGTATCTCCTTGAGTAGTACTGTACCTACAGCTATGACAAAGCAGGTAGGTACCTCCTTGAGTAGTACTGTACCTACAGCTATGACACAGCAGGTAGGTACCTCCTTGAGTAGTACTGTACCTACAGCTATGACACAGCAGGTAGGTACCTCCTTGAGTAGTACTGTACCTACAGCTATGACAAAGCAGGTAGGTACCTCCTTGAGTAGTACTGTACCTACAGCTATGACACAGCTGGTAGATACCTCCTTGAGTAGTACTGTACCTACAGCTATGACACAGCAGGTAGGTACCTCCTTGAGTAGTACTGTACCTACAGCTATGACAAAGCAGGTAGGTATCTCCTTGAGTAGTACTGTACCTACAGCTATGACACAGCAGGTAGGTACCTCCTTGAGTAGTACTGTACCTACAGCTATGACAAAGCAGGTAGGTACCTCCTTGAGTAGTACTGTACCTACAGCTATGACACAGCAGGTAGGTACCTCCTTGAGTAGTACACCATAAACTTCATCTTCATAATGTCACTTTTCCATGCACCTTCCGGAAATAGATATATGTACATGATATAATGTTCTATTTAAAATTCCATTAATCTTAACTTTCAGACAAACTTGGCCTGAATTCTTTTCAGTTTAAGATCGTATTCCCAAGTCATCAACCAACAGGAGACCCTATCAACACAGGTCTGACACACATAGCTATAGCTATACTTTGTATAGCACGCTGTTTGTTCAGCCGTCAGAAATGAAGTAACAGGTAACCTGCACGTATGTTATGATGTCTGGCGTTTTTGTTTTCTTTCCATTCCATGATTCAATGTGTGCTTGGAAAAATAAATGTTAACCCACATGTAATGGGGTACGGTGCGGGAAAGCGGAGTTCTTCTATTTACATTATGATAAGGGTAGATACCGGGTGATCTGTGGTTAAGCACTTGACTACAGAGAATGAGAAAAACCACAGGACGAGAGAGCTCCTTCCGATTAGAAGTGTTAGACCGATCATAACGATTCTAGACCAAATTGCTTTGACTATCTTCCAAAAGTTTTCAAAAGTCTTTATATCCAACTGCACTCTCTGTGTTTTTAGTACGTTGGTGTACTCTGTACAAGGAAGTCCTTTACAAAACGAAATATTAAAAGTACCTCCCTACTCGTACCAACTACAAAAACTTCAAAATGTGCATGTTCATGGAAATATATCATGAAGAAAAATCAAAAGAAAACTTCAATGAGAAGAAGAAGAAAAAAACTTGAAAAAGAAATGCACACACGTTAATGATAGAGTTTAAATAAATATTATCAAGACGTGGGGGTTGTGAAATACATATTACATATTTGTTTACTGAAACATCAAAGGGAAATCAAATCGAAACTGGGAAGTGGGAAGGTTCTGCTTTTGAATTTTACTGCTAAATCAACACAACCAAATGTAAGAACCCAAGAATATTTTATTTTCGAAATTGATTTTTTTTCTTTCAAGAAAACAAACAAGTCCAATTAAAGGGGGAAGGAAACTAAACCAGATGCCCCAAAACTATTTTCTTCAAAAAAATTAACCCTTTCAGGGCAGGTGGGGCGTATTCGTCTCGCCTTAGGAAAGCTTCAGTAAAATAACTTAAGAGCATAGCAAATTTCATTGCATGTATCAACTTATATACAGGGTGTCCCACCAAACTTGGACACCTCAAATTACTCAGGCCCTGAAAGAGTTTTTGAAAAATAAAAAAATCTAGGGTACAGGTGCTAATTAAGCGGTTTCAGTTATGAATTTTTTTTTATACAGGGTGGTTCAAAAGTCAGAAATTGAGGTGTCAACTTTCGATTTTTAAATGGATCAACCTGAATTTTATTTTACAATTTTACTTCTAAATGATTCCTGAGTACTTTTTTAAACAAAAATATTACATACAGGGTGGTTTTTTTTCGACCAATTTTTTTTTCTAAATCTTGAATAACTCAAGTTCGGTTAATTTTTTCTATAACAAGAATAGAAAGTGTTTGTGTAATGAATACACGCACTTTCAATTGGCATTAAAAAAATTTATACAGGGTGGTTCACAAGTGAAATAATGACTTGATTTTTTTAAAACCGAGTTTTTTTAATTTTTTATTTAGGATTAATAATTCTCGTCTAATGTTACACATTTTTCGTTAGTCATATCGAAAAACAAAATTAAAGTGTTGTACAGGGTGAGACATATTTTTTTTTGAAACACCCTGTATATAGGTAGTCAAAGTGACGCAAAATTAAATATAAAGACTAAATATGCAAGAAAAACTTTCATTTTTAATTAAACTAAAAAGTTATGGTGTTTTAACTAATATTGTCGCATGGACCACCCTGTAAATATTTTCTTAAACCATCATATGGGTAGTCGAAACTGTCTAAAATTCAACGAGGAGTCCAAATCTGAAAGAAAAAAAAAATGAATTCAAAAAGCCATGCTCAATTTTGTGTCTACACCTACCTACTTTTTATTTCAAGTTTTAAAATCATTCAGTGTGGACACCAAATTGAAAATGGCTTCAAATTCGTGTTTTTTACTTGTTTTTCCCACATGATTCGAAGTGTTCGTTGAATTTTATACAACTTAGAGTACCTACATGATAGTTTAAGAAAATATCTATAGGGTGGTCCATGCGACAATATTAGTTAAAAAACCATAACTTTTTAGTTTAATTAAAAATCAAAGTTTTTCTTGCATATTTAGTCTTTATATTTTATTTTGCGTCTCTTTGACTGCCCATATACAGGGTGTTACAAAAAAATTATGTCTCACCCTGTACAACACTTTAGTTTTGTTTTTCGATATGACTAACAAAAAATGTGTAAAATTAGATGAGAATTATTAATCCTAAATAAAAAATTAAAAAAACTCGGTTTTAAAAAAAATCAAGTCATTCTTTCACTTGTGAACCACCCTGTATAAATTTTTTTGATGCCAATTGAAAGTGCGTGTATTCATTACAAAAACACATTCTCTTCTTGTTATCGGAAAAATTAACCGAACTTGAGTTATTCAAGATTTAGAAAAAAAATTTGTCGAAAAAAAAACCACCTTGTATGTAATATTTTTGTTTAAAAAAGTACTCAACAATCATTTAGAAGTAAAATTATCAAATAAAATTCAGGTCGATCCATTTAAAAATCGAAAGTTGACACCTCAATTTCTGACTTTTGAACCACCCTGTATAAATAAAAAAAATCATAACTGAAACCGCATAATTAGCACATGTACCCTAGATTTTTTTATTTTTCAAAAACTCTTTCAGGGGCCGAGTAATTTGAGGTGTCCAAGTTTGGTGGGACACCCTGTATATTATATACTCATATACAGGGTGTCCCGGATACAGATGCATATATTTTGAAGGTAGGTTCAGCCCACCGTGGACTTGCAGTGGGGCATTTTGCTTCGTTAAAGAGTTATGGCCAAATCCCTGTTTTTCCCATAGGTCTAGAGGTCACTTGGATCGATGCACGTTTTTAAAGAAATGATAGCCAGTAGGTAAGTTTTGAATTCATGTATGGGTAGTCATGCATATTTTCCTTCAAATGTAGTTGGTTGCATAAAAAAAAACACTGCCAATTATGGAGACAATACTTCCTCGTGATTGTTTCACATTGTATACACGTGGGAATTTTGAGATTTTATACTAAACTACTTGTAATTTTTTGTGGAATCTAGAATGTAGAAAAAACGGTATTCTACCATATAAAAGGTTCTGGAGATATACGTGTACGTGTATACAATGTGAAACAATCCTGAGGAAGTATTGTGTCCATAATTAGCAGTGTTTTTTTTATATTATTATTAATATTTTAAACATAATAACGTATATTTCTGTAATATCCCCTATATGTGAAAATTATCAATGTCATTTAATATTTAACAATGTTCTTTTAGAGCCAGGCATGTCAAACTGGCGGCCCGCGGGCCGCATGTGGCCCGCCTGGTCAATTTTTGCGGCCCGCTGCGAGCGTTAGGGTATAATAAAATACTTCCTTATTATAAGATAAGGAAAGTAAAAAAAAAAAATATGGCTCGAGCGTTGCCAAGCATCTGGCCGAAAATAAGCCGGTTCATAAGGATTTCTTATTGGTTTTTTTAATAATTATAGGTACTTCTTGTGTAGGTATTTTGTGTATTATTTCAAACCAATAAAACTTCTATTTTTAAAAGAAATTAAAAAGCCTGAATTTTTTTTTTTTTTCATTTTACGTCAGGATCTTTTTTTTACGAGAGGGGGAGGGGTTGAGTACCTGCGGCCCGCCAATGATCAGCACAACTGAAAAATGGCCCTTCATACATTTTGAGTTTGACATGCCTGTTTTAGACTGTACCCTTGTTCGTAATAACTTGAATTACATTGTTAATAAATTAAAGTTTAATTACATAAAAGTGTTTAGGTATACATTATACATATGTATCTATATAAATATTGTTGGCACACTATAATAAATGCTAATTAAATAAAAGTTTCAAAATTGTATAGAAGATTTCTAGGTATTAATGATTTTGTTGTGTTTGAACTAGAAACGTAGCTTTAATTTTCAAAATAATTAACTTTGAAGTTACAACGTGACTGTTGTGATACATATTCCCTTACCAGAAGCTCACATTCTAAACCGCATCGCGTGTCGATAATTCCACTGGTATGCTTTATTGAGTTTATTGAGATCCCAGAGAGTCGATATAACTTTAAATAATACTTCTGAAAAGGAGTTGCCCAACAATTCACTCAGAATTGAAGGGCTAAAATGTGGATCAAAAAAGTAGTGCGCCTGTTGTTCCATTCTTTTTTTTTTTTTTTTTTAACAATTTATTTTCCAAATTAAATCTGAACCAATTATGTCCAAAGATTTGTGGAGATAATGTTGTTATATGTACCAGAATTACGTCCATCTTTCCTTTGTCCATTGATTAACTAACCGGAGCTTTAAGTATTTTCTTTTATTTAATTTATTTATTTATTTAGTAACAGGATAACATATACAAAGGTATTTTTCCTAAGCTAAAGCTTCTAAGTATCATTGTAGAATTGAAACTTACTGTTCAACTATGTAATTTCGAAGGCAGAAGTAAAGTCCTTGAAATTCTGAATAATCACTAACGGAGGAATTTAATTTCCCACAGCACATTTGATTGAGTATAAATTTGTTCACGATTAAGTTCATTATTTTTTACATGAGTAACTACGAAAGTAGGGATTACTATAGCAAAGAAGGAGAAAGACCATCCAATGTTGACCCAGCACCTAAATGGGAAGTATTGTGTCACTTCTCGCCCATCAGAGGGGAGGCATACTACGGGATGGGTAGGCTACAACATAGACCACAAGCGTATACAGTAGCTCCTGTTTCATGGCTACGAAATAAAAAAGGCTGTAAAACACTCGTCTAAAATAAAATAAAAAGTTTGGAAATCGCTGTCCCGCGAGATCAGCGGGTCTCTCCTGAACTCCTCAGGTTACAGGTATCTAGGGCTACTGGTATCTAGGGCTACTGGGTAATTATCATACGACTGAAGTAGACGGATAGCATGGATACAGAACTTAGTATTTTAAAGATTTAATAAAAAGAAATCACGTGTGAGCAGCACAGAATCGTAAGAGGTGAGGACCAGCACAATGCTCCCACTTTAACAATGGCTGAAAATAAATCTGAAAACAATAAGAGATGAACAGAAACACGATAATGGAAAATTGGAAGGCATAAGGGGATGTCAAACCTAGCTCGAATTCAATTTTTTTGAATTAATCGATTTTAACACTTAGACGACCGGCATGGTTTTTCGTGAATTCTCCCGTGGGACCGGCGATGTTTAGGCTATTCACAGGCGTAGTACATGCGTGTACCACCGGTGGTACACCCGGTCCATTCCGTACAGACACGCGTGTACCACCGGTGGTACACCCGGTCGTCTAAGTGTTAATGTTCAACTAAAGTAAACTAGAAAGAAAAGTTTTTTCTAACTATCAATATAAATTAGCTTGAATAAAACTTAAGGAAAAAATTCAAGGTTTCTCATAGCATAGACATAGAACTCACAAAAAGAAAAGGCTAAACATACCGAAGAAAGTAAAAAAGAGTAAACTTAACCAAAACTTGAACGCAGCTCAATCTTCATCTATGTGTTTGACGCCTGACAGGTGACAAATTCCTCGGCAAGAAAAAAACAAACTCACCAGAATGAAGAACACAACTAAGATAAGAAGGAATGAGCGAAGGAAGAAAAATGTCAAAAGAAAGAGAGACAAAGAGATTTAGAGAAAGAAAAGGGAATGGGATGATACATGTTGAAGGAGAAGTAAAGGAGGAACTGCACGAGGGAGGAAATTAGGAAATGGGTCTGAGATTGTGTATACGACTGAGGAGTGTCTTGAGTATGAGAGAGAGATCAGCGGGTCTCTCCTGAACTCCTCAGGTTACAGGTATGTAGGGCTACTGGGTAGTTATCATACGACAGAACTTATTATTTTAATGATTTAATAAAAAGAAATCACGTGTGAGCAGAAAAGAAATATGGGAGGAGAAGAGAGAGGAGAGAGAGAGGGAGAGAGAGGGAGAGAGAGAGAGAGAGAGAGAGAGAGAGAGAGAGAGAGAGGAGGTTAGAGGAAAGTGACAGAAGAAAATAAGTTGTGAAATATAAATACATGGAAACTTAAAAAAATAAATATTTATTGTGTTGGAAATGATAATTTAAAAATAAATAACAAACCGCTCAGCCCAAGTCCAAATATCGTGAGGGAACATTGGTTCATATGAAAATATGAACCATTTCATATTCAACTGAAACTAACTCAAGTGAAGCAACCTTGAATATAGTGATGGGAACGATTCTGTATCTGAGAGATGGAGAAAAAAAAAATCAAATATCCAAAAATATATACATACATAGATGTGCATCAGATACATCAGTAACATGAGTGAGAACAGAAGAGATGTGAGTCGGATTGATTTCTATCTTCAAGATACCCCAATCGACCGAACAAGTAGACAGATTTCCTGTTTACGAGCATGGTCAGAAAAAATCTTTCAAATTAATCTATATACTTAAAGATATTTTGTATTTAGGTGGTAAAACAACTTCTTCATTTTTTAATTATTTTTTTTGCAAAGAATAATAAGTAAAAACTAATGAATTAAAATAGAAGAATTAAAAATTAGCTGAAAATTGATTTCCAACCATTAGAAAACTTTTAAGGAAAATAATCTTCATTTCAAGCGAAAATTTCGATGAAAATTGCAACAAGTAAAACTAAGCAGTTTCCCAATAGCTAATAAATAGAAATAAAGGAGAAGTAGAAGCTCGTGGGAAAAGAATCAAGTGAAAACTACTTGATGCATTCTAGAAGAAACTTATAGCAATTTTACAAATTGCAGCAGAAGGTCAGAAGACACTGAACGGAAGGAAATTGCATGTCAGCATCTAATCCTTAAATGAAATCATATTCTTTTCAAGTCTACCGATAGGAATTGAATAACTTGTCTGAAAAATCCCAATAAAAAGAAGAGGGAGACTGAATGAGGGAAGGAGATAAGGAAAGGCAATGCGGAAGTGAAAATACGTAGAGCCGAGCGCAATAAGAGCACGCCACGCTTTATATTAAAAACTAGGAAAGTTGTCTTTCTACCACCCTCCTCATCCGCTAGCTGTTACAATTTTTGACAGATTGTCAGAGAGTGTGAATATAAAGGAAATGATTGATGGAAGCGGAACAGAGGAACGTGGGTATGATTGATATTACAGTTGGTCCCAGGTGAGCAATTTGACAGCGCCGAAGAAAACAGTCCTAGTAGGAATAAAGAAGAGAACAAGTTACAGGAAGAAATAGAGGTACAATAGAACAACCGTATGAGACAGACGAACGGATAACAAGATGAAGATATTCCTCAC
The DNA here is from genome assembly GCA_024516035.1 of Bactericera cockerelli. NCBI lineage: Eukaryota > Metazoa > Arthropoda > Insecta > Hemiptera > Triozidae > Bactericera > Bactericera cockerelli. The sequence goes on from CM044956.1 coordinate 24,545,880, forward strand.
GAGAACATGAGGTTTTCATTAGAAGTTATTTTCTTTAAACAAAGATCAACATATTTGAGACTAACAAACATCAATCTTTTGAGAAATTACCTCAATACTTATTCCGCCAGCATTTTGAACAAAATCGTAATTGTTTAATTGTAATTAAATTATATTGAAGTTAAACATGTGGGAGTTTTTTGGTTCAGCCGTTTCGGAGTTCTGTTGATTATGAATGAACGAATGAATGGCAACGAGGTTTTATAAATTCAGATTCCAAGAACTCCTCTCATACCAGTGAAATAATTTTTATGCCATTTAACAAAATGTAATATTATGAAAATACCATTCATGACTAAATGGTAAAATTGACTCTCTGTACATGTTGAGGTGAGCTTTGAATAAAAAAGGGCTATACATAATCACCTCTAGTGTGTGTACTCGTGTACACTCAATGACCATAACCCATGACAAAGCAGCGGGAAAAGGCTTTAGAGAATGAAGATAAAGGCTCTCACTTGTGCTGAAAATAATGAATAATTTTCTCACGACCATTGTTTCTTCATAACTTTAGTGCAGTGGCAGCTCGTCGGGTGAAGACACTGAAGACATTTTCACCTAATTTTGAACAGTGAAAACACTACTCATAATCCCTTGAACATGGCACAATTGATCTAACTCAAAGAAAAAAAAAAAAAAAAAGAGTAAGCTTTGTGTAAAATAGATCAATGCTGCTTAACAATTCATGTTACTTTCCAAGGAGAACACCAAATGTGAAGACAATTCGAAATTGTCTTCAGTTGTCCTTGAATCAACCAATCAGAGTTGAGTATTTCCAAGTAGGTATCATGAAATATTAGGCAAGAACTATATCTATGTAATATGCTACTGAGGACAGTCTTCAGTTGTATTCAGTTTACAATATCTACACGAACTCATACGAAATGTCACGAAGCCACATACCATGTGCGATGTCATGTGTTTTTGATATTAACATTGTTGCCAGTAGCATTATGCCAGACCTAGGAAACCAGTCAATGATTTAGCCTCCCATATCTAGCACTATCTTGTAATATTAAAAAACAAAATAAATAATAATAATAATAACGTAGGCGTTAGGAAAGCATTATTTTGTGTCAGGAATTTTGGATATTATTTCTCATTTTTTGGGTTCTAGTTTTGTACATAGTTCCTAAACGATAGCCGATACCAATAAATTTTAACTATTTATGTATCTTGTCAACTATAGTCTTAAAAAGGACATATCGATTGAAGTCAAATCTCGGAAATAATTATTTAATGTAGGTACCGAAATTAAGCCAAATAAGATAATCTGGTATCTAGTTGTTCCAAGATGTTTTTAAATAGGGACAATGGTGGTCCTGTTTAAGATGCTGACTATGGAACCACTTTAAAAAAAATCATGAATTTAGACGTGTTGAAATGAAATTCTCAAGAGAAAATTCTGTTCAGGCGGTGTAGTATTATTTTTTTAAATAAATAAATACGTCTTACATGATTTGAGGGATTTCTTTAAATTTAAAATATAGCTCTTGAAGTTTGTAGAAATTTAGCTATGAAATTAACTTGGCAACATTGTATCTCTTATCTTTAGAATGTAAACAAAACTTGGTGCGCACTTTTTAAATTTTATTAGATTATTTTCAAATCTTTTCAACGGTAATCAAGTGACTTTAATTGGTGTAACTAGTTAATAAAGTTGATTCCCAGTATTTGATACAGGATAGAAACATTATTCCTACCTGATCTGACCTGTGCTTTTCATAATAAGTTGAATATGAAGTAGCTATGTACTTCTTTCAGTGTCAGTAATAACATTATAATTATGCAGGTTGCAGGTAGCTAAGCACACAGCTTCCAGTGAAGTACTTAAAATTATAAGGCAATATCTGTGTTTTTCATAAATAGTCATTTAAACATCAATGGTAACAGAAATTTAAGCTGATTTTATATATTTGTAGTAAGTATGTTTTCTTAGATTTATTTTGTAATCTGGTGGTGGATTTTCTTCCAGTTTTGGATTGTAATTTTTAGTCTTCAACTAACTTTCTTTCCTTCCCAGTTCTAACCCCTCTTTAAAATGTTGTACCTACCTATCTACTGAGGTATAATCCTAATATTTTTATTTTAATTCCTTTTTACCAACTTTCAGTTAATATTTTTTATTACAAGGTCAAACATTTGAGCAGGTGGAGGCCAAAATCAACAAGTCTATTCAGGAATTAGCTGACTACTATGACAAAAACAACCTGAGGCCAAACCCTAGTAAGTCTCAAACTTGTACATTCCATCTTAACAACAAAGAAGCTGGGAGAAAGCTCAAAATAACATGGCGTCAGCAAAATCTTAAACATTGTGACAACCCAAAATATCTGGGCATAACTCTGGACCGAACACTTTCTTTCCAAACACAATGTATAAATACTAAGAAGAAAGTCCTATCTAGAAACGGAATAGTTCGGAAACTTGTCAACTCAAAATGGGGTGCTAAACCACTTACCCTACGACAGTCAACCATGGCATTAAGCCTATCAGCAGCGGAATATGGGGCCCCTGTGTGGAGAAATTCGGCTCACTCACACCATGTTGATGTCTCTATCAATGAAGCCATGCGGATTACCACAGGATGCATCAAACCCACAGCCACTGAAAAGCTATATCCACTTGCTGGTATTGCTCCTCCTCAAGTCAGAAGACAGGTTGCAGCTGAAACTGAAAAGAAAAAACAAGAAATAGATGACCGTCACCCTCTTTTTAACCATCAAGAAACTGAACCAAGACTTAAATCAAGGAAAAGCTTTATGAAGACCACAGAATCATATGCCACACGACCTGAAGAACGAAGAATAGAACTGTGGAAGGAAAAGATCATAGACCCTGTTGTAGAACTCAGAGAAGTTATATCTGCTGGATCAGAGCTAAAGTATACAATCTGGAAGACCTTAAATAGACTGAGAACAAATACAAGCAGATGCAAAGTTAATTTAGTAAGATGGAAAATTTTAGAAGAAGGAAATGATAGATGTGACTGCAATGCACTACAAGATGAGGAACACTTACTAGTTTGTCCTAACTTACCTGAAACTTGCACTCGTGAGGACCTTAGAGTAGCAAATAGTAGAGCCATTAGAGTAGCTGAACACTGGGCAAATACTATCTAGAATTATTGTTGTATTACTCTAACTAACACAAATTTAATACACTTACTTGATTTTTTGATTTTACTTAATTATGTTTTTACCTACCCACCGATATCTGACACTATGCTTGTACTGTTTTTGAACTGTACTTTGCTTCTCAATCTAAGAGACTAGTACAAATAATTATTAGAAGTGTTTTGTTTTGGTTTTGTTTTGTTTTGTTTTGTTTTTTTTTTTTTTTTTTTTTTTTTAATCCATCAGATATACCATATTACTTTGTACAATTGTTTAATTTTCTTACATCTTTCTGTTCTTTTTAACTGTACTAATTTGAAAATAAAGGCGTCAAATCTGGACACGTAATAATAATAATTACGATGAATAACTAATAACAATATTTCAAAGAAACAATGAGATTCCCACAAAATCATGGGGTTCAAACATTAAAAGTAACCCCATTCAGATTAAGAAGTAATGAGGATAAGAAAGATATTATGATTACTGGATGTCCAATTTCTCCAATTACTATAACCACCACTAAAAAAGTAAAGCAAATGCCTGTCCCACAGCCATACAGTTCAAGCCTGAATGGCTTATGAAAAATGAATGGCTGTGTACCAGCTCAAGTGTTGACAAATTGTTCTGCTGGCCTTGTTTATTTATTAAGTACCAAGTGTTCTCCAAAAAAAGTACCTATAAAAACTTATATGATGCAAAACTGGTATGAGAGAAAACCATGCTCTGCAGGGAAACAGCCATAACTTACAATGGGCTGTGTTTATGAGACCATAAGAACTAAGATCTGATAAATTAATAATTTTATTTTTTCAATACTTCTGGGTATAATTTGTCTTCACCTAGTCTTGAAGTCAGGAGCCGCCACTGCTTTAGTGTACTCTGATTTAATTACCTATGTATATCTTATGTTATTTTCAATGGACAGAGGAAAGTTGTTAGTTTATCTCACCAAACAGAAGAAGATTCAATCCAGGTTTTCAAAGAATTACCTTAATTTCTATAACAAATAATTACTACCAGCATTCGTAATTTTACCAGATATTACCAGCATTCGTAATTTAAATATTATGATAGAACTAAAATCCCAAGTTGAAATGAAACACTAGGTACGAATTATTAATTATATCGAAAAATGCAGCTAAATATTTAACTATTTACGACCTGCCGATACAGAATTTTTTGTGGAACCTAGAATGTAAGAATCTAGAACGGTATTATGCTATAAAATAAAATTAAAGAGAATCGGTTAAGTTTTGGAGACACAAGTGATTTCGAATAAAATTTGATATTTGTCAAGTGTATATGAATCACAATCACGAGGAAAAATTGTGTGCATGATTGGTAGTGTTTTTTTTTTTCAATTGGCATATAAAAACGATTACAATTTGAAATTTTAGAATTCAGAAACACTCGTTCGGTATTTTTCTATATCCTGTTTTTTATTTTCTAAAATTATAGTTTTTGGTTCATATTTCCTCCCGTCTATGAAACGTGTCTCTCACAATCCTATCCTTCTCAGTGAAGTGCAATCTCAATAATGTTCCACCCTGCCATGAGCCCGGTCCGCAAACTGATTGTCAACCCACCGCGCTTTAGACGCTAATAGCTGATACAAATTAAAGATAAGAGAGACCAAAAATACCAAACGTAAGACGCACTCCAATGAAGCCACATTCCACGTAAATCAAAAGTCCTTATTAAAAATGTGTTTGAAATCCCATTTGGTTTATTTGTAGTAGCAGGACTCGAGTCTGCCTGTCTCGGACCAATCCATGTTGAACTCATACGCCAAGAACTTCCACTTAAACGCTTATCTTGAACATTAATCTTTGAAAAACGATGCGATATAACGAACGTAAAGTGTTTTTTCAACCTTGCCAAACAGGCGAGAATATTTATTTTAATCAACCAGAATCCAGCCAGTTTTAAATTGATATCAAAAAAAGATATTGCAGCGAGAAGCTATAAAATAATGAAATATACAGTCTAAAAAACGAGGGAGATCCAATCCATAATAATAAATTCAGAACAAATTGTCCGACTATAGCCTTGGCAGTTCTGCAGTGCAAATTGATATCAACTCCGATCATTGTTTCGTGTGTGTTTAACAAGCGAGAAATATTTTAAGCCATTTATAAAGATCATGTTGAAGTCTAGTGCCGGATTTCAGAATGGTAGGATTGCTATTCCTGAAGATCATGTCACGACACTGCTGGATTACAAAATTATTCCCTAACCAGCACTCATTTAAGTTTCCTTTTCCTCCATTCGACAAACGATTATGAATATAATCCTCTTTGAATAATAATTTAAATTTAATTATATGAGAATCATGTCACCGTTAAAAAGAGAGCTCAATAATCCATAACTTACTTATCATAGATTGATAGAAACATGAAAAAAATAGATCATTTAAAAATAAATGTTAATATAGATATGTAAGTTCAATCCCCTAAAAAACTACCGTTGAAAAAAGGGCCAAGTTCCAGACCTGAAAGATTTAATTCATATCTGTCCGTTTCATAATTTTAAATAAATATCTTTACTTCTTCAAGACTACAGAACGACCAATATACCGGCGTTGTGCGTACTATCCTGCATGTTAGTCCAAGAAGTTCTCCAGATTGATTTATAAGCTGTGTGCCTCGGACTCCATGTCTCAACATGTTAACGACCTACGGTCTGCGGATCCTCGCTGTTAAGACTGAATGTTAGCACTTAGAATGTCTCTCTCTCTTTCTCTCCCGCTCTCTTGCAAGGTGTTTTAAACATGTCCATTACATCTTTAAACAGCGTTGTACTTGTTGCTCATACATGAGAAATATTCGCTGAATTTGGACTGCTTTGAAAATAGCAGCACAATTAGTCCTACGGTTTTACTTTTAAAAATTTGATCATGTCAAAATATATTGTAAAACACCTAAGAAGGAAACAGTTTCCTAATCAAGTACAAAATTGTTACTTGTTACTAATAATGAGCAGGCGAAAATGTTCATAACTCACACGTCCAAAAGAAATGCTCTGTCAGAGCAAAGAGGAATTACGAATCTTTTCTGAAAGGCCCTCACTGTAGCTTCAACTAACAACTATAAGAGATCGGCATCGCTCAAAATTGACCAAAAAAGAGGCCCCAGAGAGCTAGAGATAGCAAAACACATTCTTTGTGAATGTGGAGCAGACTCTAACACTCGACTGCATGAAACACTTCTCAATGCTGAATTAACCACCTAAAGCAGTTACTGAAATCAGTCTAAAAAGAATATTAAGCTACATTAAAACCTAACATCTCTTTAAAAACTTCACAATGCTGATTTAACCACCTAAAGAAGTTACTGAAATAATAGAATTTAAAGTATGTCACAAAAGATCTATTTAAAGTCGCAGTGATAAAAAGAGATTTCGTAGCTGGCAGACCTATGTCAATACCAAATACTGATGAAACGCGTCATTGGGAAAAACACTCCATAGCTTGGAAATACTACTCCAGGAGCCAATCATGCTAGTGCATCGATGATATCTTTTTTTTTTTTACCAAAAGTATGCATGTGCTCTACATCAGAGAGAAAATAAATGACTTGTCAACTCAACTCGGCCTTTAAAAAATCAGCTCGTAAAAGAAATATCTTAATTAAGCTCTCCAAAAGGTTTTGAGTAGTGGTTTCTGGTGTCTCTTTTTTCAATTCCAAAAGTGCGAGATGATAAATAACCACAAGAATGGGACGCAGTTTGGGGGAAAGGGAACTTGCTAAGTGCACATTTTGTAATTAACTTTAATCAAGCTCTAACTCTGGGACTGAGTGATAAAACACCGCAGAGAAAAGGTTTTCTCCCGAAGTCTTCTGTTTTTTTTTTTATGAATGGTATCGTAATAAAGTTAAATAATGGGAAAGGAAAACCCTGCTCGCATATTTTTCGTGATAAAAAAATAATTAATTGAAAAAACGGTTGGTTATTTTTATTCTCCTTTTTTGGATGTACGAGAGAACGTCCGTTTTTTCTCGTATAAAGTGTATTTTCATCTGGGCCTTTTCACTTGAATAAAATTTGTAAACTTTTTAATGTTGAACGTTAGCTACACATTAAATACGTACATCTAGGTACATAATATAATCTTTGACCCTTATCTTATGTTTACGAATAGAACTAGGTATTGTCTTACCTAACCTATGGCATGGAATTATCGCACGGATGTAAAAAAGCTCTAAACCAGTCTCACTATTGCTAGGAAAATAAGTACCTACTTTGAACGATACTAACCTCATGTTTTACTATAAGTTTGGTGAGGGTGCAATTATTTTTACGATTTTTGTGATGGAAGATGGGGGGAAGAGAAGAAGAAATTACATAGACAAATTATGAGTGTCGTTAAAGACGGTTAAGTGCCTCGTTTATTACTTGACGAAAGTGAGGAGACCAAGAACAAGCAGTGTAATTATCGCCAGTGGCGCATATGTTGCAAAGTAAGATGTAGTATAGCATGTAGATTTTCTAATTAAAGTTGATTCTCCCTGGGAAGAGTTGAGTTAACATTAGCCTTGTACATGTATCCAAGGGATAAGGGACAGTCAACTTTTACTGAAACTCTACTTTATCTTTTATGTGTAAAATGGACATAAAAATATTATATTATTCCGTCAATTTAAACGTACATCATGTAACCCTCACAGTCTTATTATTATGTGGTTACAAACTCAAATAAATGAGGAAAATTTCATGCACTGGGTGGGATTCGAACCAACGGATCCCTACGCTACCTGGATTACCAGACAAGCGCGTTAACCACTAGACTACCAGTGCATATAAGCGTTTAAGTAAAAAATTAGAGGTAAGACGGATGGTGTCTATCTGCAATCTAGAGTTAGTGCAAAGTTGATGAATTTAAAATGGGAACACAATACTAACTTCTGATTTCTAATATTAGAAATTTTAGGACTTAATATACACTATAGAGCGTATAGCTCTATCCAATAAAAACCAACAAAGTTCTGACTCAAATCCAAGGTGACTGACTCTCTTGGTATGGATAAGACTCAACATGAGTGTACAACATTGATTTTCAAAAGGAAAAGAAGATAAAATGAGGCCACTGAGAAAAGCATTGGGCTGACAGTGTATTTCACTCGCGTCTACAAATATACAGAGCATAAAAATAACAGAATATCAGGATAAGTTGACAAGAACACTGAAATCACAATGGAGATGGTGACACACAGCACCCCATACGACACCAGGCGTGCCGTAAACGTTTCTATTTGTTCTAAATTTATCTTTTCACCATAATAATCTAGCTTAATCTGTCTTAATCTCATTTTCCTGTCTTCACATTCACTCAGGGGGATTTATGTGTGATTTATCCCCCCCTTCTCTCGAACTCAGATGTCAACACTTAACAGGGGCGGGGTTATTTCTCAGGGATGACGGATACTGATAGGATCTCTCCAAGATCCGACTGAGGTCTCAGACGTGATCGAAGGTCTTCCCCACGTCATGAGAGATTAAGCAGACTCCGCACATGCCCTGCTTGGCGTGCAGACGAAGCTCCGCTCTTTCCTTCCTCAGGGTCTGAATGGAAACCACAAAGGAATTGCACATATCTCTCTTGTACCAATGAGGACGAATCATAATCAGAAATTGAGTAATTTTGACACACATGCAGTATATTATATCTAGGTTTTTATAACTATAAAGTTTCAAAACACCACTTTAATATAATAGATGATAGAAAAACTGCCGATGAAGCTACTGAAGTCTTATTATTATTATTATTATTATTATTTTTACAAAATCAAACACAATACTTACACCAATAAATGAGACTTTGTTTGGACTGTGAGAGTAAAGGGACTCTGTACTAGTCTGTAGTCTCATTCTTGCAGGATAAACATAGCATTGTATTGTATTTCTAATATTAGAAATATGTCGGAAGTAATATAGCTCTGTAAAAAATAAACAGTACATTTCAAACTAAAATCCTTACAACGACGTTACAACGCGACGCGACGTGACGAAGTCCAAAGGGCAGAGAGCACTTGCAATTTTTTATGTTTTCCATCACTTCAAAACTCCATTACAATAGAGAGAGCGAGGAGGTATTAGATGGAGCACTAAATTTCAAAAAAGAAAGAACATTGCAGACCCTATCAGCCGAGGCTATGAATAATTAACATTGTATCTCCTAATCCCAATCCCTCTGGAACACAAGACTAATGAAATTAAACATCGCTCTCCTAAAGAGGATTTTATTTTCAGAGATGATAATTCGAATTTGATTAGGGGGTGTTTGTTGGAAGGAAGAAAAGGGATTTACAAGAAAAAGGTCGCTCCGTTTAGAACATGATGTTGTGTTTACAGTTTACAATATGTAATGATGGGCTATTAGAGACTCGAATTAGAGAAAGAAAAATTAAACGTTTAGGAAAGATGCTATAAAGATAAGAATGGACCCATGAAACCCATGAAATAAGAACAGATTTCATGTAGTGATAAACGCTCAAGGTATTCTTTCGTTGGAATTCGAAAGATGCGTGAATAATGCTTGATGAAAACAAAAACTTTACAGTGATCTCATAATGCCGACGTGATTTGATACTGTATCACACTCTTATTCGAGAATCTGGAATTTAATCCATAGAATTTTCTTGGAAACGATCGTATTATGAGTGAAGCTCATTTTGAATGAATCAGTATGAAACGCCAAAATCATGCCTTACATTAAATACGGCTAAAATTTTGGTCGAAAGTTCTGAGGAATAGCTCAGAGTAAAATCTTTGGTATTTCCCACACGTCCTCTTAATTATATACTAATTTTAACCTCATTGATACACTGTTTTGCTAACAAGTATTAGAATGAGGCTCATTTATATCAAAGTTGGGTGGGTCGCTTAAAGTTATTGTACAACAAACAAAATGTGTTTCCGGAATGATGGGCACATTCATGAAGTAATGTTAGTTACTTGCCGCCGGCTCTTTTAGTTTTTTCAGGTTCTTGTCTCACATAGTCAGATTCCTACATTTAAAATTATGTATCTCCCCTCTTTACAATTCTTCTACATCACAGTCATTAGATATCTCTAACTCTTTCAAAGAGGAATAAGATTATTATATCACGATGATTTTGGTACAACTACAATGAAAAAATAAAGGTTTCAAAAAAGACACACCGACTACAAAATGTTCCGTCACTTCCTTCTGGAACACCGTAGCGCCGGAAATAAAAAAAAAATCTGATGTGACACCACACGACTTTCCTTGTAACCGTCACAGGTAACTCAAAGGTAAGAGTTAAGTAACAAAAATCAACAAATACCAAATTTCAAGTCTCTAGCAGACTCTAGCTCTTACCGTTCTCGAGATATCTTGTTCACACACACAAACCCCCCCCCCCCCCCCACACACACACGAACGCACGGACCAATGGCCGTAAACAATTTTTTTGGTATCCTGAGGCTATGATTTGTTCAGAAATGTGAAAAACTGGGTAGGTCAAATTTTCGACGAATACAATACTTTCCTTATTATAGTAGGATAAGGAAAGTAAAAACTCCTACAGATCGTAATGAATGAACTCACTGAAGGTGTGAATACTGTGAATAGAACTCAAACAAGAGTGACACTCACACCGAACAATAAAGAATCAAGCAAAACAAGCTGTATGTGATCAGGATAGAACTGTGGGTGGTCCCCATACAGGAGACATGACATGTTAACACAGCGGCTCAACACGACAGGTCCACGGCAATTACTTGTGAGCTTGTTGTCACTAGTCCGGTGAGTCGAGACACAACTTGCACTAAATTAATGCACAAAATTTCCGAGTGGTTAAAACAGAAGTTGAATACACATTGATAATTTGAAATAATCTATATTAATTCAGATGATAGTGACGAGACTGGTGATATTCGATTGAGAATATAGAAAGAAATATATTTCCATTAAATGGAGATGGACTATCCTCTGAGAAGTGACGAACGTACAACTTACCTTTGTACAACTTACTCTGTTGGAATTTGGAAGGGACTTATAGTACCTGGCAACTAGTACAAGTCCTACTGGATCAGAAAACAAAGAAAAAAAAAACATTTTATTCGAGCTTCAAAGTTTACAAGGGAACGAACATAAAGAAAGCAATGTGACCAATGTATTATGTACAATATTTTTCTTCAAAAAGGAGAATTTTTCTTAGGAGATTTTTTTTCGAAAGACGAATCCGTTGACCCGCATCAATATCCCACAGCTCGTAAAAAACAAACCGTTGGAATTCACCGGGGGCACAAGTGACCTTTGAAGTCCTGTTGAATATTTCAAAGTTCTTTGGCCTGCTCACGTTTACTATTTTGGGGCGAGTCCTCTCCCTTAAGAAAGATTTTTTATAATCGGTGTAATCCGTGTAGTAGAAGGATGAGAAGAGGAGGAGGGGAGGAAGGGAGGCTGGTACTGGTCTACTGGAGGAGTTCGGTAGTTCCTTACATTCTGATACATTCCAGGAGCACAAATGAAAGCAATCACAAGATCAACTTTCTACATGTTTTTTTTTTTTCGCACCGTTTCCGTTTAAAACTTTTCTGTAAAATTTTACCCGTTTAAGGTATAATATTAGGGCGTCTGTTTCATTAGTGTCACCACGCAACGAAGGTGTAGTGTAGCGGACAAACTGGTTGTGGTAGAAGCGAGATAGGACATTTAAGGAGATGTATTACTGTAAGGATTACACCACATTGACAAAGGGGAGGGGGTTCTTTTTTAAATAGTAGGCTATGGGTATTAAGAGAATGGCCAATTCTCATTAGGGATACTAAATGTTTGTGTAGATAGGTATTCGTAATTATTGAACTTAAATCAGCAGAATCCCACTTCATGACCTAATAACAACAAAAACATGTAACTACGTACATGCGAAAGTAATGTAAGAACTTGCAAACAAGAACACATCGACGAGAAGTTCCAAATTAATGAAGTACACTCATTGTACTTGGGATGAAAGTTTGGGTACATCTTTTGATTTATAATTGAGGAAAAGAGGAGAAACACATATAAAGCACGAGGAAGAGTGAGAAAGGAAATAATTATGACACGAACGAAGTACTGGGAAGAGTAAGAAGAACTTGTTATGTTCTCTTCTAATGACATTTTTTTTTTTTGTTTTGGCTCGAGCAAATGTTTTCATGTGTTTAATCATATTTCTTTCTTCTGTTTCTCTGTTGTCTTCTTGTTCCTTTTCACCAAACTTAAGATTAATGATAAATTAAGAATACGAACACAAAATAATACTATTCTCTTCAGACACAAACAAACGGGATTCCTTTTATTCTATTCATTCGAGTTATTTTTTAACCCAACAATTCATAACTCTCACTGTCTTCATTATTCTTATTACTACATAGCATCCTCATCCTACTCACCATTAATTTGGCTCATGATTACAGATTATTTATTTTATAGGTTAAAGCTTCCCGGGAAAACTACACCTGAGTTTTAAGACAATTCCTTATTACTGTGAGTTGTTAGTTTTTCAAACAAAAATTTCGCATGACATTTTGTGTAGTAATTTCTGGTAACACACAGCAAGTAATTTCTGGAGTGGCGGAATTTCGCGGTGGCGGCCCAAAAATGTACTTTTTATACAAAAAAATATTTGATCACAAGTTTTATATGTATAGTTTATGGGGGGTCGATCTATTACATTTTTCGATATCTTCAACCGTTTAGCCAAAAACGCCACTCTCCGCCGAAAAGTGCATGTTAGAGGACTTAAATGCATATAGTCGTGTTTATGGCTAAAAAGTTGAATATATCGAAAAATGTATGAGAATTGACCCTTTCTTTTCATATGACAATTTCTTTTAAAATGATTCCGCCACTGTCACATCAAAGCAGCTATTCATTTTTCCTCACGAGGTAGTGGACCCCGAATATCCAAGTACAGAATAGAAAAATTCTGGCGCCGCTTTGGATCGAAACTAGGTGGCCATGCGTGTAATGCCTAACGCGCTAACTCATTCGGCCACGGTGACTACTACGAATTTAATTAATTTAATCTAGTAAAAACGAAAAAGCTGGAAAAAGCAAAATGCGTATTTACTTAGGTACTGAAAATTGAAATGGCTGAATGTTTTCCGTTCAACAAAACTTTTTTTGTGATCTTTAGTCTTTACCGCCTTGAATCGAGTTGTGTTCGACTCAACAAATGGTTGATCAACATGTTGTTCAACACGTCCACACTGTAGGAAAGATTGTTGAACAACACGTACAACACCGGTGGTGACGCGGCTTAATAGAATCTTAAAAAGGATTTTTTTTAAACAATAAAGTTTAAGGATCTTATTTATTTTTCCGAAAGCTTAGTGACTAAAGTAAAATGATTTCTGAACAATAAGCTGTTATTCCTAGTTATTAAGTGAGCTGTTATATCTAGTACATCGTATACGTATACAATAATTAATCCTAATGATAAGTTTCATTTGTTAGACCTAAAGATGGTTTTATAGTGCTGATTTTTACGACTGTTTAAAGTTGCAGCGCTACAAAAATATATACGGTGCATTAAATTTGATCCGTGACACCCAGTCGAATGAGAGCCGAGTATGAACTACTATTATTTTCAATTAAAGAATTTTAATTAACAGAACACATAAAATTCGATATCAATTAGTTCCATGTATTAAAATCAATTAAAAAAGTCAATTTCAACGCTGGATGAAAGAAATTGAAAAAAGATTAAAAGTAAAACTGGAAACTCCAGGGCGAGTGAATTTTTAAGACAGAACATCAGCATTGCCATTCAAAGAGGCAATGGTGGAAGCAAAGTGTCAGTGCTTTCTTTGCAAAATAATACTGAAGATGACTTGTTTTATGTATAAAAAAAAAAACAACAAAAAAAACAAGTGCAACCATAATTATGTTATGTTTCATGTTTAAACTTGAATTGCTCGCTCCCTCTCAATGGAGAACATAAGGAAATGTTATCTTCAACTTGAGCCCATAAAGAAAGGAAAGAATAGCATTATCCTGAACAAATAATATTAATATTATGTACAATCTATGTTATTCCAAATTGAAAAATTTCAAGTGGTGGGTAGGAAGCACCTACTTTTTATTATTTGTGATTTAATTTCAATTTAAATAAAATGTCAAAAACGCTTGCATACGAGTCTGCAACCATTGGGACATTTTCATTTTTATAATTTAATATTTCGTTACATAATTTCGTTACATAATTTCGTCACATAATTTCGTTACATAATTTCGTCACATAATTTCGTTACATAATTTTGGTTATGTGCCAGAGCAAAGACATGAAAATGTCAATTTAATATTTCGTTACATAATTTCGTCACATAATTTCGTTACATAATTTCGTTACATAATTTCGTTACATAATTTTGGTTATGTGCCAGAGCAAAGACATGAAAATGTCAAAAAATTAAGGATTAGAGGAAAGTATACTGCCACTTCTAACGAGAGTGGAAAGTATACTGCCCATGTGGATGGATTATGTTAATTACCTAGAAGAAATGTGTCTGCATCTGCAAGCTCAGACAGGCGGTGAGTATAGATCCAGACAGGAATTAATAGAGCACAGCCAAACATGCAGACTTGACAAAAAAAATAATAGGAAAGTCATTTAAGTGCTGCTTTTTGAGACCAGAAAGTTTCATTTCAGTGATCGAGATAATGTAAACCTGTAGGTATTTGATAAAACTTCCATTAGAACTACCATCTTTGATGGATTTAAAAGTAAAAAGGAAACCCTATTAATTTTCTGTAGCTCCTCTCCTTGGAAATTCACTTACATACATAGAAAAGGTAAATCGAAGACATTGAAAGGATCTCTGACATTACCATAATTATGTAGCACGAAGTTACAATGAAGAAATCTCAAACGGGTATCAATTTGTAAAGTCCATGCACAAAACTTTAGATCAAATAGTTAATCTGTTGTATATTATTCCACCATGACATCAAAATACTCAAAGATAATTCTGGGTTTATAACAATCCATCACAAGTCACCTCTTAAAAGGGTTGTCTGGGTATCCTATCTCCTTGATGTTTTTTACCACTCAACTCCTACATATGTAAATCATTCTCCGCAACATTGTGGCAATTATTTTAAGTGATATTGCTCTACTCCGAGCGAAGTTTTAATGTAATATTTGGGGCGAAAAAGCAAAAACACTTGGTGATGAATAATTTTCAGAGTAATAACATGATGTTGTGTGTAAGAAGAGTGTGAAAATATGAAGAGTGTTTCGCATATCCTGCCCGTCCGTCGTAATGCTGATGAGCTAGGAGCTAGGAGGCAAGCTCTCAGTGAGGATGCAGCGGCCAGAGTGAGAGCAATAGCAGAAGATGATAGACCTCCAGTGGTTGCGGACAATCATCACCGGGTGCCACAACCCGAAAACACTCTGGCAATTTATGTTTCAGGGACTACCAGGGGTTGAAAGTTGAAAATATGTTTTGAAAATAAGTTCAATATGCATATAAAATGAATTTTCTATTCTTTTCTTTGGAAACTCTTCTTTTCAGATTTGTTTAATCATCTATGTGTTCTACAGTTAGTAATGCATGTGGGGGGTATCATGGGATATTATACACTTACCTGGCATGATGTCAAAACTTTTAGGGTTGATCTCTTACCTGAAACAAATAAATAGTAAAAATGAATGAGAACAAGATTGTGATGAAAATCCGCCACTACTTGAGATAGAAAAAATATTCAATATAATAATATATTAATGTCTTCACTTTGTGGTAAAATGAAACCATCTCCGGGAAAAAGAAAAAACATGGCCTAGCTCCCACTTTTTCTAAATGTCCAATATACATAATAGTAAAGACCATTTGCAGAGTTTCTACTCAGTCGAAATATTTGGTTCCTGTTCTCGATATTGTTCTGATCTCTCTTGCATCCTCTCATCTTCTACATATCTATTTACATAATTATTAAAGCTTTTCCTTTTTGTTCTTCACTCTCTCTCTACCTTTCTGTCAGACAATATTAATGGCTTTTCTCACCTCCGCCGCCTCATCCATCATCCCGTGGTTCCTTGTACTTTCGGCACCCTATTCATATTGACTAGTAACCCACATTTTACACTCACTTCCAACTTGACGGTTCCGGAGACCACATTCTCTTCTAAGGATTTGCTGATCCTCCTTATCCTTCTTGTTTCCCCGATATACTATTTTTTTGGATCACTGATCTCTGGCTGTCGACTAACAGTCCGATGAAAGAATTATGGTTATGAATGAATGGACTAGAGATAGGAATTATTTTTCTCGCGTTTGCTTTCTTTTCTTTTCTCTCTCTCTCTTTTATTTGTAATATAGAGTGATTTTCTCACCTGTATTCACTAGTAAATTACAGCAAATTTAAAGTATTCCTCATCTTCTTTTCCTCTGTTAGCCGTCCCTCTAATTTCATGACTAGAACTTTTCTTTCCTATTCTTGAGTCTCTCCTGAATGGATATTATTTTCCAAAGATTGTCATAACCCCACCGTGGAAACGGTGATCATGAAACGGCCATAACCATATCTCAAATGAATGGGAAAGAAAATAATAAAAGACACACGGAGGAAGAGAGAGGGAGATAACGATAAAAGCAAATTATTTTCCAACAATGTCGTTTGATGCTCGTAATCATTTCGCTCTAAACGATCCCGTTGTGGGGAAGAAATCATTATTGGTAGAGGTAAGAAAATGAGAAAATCTAATCCCACAGAGATATCGCATGAGTTTTTTGTATCTGTTTAGTTAGTTTTTCGCTGACATAAGGAAATAGATATTGAGCATGAACAAAATAGTTTCATTACTGTTTCAATTCGTTTTGACTATCATACGATGTGTTATTTTAGATAAACAATTTAAAAAAAAAAATTGATTTTCATTTCTTGCCAAAATATCCTGGTCAAGCACTGAAAAGCCTTGCAAAATACTAGGATACAAAAAACAGGGCTATTTTAGTCAATTAGAAATTTATCTGAGGCAACAAGGAAATGAACTAGTGCAAAGAAAATGCCGAAATTTCCTGTTAAAATAAGTTCGGTAGAATACACCAGATTCATCCTTCCCTTTCTACAGGGTCATATCCCTGAGGAACACTACACAGGCAATTATGATTTTTTCTTTTGGGCATATATTGTTCCCCTTCTTCACTCACGCACATCCTTTTCTTCCATTCTACTCTTATCTCCTATCCTTTTTCATAAACTTTCTTTTTCTTTCATAAGCCTCTTTATACCAGGAAGAAGAAAAACCCAATCAAGTTTTATAACTTTGAAAAATGTTATTTGTTGTTCAAAATGGTATCTCTCTCAGGAGCACAATTTTTTATGGTCTTGAAATAAGGTTGTAAAGTCATGGGGGAGGGGAGGGTTGCTGCTGGCTGCTCAGCATGAGAAGTTATAAATAAACACAATGTTAATATTGCAAATTTAATATGAAATGATTTTTTAATATCACCAGTAACAATATTGACTTTAGTTAGAATCCTTTTTTTTTTTCTTCTTTAAGGCGCTTTAACTCTGCTGCGGCAGCTCGTTTGTGCAGTGAAACCCTTTTAATGTTTTAGAAAACTGACGGTAAAATCAACAATAAATGACCTTGATAAAAATTTCGCATCTTTGAGAAAAGAATTTGACATGAGAGTTGAGGTTGAACAAAAGAGGACAAATGGCAAAGGTATTTGAAATAGAGGTTTACTAGAGGACAACTATGCACAAGTATTTATTTCAAGACCATTGAAACGAATTAGAGTCCAGAGGCACTTAAATCTCAAAGGGGTGGATAGAAGAGTCTTGAGGTGAAACTTGTAAGTTGCTGAAAACGATTTCGGGATCCAGTCTACTAGACGTGTACTCTAAATTTACAAAAAATCGATGATGTTTATTTTTAAAATCTATCTTCAAGTCAGATTAATAGGTCAATTAACTTTTTGTTGTGTCACAATGTGTGCGACACAACAAAAAAGTGAAACATGGATACGGTCATAATGTTCATGTTCATCAATATCTGAAACACAGCGTAGGTTCTCCACTCCATATGTGGAGCAGCCTACATTGTCCTCTAACTAATGAAGTCTGAATTGTTGTAATTACCTACATGAGCAGAAATAATTGTTCAATTTTTTTCACTTAGTATCTTATCGAAGTCAATAAAGTCATTGGTGAAAGCCACTTATTGTCTTGAGTCAACCAGTGAACCCACACAAGGGGCTTCACTAATTCTTGGATAAATAGAAACCAGACGAAATGGACCACATCCGGCAGAGCACACTTCTTGGTTTGAAGATGAAGAGCCTTGAGACTGCATGAGTATTTTAACTTTGTTATACATATTTTATACATTATTATCTCTTAGAAGACATATTACTACCTATAATTACCGCATTGTTCCAAGACTATCTATTAGGGTATGTATGGTTGCTTACTCCTTGAGAAAAGTGTTCAGAAGTTTTTTTACTTCTTTTTTTTCTCTCAAGAAAATGCAAATAAAGAGGAAAAATTCAGGCTATTTGCAGCCAAAATCAAAAAAGGCTCGTTAAATCCTTCAACCTTTTTTTTATCACCCCCCTCCTCTGCCTCCGTGCCTGTTCGTTTTATTCATGAAAGAAGGAGTCATCCAAAATTTACAAAATGTAGGAGCGTTGTTGGACGCCTCAGAAAAAGGAAGACAAAATCTTCCTGTTGAAATCCTTTACAATTTTACAAATGAGATCATCTCAGTCGAAGAGAAAGATAGGAGGGTGGGAGAGAGGTACCGAGGAAGAGAGAGAAAGGAGGGTTGGAGAAAAGTTCCGAGGTAGGGAGAGAGAGAGAGAGAGAAGAGGGTGGGAGAGAGGTAATACCGAGGGAAGAGATAATTGAATTGAATATAATAACTTAGTAACTTAATTTAAAAAAAATTGAATGTACAAAATAAACACCTCCAAAGCTAATGATGACTTATTGGGAGGTATACAGGTATGCTCAAAAATCTGGTGTGACACCATACGACATTTCTTATTACTCGAAAATAATTCAAAGTCCGCCACTGGTGACTCAAAGTTAACAGTGGGCTAAAAATTAATGTCATATTCGTAATGAGCACCTCAAAACTATTGGATTTGTTATGTCAAAAGTCCCATTTAGAATGAATCATGAAAAAATTCGTCCAAGCGGTCCCCCCCAAAATACTGGTAAATTGGAGCCGGGTACCAAATGGTACAAGATATTGAAAAATTGATCAGTGTAAACCCCTATTATTTTTTTTTGTAAGGAAATGTTGTTCTTCTAAATTTTTGTATCTTTCATCGTTTAGCCAAACGCCGAGCCACTGGCGTCACCGAGTTCATCGAAATTCGTGTCGCGTGTTTTGGCACTGAAAACTGACTATCGAAAATCTGAGTGATACCGCATTGTAAAAATCTATGTGAAATACACTTAATTAATTAAAGTTTTACGTCTAAATTATATGAAGATATTGTTAGTATCAGTGGAGTTGCTTGGAAATTATAAAGGTAGATTAAATTTGTCACCTAATGGATCGGTCTACATCCGGCCTGTTCTCATGGCTTATGAAGGTAGGTACTAGTCCGCCAGACAAACTTTTCAAACAAAAAAAAACTTATTCTGGGAGAGAGCAGGATAACGAAGACCTTTTTCTCTCTCAAAATGACGAGATTATCTGCAGAAAAAGAAATGATCCTGCCGGAGCTATTCCTTTATAATTTACTTCTTATGACTAGCAAGGAGAAAGAACTGGTGTGACACCAGACGACTTTCCTTATCACTCGAAAAAAATTGGTGACTCAACGGTAACAGATAAAATTCAATGTAAAATTCGTAATCAACATATCAAAATCAATGGATTTGATATGTCACAACCATCATCTAGGATTAATAGGCAATAAAAGAGTTATTCCAAGCGGGTCCCCCCAAAATACCGGTATATTGGGGCCGAGTTCCAATTAATAAACCCCAAATTTCAAGTCCTTAGCTCTTACCATTCTTGTGTTCACACACGCACGCACGCACGCACGCGCACACACACACACACACACACACACACACACACACACTCACGCAAAGACCAAAAACAACTTTTTATCCGGGGGTTATGATTCGTCCAGAAATGTGAAAAACTGAGTAGGTCAAATTTTTGACGAATACAATACTTTTCTTATTATAGAATAACGAAAGTAAAAAAAAAGCAAGAAAGTTTTCAAAGAGCTCTTCAACATGATACATTATTCCCGAGCTTTATTTATGAACAAGAAAGAGAGGTATCTAAACGTTCAATATTTTACTGGCGGCCCTTGTTTTAATTTTTTTTTTTTTTATCAATTTGATCTACCTTATTTCGCAATAACCAAACATTAGGTAGCTTTTTCATGAAAAGTAAAAGAGTACTCACACACACACACACACACATACATACACACACACACACACACACACACACACACACACATACATACACAGACACACACACACACACATGATATAGTAGCAAACAAATGGATATACGGATACAGATAAGAATATTAGAAACTGAGATACATACTTTGAGTTTTTGTACTTTTTTATGCTCATCTTTAGTAACAAGCATTTCATGAATTTCTCTAATCTCGTCATATTATCATCCCAACAATACTTGAAAGTGCATGTTTTGGCCAGGATCATAATATTATAAATTGAAAAAAAGGATAACGATAAAGAAGGAGGGAGCTAGAAATTGGGGATGAGAGATGAGGAGGGATGACCAAGATCGAGAAAAATCATCCAAGTTTTGTAGAAAGTTTGAAAATCAAACACCTCGGCCGAGGTGTGAAGAACGCCTATACAAAGAAAGAGACAGCCCGGCAGAGTGTAAGGTTACGGAAAACATAGTTCCCATGCATTTCATGTACTTTCAGCCAGCGAAAAGTGCAACATGAATTTCAAATATTGCGATTTTTATTGCAGAAATGGACTCTACGTTGAAAAATAAATTGATTTGACTTTTTGTTTGACTTCCTAGGCCAACGGAAACCCTATTTTCGAGACCCCCCAACAATCGTGAAAGACATGAAAAGATTCATAATTTTTTTTTTTTTTTTTTTTTTTTTCTGTTTTTTTTTCATACGGATCCTTTGAGACCCGACTTCGTGTCCTTAACTTGGCACTGAAGATTAAGTGAGGTGTCTAAAGTGATCAAGATATAATGGAGATGAGCCTGGACCAAAAAAAAAGTCTAAATTATAAGCGGGCGGCCCATTTGGGCGGCCTCGGATTTTGGGAGCCCAAATCGGGAATTGAAGGATAATACTAATCTTAAGTGGTATCAAATGAAAGATCTTGATGAGCAGATACCAAATTTATGGATTTTATTCCTTCATCCGGTCCACTGGGTGGCACCTGGTGGCCTTTTCATTTTCTTTGGCGGGTAGGTACCTTCGAATCCTTAGCTTAGTGCTCAGATCTTGGCCAGTATGTATTTTCGAGATGACCTCGCTATCTCACTGCAAAATTTTAATGTTTAAGTTTCCAAGTATTAATTTTGTTAGTTCATTTTCCGTCCGTTTCTTTAGAAAACAACTTTGTCTATTGGTAGCATGCTCGACCTGCCACCCAGTCAGCATGGGTTCGAATCCTGGTGGGGACGAAATTTTTTAGCTCTATATTTTCAATTTGGGCTTAACGTTGTTTTGTTTTACCAATCAATCTTTATATTTGAAAAAAGTAGTTGCCGAATTGGCCAATGACCTGTGGCGGCATTACGAGATTGATTTTGGACATGGTTGGATGGAGATAAAATATGATGAATTAGCTCTCATAATGTCGATGCTACTCACTAAAAGTTGTGACAATGTAGTGACTTTGGCCAAGTGGGTAGCATACTATGCTTGCACGCACGATGACTTGGGTTCGATCCCCTTCAGGGAAGTTTTTTTTCTCTGTCCATTATGTCCGGGGTACACTCATACCTCGTGAGGTATTGATAAGGGACGTCACCACCGAGTTTTCTCCTGCTCATGGTTTTATCAACACCAAATTGTCTCCCGTCGCGTCGCTTGCATTTTTACCTGATTTTATACCTACACAGTTTAGGTCTAACATAAAAATTATAATCGAAACACCTAGGAATCATTGATATATACCTGAGGCATGGCCTTCTATGTATTTTACCTAACCCTACTATAAACCCGAGGCATTGCCTTCTATGTATTATCCCTAACCCTACTATATTCCTGAGGCATGGCCTTCTATTTATTTTACCTAACTCTACTATACACTGAAGGCATTGCTTTCATTAGTTAGAGATTTTAAAGATTTCCTTATAAAAGACCGATTCTTATATAAAAATGATAATTTTATAGTTTTCAATTTCTTAAATACCTAATGTAAAAAAGCATGGTCTCATTTAAGGGAGAGATACTCGTGGTGACCCCTGCAATAAGCCGGAGAGAATTCGGGTAAAAAAAGGTCAACGGGAGAGAACTCATTACCTCACCTTGATAAGGTGATTACAAATTAATTTCTTTGGCATTTATAAATCCAGGTGTTTTAGTGTCCCTCATAGGAGGCTCTGAGGTCTATTTAGCATTATAAGATAAACCTAATCATGTAGAGTATAGAATCAAAAGGTCTTGCATCGCAAATTTATATATTATTTAGTCACTTTGGGGACTCAGGGGGCCAAATCTGTGATCTAAATACATATTGACCTTAAAAAATTAAATACCTACTGCTAAAACTATATCTTAAAAAAAGACAACTTGGTACATTCACATTTTCCCAGCTTATTTACTTTTGTTATTCATAATGTTTCAGTAGTGTATGAACCTCCTATATTTTCGTACAAAAAGAACTGATATCCCCCCAAAAACACCACTTTGTGGTTAGAAAAAGAAGAACGCCTCACTCAAAAGAATGATTATAATTAGCTAAAAATAAATGATATCAAATTGAGAACACCTTACCCCTTCTCTTTCTATATCTCTGCACTCCTCTCTGAATTTATTCCTCTTATGTTCATCTTTCTTTATCCTTTCTAGGGGTCATCCCAAACTTGATTTCTCTTTAAATTTACTTGTTGCACGGCAATAAAAAATGGCGGTCGTGGTGTAATTTTCTCGATTCAAATCAAATAAGAAAAATCATACTCCGACCGCCATTTTTTATTGCCGTGCAACAAGTAAATTTAAAGAGAAATCAAGTTTGGGATGACCCCTAGAAAGGATAAAGAAAGATGAACATAAGAGGAATAAATTCAGAGAGGAGTGCAGAGATATAGAAAGAGAAGGGGTAAGGTGTTCTCAATTTGATATCATTTATTTTTAGCTAATTATAATCATTCTTTTGAGTGAGGCGTTCTTCTTTTTCTAACCACAAAGTGGTGTTTTTGGGGGATACAAACTTACTGGAATATCCCGAGGGTTGAAAAATCCCTTTTTTCCTACTCAATGGATTAAACACTAATTTTGCTTGTAATTGAAAGTTCATAGGGATCCGCGAAACCGAAAGACATCGACAGGCTTAATGTCGTCCATCATACTGCTCTTAGAATAGTAACTGCACGGTGAAAAACCAACTGCGAAATTTAACATAGTATTGTGATTAATTAAACATACGGGGGACCCTTGCAAAGTTAGCATACGCGATATTTCCGACTTTAGCATAAAGTGGTTAGCATAATTTATGCTAACGAAATTTGTCAAAAGTCGTGACGTCATAGTTGTGACGTCATTACTTTTATGCCAACGGATGTATAAAGTTATGCTATTGTTCAATTCAATTCAATTCATTGATAGCATAATAACATGTTTAACTTGCATAGTCTATGCTCTGAATTTCATTTGTTTAACATAACATTATACGTATCTTAGCATAAAGTAATTCGCCTATCATAAAGATTATGCATACTTGCTGTGTCATTTTCATACCAGTATACGAAGTAAGCATAGTGTTATGCTAACTGTTATGCGAAGTAGGCATACTGTTAAAAACCGCATGCTAACGTTGGCATAGTGTTATGCTAACTGTTATGCGAAGTAGGCATACTGTTAAAAACCGCATGCTAACGTTGGCATAGTGTTATGCTAACTATTATGCAAAGTAGGCATAACAATATGCGAACGTTGGTATGGTCACTATGCGACCCTTGGCATAGTGACTATGCTAACGTTGGCATAGTCACTATGCCAACGTTCGCATATTCAATATGCGAACGTTCTCATAGCAGTATGCAAAAGTATGCATACAGCTATACGTATGATACGTATAGCTGTATGCATACTTTTGCATACAGCTATACATATACCTATGTATTTGAATGTACAGAAATTTGCAGGATAGCCTCCGACTAAGTGCATAAATATTTTGCACTCGGACGGAAGTCATCTACATGCATATTCCTAGTCATACAAAGTCATAGGATATATGTATTGCCCTATGTGTGGAAAATGAAGAAGAATTCAATTCAAGTAAATATAATGTACAACACATTACACTCTTTATTTACAGAAATTACACATCAACAATTTTTAAGTTTACAGAAATTACACATTAACAATTTTTAAATTTACAGAAATTACACATCAACAACTTTTTATTTGCAGATATTACACTATATAAACATTTAAGAAAAAATACAACTTATATGTTACATTATCGGGGAGCGGTAAAATGGGAATTGTCAAATGGTAATTACCATTTCTAGCACGTACAGGACATGAGTCCTGCTTACAATAATTATGAAAAAATAGTTTGGAACAATTTTTGACAGTCCTCGCAAATGAGCATAGTAAAACAAATATATGTATGATTTTATTTGTGGTGAAGCACAAAGCCTCTTCACAACTTTTGTGTGTAGCGCAGCATTACTAAGAGCCTCCTTTACTTTTCGAATTATTCTATTACATTCATTTCTTTTTACTCTGGTAATGCCGCCACTGGTCGTTACTCATACAAGTAACTACTCATTTTTCCTCACGAAGTATGAGTGGACCCCGAACATCCAAGTACAGAGCAGAAAAATTCCTGCCCCGCTGGGAATCGAACCCAGGTCACCATGCGTGCAATGCCTAGCGCGCTAACTCACTCTGCCACGGTGACTATTAGTAAACAAATATATAATAGTAAGCAAATTGAAATAGAATAAAACAACAAAAAATACGATAAAGGAGCTCAAAATTTGTACCTACAAGTAAACTAAACTAAAAAAAGTATATAAAAAAATTCTCTGTATAGGGGGCTGACACATGTAGGGGAAGGTGGGGCAAAATGGAAAAGACAAAAAGAAAATGTTTTCAAATATTGGAGGAAGAGAGCAGAAAATAGAGCAAGTTTAACAGCTCAAAAAGAGGATTGTAAAACCGAGACTTTGATGGTCGGAAATTTAATTAAACGTAACCTCCTTTAGTCCCCGACATTCCCCTACTTTGAGCAGACAAATTACCTACCTAGATGCCCTGGCTGCTCTATTTGCTTTAGGCATTAATGCAAGGTCAGCTAAAAGTTTAGTAGTCGGTGCATGAATCTTATCATACTTGGTGGATATTTCGTAGAAACCTAGCTGGAGTGTAAGCCACAGATGTTGACTCTCTTCTGGGTAATTACAATGTGTTACAAAGAAAATCTTGAAACAAAGATCTACAGCTGCTACAATTGAATTTTGAGGTTGTAAAATGTCATCCACAACACAATAAACATTGGTTGGATTTTTAAAATCACCTACATACATTTTAGGTCTGTACATTTTAGTCAATTTTTCGATCCGACTCACCCTGCAGGTTTCAATGTTAGAAGGACTGGACACATGCATTATGAATCCCTCGCAAACTTCAGACCTTGATGGTTTCCAAGAGTGACACTTCACCTTTTTTGTGGCGGGAACTGATGTGAGGTAGGGCAGCAATAGCAGACACTGCGCAGTCCGAGGCCCTCTCCTTCACGGCTTTTGCTAGGGTGATGATCTTGTCCCTGTGATGGAGAAGACCTTCAATCAAACACGTTGTTCTTCCAGGATGCAATATGTCAAAGTCCATGTTTATCTAGAACAGAGAAGAACACACGAGATAAATAATCAACTATCATTGATAGTCAAGAGAAAGAAAAAGAGATAAAGAATGAGAAAAGGAAGTGAGATCGAAATAAATAAAAAATGAATAGAAAATGAAAAATAAACGAAAGAAAGAGAGAAAAGAAAGGAAGAGAGAGAGAGAGAGAGAGAAATAGAATTGAAAGTAAAATAAAGTGAGAAAAATAGTACTATACCACATAACAAGAAAATCACCGATTTTCTTAGTGTGGGTTGTTTAGGGCATGTTACTCGTATGTCAGTAAATAATAATTATCTATTCAGTATTCAAGTTAATATTAAGGACTTTTGTAAAAATGTAATTTCATATAATATCAAAAATCAAAAAAGAAATAACTTACCAACACAGGTCCTCTTTCAGGATCCCGCAGAATACGATATGTGTTGAAGTACTGGATGATTGATTGAAATTTTTTATTGCCCGCCTGCAAACATTGGAGTCTGTCCCTTGATGTATCCTCCCAACGGAGTTTGATAGTCTCGAAGGAATCACTTGGAGTAGCAGTCTCCAAACTTTGCAGATAGTTTTGAACTACGGTGTTTTCTGAAAACAAAACAACACATGTTATAAAAAAAAGTCACGTAGCCCCACATCTGAGCTACAAAATTATTTTATTTATACCTTTTTTTTAAGATATTTGTACTAATCACTATTTTGATCACAACTACCCAAACTCGCTTTACCAAATATATGCTTAACCTGGTACTCGAACCACCGACCTCCAGGTTACAAGTCCGTCGCCTTATTGATCAGGCTACTGAGGTCTGTCATAAGTTATCTATTTGTAGTTTAAGTATATACATACCTACGATATTGAATGTGTCTGTTGCAATGCTTTTGTTCAACTCCGAGTCCTCCTGCTCTTGGTTTTCCCGGTTCTGACTTGGCCTTCGCTTCTTGAACTCGATGACACCTTCCTTCTTTCCTTTATTTCTGAGAGTTCGCCAGATTTCATACAGCAAGCCGGACGTGAAGCTTCGGTAAGACTTATCTTTCTTTGAAGAAAATGCTTCAGGCATATCATTGTCGCTGTCATTGGAACGGTACAATTTGAACCAGATCGTGGAGGTTTCTTGTTCAAAAGGAAACTGTTCTATGATTAGGTCCCGTATTCTCATGAAGTCTAAATATTTTAGGTAACTAAGATACTTTGTGAACAATAAGAAACTGGGTACATTTTTTTAGAATAGGTAGGTAAAATTTAAATTAATGTGTAATTTCTGTAAACTCAAGCAAGGTTTTAATTTTATCATTAGGCTATTTCATTTTACACTTTTTAGCAGACAATTCCTCTCCTTCGCCTGCGTCGTCTCCTAAAATTTCGATCACTGACATTACGAACGTACTTAATACAACCTTGCCTTGTCACACTTAAAAAGAAATGATCGAACCGAACACAACTATCTTTATTGGAAACATAAAACCTTAGCATGAAATCATACAAACCGCCCTATTTCTATGCTAAAAATTATGCAGACTTTACATAAGTCTATACGAAGAATGTCAATCATGTTAAATTAGCATGAATCTATAGCTCTTATTTTTATGTTTGTATAGTTTTATACGAACAGCCCTCATTGGCATGAAATGCATGCGTAAAGTAGCATACAATTACTTTATATGCGAAACACGTATGGTTTATGCTAATAGTTTAGCATAGCAGTTATGCTAAGACTGTGAGGTATACGAATTTGGCTTGAAGTTATGTCTTCAATTTTCCTATATGTATAACTCTATGCAAACATTTTGCGTTGACATAAAAAGCATGCAGAATTAAGTATAAAGTGCCTTTTTGTACGAAAAATGCATGGTTCATGCCACCAAGTTTATGTTAAGCATGAGCCATGTACCAATTTGGCTTGAAGTTATGTCTTCAAATTTCCTGTATGTATAACTTTATGCAAACATTTTGCGTTGACATAAAAAGTATGCGGAAATAGGTGTAAAGTGCCTTTTTGTACGAAAAATGCATGGTTTATGCGACCGAGATTATGTTAAGCACGAGCGGTGTACCAATTTGGCTTGAAGTTATGTCTTCAAATTTCCTGTATGTATAACTTTATGCAAACATTTTGCGTTGACATAAAAAGTATGCGGAAATAAGTATAAAGTGCCTTTTTGTACGAAAAATGCATGGTTCATGCGACCGAGATTATGTTAAGCACGAGCGGTGTACCAATTTGGCTTGAAGTTATGTCTTCAAATATTTCATTTGTATAACTTTATGTGTGTGCATCGATACTGTTATGTTCAGGATCGTAAACACACACACACACACACACATACACACACACACATTACACACACACAGTACACACACACAGTACACACACATACATACACACACGCAGTACACACAAACACACACACACACATACATACACATACATACACACACACACAGTACACACACACATACATACACACACACACAGTACACACACACACAGTACACACAAACACACACACACATACATACACAGACACACACACAGTACAAATGAAAAATATTTGGGCAAAAAAGTGGTTTTTTGTGAAATTGGTATGAAAAGTTAAAAGTTTAACAATTGTCTTTAGTAATTCAGGTAATTTTTATAACATTTTACTCTCGAACATTTTGCTCTCAGATCATTCATTTTTGCTGCAGAACTCCCGTAAGTTGAGTTGATCATTTTTCCCCAATTCAGGTGGCCACTAATAATTTGTAGGTATATAGGTGCTCATATAGGTGCTCACTACAGCATTGTAGGATTTTTTCCAGTAAATCCAAATCTAATTATAATCCATCTTTTCTGTAATTGCTGAGGACAAGTCGCTATGGACAATACCTCCATAGATAGATTGTCGTTACGAGGCTGAATGGGTCCCGAAAACATCCAAACCCATGTTGACAAATTATTGTCTCCGCCGGGATTCGAGCCCGGGTCTAACGAGTGCAAAGACCACTGAGCCATGTGCTGTGGGAGCTGGTACCGTCGTATATTAACATCAGGTATATGAATTGTACACACAATACTTACTCCACACAGGTGTTCCGAAGTTCATTTCAAATGTTCCAAATGTCATTAAAAAAGTAACTCAAACAGTAACCAAACCATCACGGTTGCAAATTATTGCCCCCGTCAGGGTTCGAACCCGGGTACTCATTCATGCGGGAGCTGGGCTAGTTTAGCATATAATTTATGCTAAAGTTTATGCTAAAGTATTTATGCTACCCTAAGAAAACAGTTATTTTATGTTAAGATTTTGTTAGCATGAAATTATACGAACTTCACTATACATGTTCCGCATAAAAAGCTTCTCTTAGCATACATGTGGCACTGTTAGCATACATGAGATGACGTCATTAAAACCTGTTGTATAAAATTAAGCTAATTTTATTATAAAAATTTTTTATGCTAAAGCCATTTTTATACGAACGGCTCTTTTTGTGTAAATTATGCTAAAATTATGTATAAACGCGAAAAAATTGATTTTTTTTAGCATAAAATATGCTAAATTACTATAGTTTTTATGCGAATGGTTTTTATACAAACTTTTTAAAAAATCCTTTTTCAGCGTGTGGGGCTTTCAGAACCTCTCCAATCGTCAGCCTGCTTGCTGAGAGTGGTCAGCCCACCCTGCAGACAAGGAGAAATGTTCGATGTATTAATTACATTTCTAATGTTTCTAGGAACCCAGATCACCCCTGCTACCCAATATTGTTTGACGACCGTATGAAGATTCGTATTAATAGTACAAACTATCCCATGAATATCCGCCATCGCGCTGAAAATATGACGAACTTTAACCTACGTACTAGGTGTGTCCTTAAACAAGAGGCCAAGAAATCGTATTGGACGTTACCACCGTTAAAAGTTGAAATGTTAATTTCGAATAAGAAAACCGATTTTTCACCAGAAGAAGTAATTCATAAATTTAATGAATTTAAATGTCAACACAAAAATAAAATATTTTCCTTTACAGATGGATCCAAATCTGCCAATTTCACAGGTGGAGCTTTTTCATTCAATGGAACAATTAAACAGTTCCAACTAAATAGCATTGCATCTATTTACACTGCAGAACTTATGGCAATTTATTTATGTTTAAACGAAGTTCTGAATTTTTTACAGAATGATGTCTGTTTCAAAGACTTCATAATTTGTTCAGATTCAAAAAGTTCATTACAAGGCCTCAAATCTAATTTTAATGAATCTGTACTCATCGAAAGAATTTTAAATCAAGTAACAGAAATTTCAGGCTTGGGACACCAATATCATTTCTTTGGATACCTAGTCATATTGGCATCAGAGAAAATGAAAAGGTGGATGTAGCTGCAAGAAATGCAAGAAATTCTACTTTCATGAACTTCTATACCTCAAGTGATTATAAAGCTTACTTCAAGTATTTACAGATTAAAAGTTGGGAGACTGAATGGCAACAAGATGTAATGCTTGGCAGACAACTCAGAAAAATTAAAAAAGATATAAAAATATGGAAGTCATCACATCGAACATTAAGAGCTGAAGAAGTAGTCATCTGCAGATTACGAATTGGTCATTCATTGGCAACTCATAAACATCTTTTAGAAAAAAAAGATCCTCTCACATGTGAATTTTGCGGTCAATCTCCAATCTACATAGATCACTGGTTTATCCAATGCAATTCTTTAGCCAACTTAAGAAGATCCCACAAGATAGGAACTTCTATGAAAGAGATATTAAAAGATAATAACGAGACTTTAGATAAATGTCTACGCTTTCTGTATCATACTAAATTGTTTGGAAAAATCTAAATTTCCTCCTCCCCCCCGATCCCGCCCCCCATTTAATATTTTCTATAATTTATTCTGATTTCAGATAACCCGAGCTATCTCCAATAATATACCTCTAGTTTTTTTACTCCTTTCTCTCCCCAAGTTTTATAGCAATTTTAATTTATTAACATTATTATATAGTACAGATTCTTTTCTTTTCTAAGACATATTGTTTATAACTAATTTGATCCCCTTTTACTACTCTCAATATTATTCCCACCTACTTTTTACTTTTATTGCTACTTATTATCTAACATCCTTCTATTATCATTAATATCAACATAATCTCGATGTATTTTTCTTGTAATTATCTCGATGTTAAAAACTAACCATTGTTTAAAACATCAATAAAGATCAACATTTTCAAAAAAAAAAAAAAAAAAAAAAGTTCATAGCAATCCGCTAGCTTGAGCTTATATAGCTTATAGTGTGCTATTTATACAGGGTCCGCCAAAAAAAAGGAGCCACTCGAAATATCTAGAGAACGTATTCATGTTTTAAAAAATGCTATATCACGTGTACCAAAATAACGAGGGGGAATCCTTTTCTACTAGGTTTTGATTTTTTATCATTACCACGGGCGGACCCAGGAGGGGGTCAACTTTGGAATCGTAAATGGAACAACTCTATTTGTAATGCATATCTGAAAAGTAGTTGACATTAAAAGTATATTAAGACAAATTTGAGATTTTTAATCATAACACAGGGCCGGAGATAATGATAAAAAATCAAAACCTAGTAGAAAAGGTTTCCCCCTCGATATAATGGTACACCTGTTTTATTTTTCTCAAAATTTAAACCCATACTGTAGATATTTCGAGTGGCTCCTTTTTTTTGGTGGACTCTGTATATGAATAAATGCTAAAGTTAACACTCACTCATTCATTCATTCACTCATTCATTCATCTCGATTTCTCAGCAGTGGTATGTCCTAGGAGGCTGAAATTTGGCACTATTAGGTCTTAGATGCGCACTATATTCTCTGGGGAAAAGAAAAAACACTTTTCATCACTGTTAGGAACATTTTCGCCTACCTGTGGCTGGGACTCATTCGGGAAATTCTTCAGAATTACTCCCACTTTCAAAGACTTCAGGGCGTTTATAAAGTTTTGAGAAGCAGTTGGGGTTTCGAATGCCACCTCTGAACTATCTCTACAAGAGAGTATGGTCGCAGTGACAAAGAGCTTTCGTAGCCAACAGCCCTACTTACATATACCAATAGTAGAAAGTCGTGTGATGTTCACACCAGTTTATTTTTCAATGGGAGAGCACACTGAAAAGGAGAAAAAGTTACTCGCAGTCTTCCTCCTACCTTCGCCACTCATTTTCAGCTGGAAGGCTTAGAAAAATGTGCAGCAAAACTTTAAATTAAAAATCTGATTCAGAACTCAGAAGTTGCGTTTTTTTCTCCTTTTCTATGAACTTTTCTCAATATGCGGTGTCTTCCTAGAGAACAAAATGGACATGTCTCTTGCATAGTATCAGAGAAGTCCAGAAGTTTTGACTCGTATGTGCTCCTTGTGTAGCTGAAATCAACTTATTAATGTTGCGAATTTTTAATTCAAGGCATTATAGAGGGTGTCCCACTAGTTGCGGACCCTTTCTACACCAGGATTCAACTTGGAATTTTTGCAAAAAAAAATAAACCTTAGGTCATTTGATTTTAACTTGGGCATCCACAAGTGTGTGGAATGGACCACACGATTTCACGAGTGTGTAAAATGGACCACACGATAATTGCTTTGAACAGAACGACAACTGTACACGTGAATCAGACTTTTTTGTCAGCCCGGTAATTATACATAATTTATACGGAAATAAACCTAAAAATCCACTAAAATAAAACAAACACATCTCATAAATTCAAAACGCCACATTAAAATATGCAAGAAATGCATAGCCGGATCTCAATAAATCAACATGAAATATAACTTTGTTGTAAACATGCCTTTTCGATGTGGAGTAGATACTTAGATAGTTTCCTATTTTGTTTACACATATTTATGGAATGTATAATTCAAAGTTTCAACAATTCCTCTTTGTAAAGAAAAGAGACTTCGAATGACTGAATCTACGTGTAAGAAATTTTTTATCACCTAGATAGATATTCACAGAAAATATTATCCTCTGTTAAAGACTGTTAATGTATCTTTTTTTTTTTTAATGTAAGTACGTAAGTAAGGTACTCCAACATAAGAGATAACATACACATAAGAGATAACTAGAATTTTACCTATAATTTTTGGACCGAATCAAGCCACTCGGGGCCAAATGGAGCCCGTTTTGGTGAAAATTGAAAACGATTTTTCTATTTTTATTGAATAAAGCAAGGCTCTTGAAATTTTGTAGAGTCGTTAAGAAAATATATTGGAGTTCAGTAGTGAAAGATTGTGATCGTGAAAGCTGAGGGGGCCACACTGTAGTAAAAAAAAATGAAAAAGGGTCAAAAAAAAATGGCCAGTTAATATTTTTAATTAACCGAACACAGTGAGGGAGCGAAGCGACCTCACTCAGTGAGGTTCTGTTTTAATTTTCATACTGGACGATTTGACTTTCGTTTGTCTGTATGTCTGTCTGTTCCACAATAACTCCCAACCGGATTCTTCAAATTTGATAAATTTTAGTATACATAATTATACATATTCATTGCGGTATCCTAGAATTTTACCTATAGTTTTTGGGCCAAATGGGGCGTTTTGGTGAAAATTAAAAATGATTTTTCTATCTTATTGAAACAAGCAAGGCTGTTGAAATTTTGTAGTATCGTTAAAAAAATATATTTTAATTCAGTAGTAAATTTTGTGATGGTGAAAGCTAAGGGGGCCGCACTATGCTAAAAAATCGAAAAAGGGCCGGTTGATATTTTATAATTGAGACCCATTGTTTATACTGTAAACCTCACACAGATTCTTGAGTGGGGTATTGAATGAAAGTTCTCGATGTGCTCATACTTGATATGACATTTTTAGTTCGATAATCGAATCTGTGTGAGGTTTACAGTTCACAGTCACAGAACCACTAGTTAAAACCTATCGAGTGTGATATTGAATGAAAGGTTTTGATGTCCTCATTCTTAATTGAATATTTAATGGGATAGTTGATCTGTGTGAGGTTTACAGTCCACAGAACCACTAGTTATATATATTTCAGATTAGTATACATTCATTTTTCGGTAATATTTCTTGAGTAGAGCACTGGTAGTCAAGTGGTTAACGCGCTAGTCTGGTAATCCAGGTAGCGTAGGGACCCATTGGTTCGAATCCCACCCAGTGCATAATTTTTTCCTCATTAATTTGAGTTTGTGACCACATAATAATAAGACACTGAGGGTTAGGTGGTATAAATTTCCTTTAAGCATTAACCTCGCCTGGTGGTTTTCTTCCACTAAAGAGTATTCTTATTATTAGTAGAGGTGAAGGAAGTGAGAGCTAAGGAGATGACGGGAGTAGGGTTTGTGGAGAAAGAAGAATTTGCAAAGATCACAAGTTCTCGTGGAAATCTGCTAGTTATCAGTGTTTTGACGTCATTCTAGTAGAGTTGCCCAGATTTCAGGAGGAAACTTTACAAACTTGAACTGTTAACAGAAAGCATTCCTTCGCCAGATGTTGCCCTGCTTTGTTTCAGGATTATGAACTTTAAAAACTTGAATAAGAACAGCAGTAGACATGTTTATTCTTGAATTTTTCCAAACTGCATCAAAACAATAAAACTGGAATGACTCATAATTATACATATACATGTTTCAGTGTTTCAATGTACAACAGTAATTTGATAAAAAATAAATTGAGCCAAAATTGTGTGATACATGAATAATAATTGTGGATCATAAAACATCCCTACTAATAATTGTGGATCATAGAACATCCCTACTCTAACTGACACTGGTACTCGGTTTACAGTTTTTCGATTGCCATTTTTGCTTGACGATGGTTTTCAACTCTGTATAATAGACTGAGCTCTTCAACCCAGGATGTGGGTTATTCTTTTCCCAAAGAGTGGAATAAAGTATTATTTTCTGAAAAATATTGGAATGATCTCTGATGAGGCCCAGGTAGATATTGCTCAATAATCAAGCTATTCCGGACATGGCATTAATTGCCACTCGCATTAAAAGAGAGAAAATAGGAACAATTGTAACACAAACATTCATACAAGAGTTGTAACAGGTAAGTATAATTTGTTTATAATTACAAGTTACCTTGTTATATTATTTATGATGTCCTCTGGGGATGTAGAGGTTACAGGTATGGAGAGTACTCCAGAGAGGCCTGCACATGTTCGTTACACACTTTTTCCAACTGCCAGATCCTTTAGTAGTCTTGATTTAAGAATAGGACGTTGTTATGTTCTAATTCTAATGTCTAGTTTGGTTGTTAGAAGTATCTAGTTCAAATATGAACCTACAGTAGGTATAACATCTCTGCAACTCTGATGATGTCTAAACGTTGCGTAGGTGAAAACTTACCTATGACTATGTTCAATCTAAGGCTTTATGAGTTCTGCCCCCCTGACCACCGTCGAGGTCATGTGAAAACCATTTTCATGTCCTAATTTGTTGATATAAGTAACAAACCTGAGCAATGCCAGGTATTCCAATGGTCAATAATGTATTGATTAGATTTTTATAGTCTCTCTGATTCTGTCAGAACACAAATACCTAGCTGTCAGAACACAAATACCTAGTCTGGAGAATAAAACTAGATAGGAATCCCACTAAGAACGTATAATATTTATAATACTGTGGGGATTAGAGTAAGAAAATGTATAAATAAAACTACTCTTGGATCTAGAGAGAGGACGCGCTGGAACAAGAGGAGGAAGCAGTGAGATCATAAACAAGAGTTGGAACAGTGACTGGGCCTACGAGTTGTGGCACTCTTGTGGCAGTTAGAGCTTTATCATTCACAAAGATCTGGAATTCAGACCAGTATTTAGCCCAACTTAACCGTTCACAGGTTTTTTGGTTTCAAAGCTACAGGGTGTTCGTGTAAATACACCTCTATAAATTAAGTACACTATACGTTACGTTACAATCGGAGATTTGTGTGAAGCTATTACTATTTTGATAGAGCGATACCAGCGTACCAGCCAAATCCTTGATGAAATACTTGGCTACTATACAATTCAGTAAAACATCTAAGGAGAATTTTCCGAAGTTGTTCACACTTTTCACAATTTAGTACCTTGTACTAAATTTAAAACTGAATTAATAAAAAGTCACACACAGTAGCCTCTAATCTTTTGTTATACTCGTACTTTGATATTTTCATATTAGTTAATATCTCTCTTCATCCTATTGAGAGCAATAAATAGCCTATTCAATATTTCTATTCTATGTTCATGCTATAGCAGAGGAAGTTCCGAAAATATTCTAATTTTTGATCATGTATATTCTGAACTTGGGTGTAACTGTAAGGTACCATGTAATTATGTGTGTATAATTGTAGAGGTATGTTTTGAGGAGGTGGGGTTTTTGTTTTGGTTTAAGGTGTGATACATCACTTACTAGCTGTTTAATGGTTGTATCTAGATGATAGTTTTGATAAGCTAGAAACATTTTAAATAGATATTATTATATTTTGTGGAATACAAAAGAATTAAGAAATATCATTTAGCGACAACACCATCTTCTCTGATAATATGTATTTCCACCAATATTTACATGAAATATTTCATTTTATTCCCTCTATACAAATTGTGACAATTTATTAATACAATACAAATAATTATTTTATAAAAAAAATTAAAACAATATATACAATAAAAATGAAAAAGAATAGAAAAATATATAAAAACACATGTCCTAACTAAAGGGCGGGGTTATTGCCTATGGCAATCTCTTCCACCCAACCCTTGTAGTACATTACGTAGTCGGTATGTTAACAAAAAGTAAAGGTAATTCCCTAAATGTACACATAGTACTTAGAGGGAAATTTAGAAGTTTAAATATACATTTCAGAAACAAATAAATTAGTTATTGTTTTTATCAAGATCTCGTCAAGAGTAACGCCCCAGCCGGCCTATATTTAAACACGAAACAAAGTTTGTAAGTATTTTGATTCATCGTTTTCCTCCACTTTCCGTTAACTTTTAGCAAATTTTATTTCATATTCTTAATTGGACGCGAAAATAGATAGTTTTGTAAAAGCGCAAAGTACGCAATTTTTTTTTTTGGTTTTTGGTTTTTGGTTTTAACGTCGCTTTCAACTGCATGGTCATATCACGACGGGGTGTTACCCTCCATTCGCAGGAAACTCACAAACCTGCTACCCTCATTAACCTCACCCAGCCTGGGTTGGGCCGGAATGCTAGCATCACGAAGTCTTCACCTCGTTGGACGTTGCTTAACTTCGGTGATCCAATGAGAACCGGTGCATTCAACGCGCCATCGACGCTGGCTAAAAGTCGATCTCTGGCCACCCCAGGAATCTCAAATTTTTGAAAATATATCCATAATAAAATATATATTTTTTTCCTTCTTTTTCAGATCAATTTTTTGTCACGGGTACAGCAATGTGTGCTCGTCGGAGAAAGACCCGAGGGACATTTTTGGAAATGTTGGGTCTAAATCTGCATACCTTTTATATTTTTAGCCTTTATTTTTTTACAGGATGGGAGATATAGCCTTATAAAAAAAAAACGTAAAGTTGTAAAGAGCCGGGCCTGGTTATCTTGGAGTTGCGTATTTTTCGTGGTATTTTTCGAAATGCCTTATTAAAGGGAATTACATTTTGGCATAACCAAAGTATTACACTGGACCAAACTTGAGTTACATCCTTTGAAAGGAATACTTATTATGGAGCCCAGAGCCGTCTATTGTTATCCTGGAGATGTATGTCTGGTGCTTTTAGAAAGGACTTGTCAAAGGAAATGAGAATACTTAATTTCAGATTGTTGAAAGCCCGTTAAAGGAATATCTATAATGAACCCCAGAGCCACGCCTAGTTATCCCAAGTAGATGACGTTAGTTCAACGCCTTAGCAGAATAGCAAAACTATTTTGAATATTTCTCATGCCACAGGAATCATTTGCGCTTTCCTGATATCAATTCTTTTTGATGAAAACCACAACACGAAGTGTACTATTGTGATGTCCTACAAAAGCGCACATTAGGTCATTAGTACAATATGGTAGTGTGTGTGTTAACTCATCAC
Source organism: Bactericera cockerelli (assembly GCA_024516035.1). Taxonomy (NCBI): domain Eukaryota; kingdom Metazoa; phylum Arthropoda; class Insecta; order Hemiptera; family Triozidae; genus Bactericera; species Bactericera cockerelli. The sequence goes on from CM044956.1 coordinate 24,584,054, forward strand.
TGCTTTATTAAGTGAGCAGTAATCATAGAAGCCAGTATTTAAGTAATCGGGAGCCTTTGCAAAAGAGTTGGGAAATGTTGCACAAGACAAAGGAAAGGAAATGGTAAAAAATGGAAAGGACAATATATCCAAGGCTAGAATGGAAAATGAGCATAAGGGCAATGTTGAGATACATAAGTAGAAGAATAAGAAGCAACCGAGAGGAAGAAGGTCATTTAGTCATATTCTTTCATTCAGATGTCTGGCTTCAGAGAGGTAGATGATACAGGGCCCCTAGGTGCAGGGGGTGGGGATGTAGGCAGGAATTCAAAGACAATACACAAAGGGTCTGTCCCTCACAATGAGGCTTGTACTACTTTTGTGTCGATGTAATATGCATACAGGGAAAAACCATGTCGACAAAATAGAAAAAAAAACCAATATTGATTTCATAAATAAAGATTACTAGCTGAAACACGGATCTATGTCGCCGTAAAGGATTTTGCGCGTTGCTAGCGTTCTATTTGGAGTTTTTAAATTCCTCACACATACATATACCCGAAGGATACTCTGGTCCAAATTTGGAGTCAATTAGCCAGCTGCCTCAGAGCTGCGTTGATTTTAAATAATGAATATGTAAATTGATTTTATACATTATAAGATATAAGACATAAACTAGATATTATAAAACTAAATAGATTTTATAGACAAAAAAACTGTTTAACTTGAAGGAAATTAACGCACCAATACTGAGAAATGGTTATGCACGTTCCAAAATCCTACATATTATATATGTACTAGATTTACTTGTAATTATCAGCTACACACAATTATACATAGATGTGTTCCGTGCATAATCCAAGAACATACTATGCCAGTACACATTTCACAGTAAAGTGAAATGTGCTGGGCTTGTACCCAGTAAAGTGCTGTACATAAGTATACTTTCAGTTACAGTAGGAACAGGAGGAAAATCTATTCAATGGTTTTTTGCCGGAAAAGCGAGGAGCACATCAGAGAAACATAGATAGTTATTACAATGCTGTGCTCTCATACATGAATACTTGAACAGCCATATTATTCTGATTGTGTCTGAAATAAATATACAGGATGGCTTGTACTTGTTGTGATTATTCAGTAAAAGATAACGAGATATGGACCTGGGTACTCAACAGAGAAATTAAGTTTCAAAATATTGTCTTTTGATCTTCGTTCATGAGATTATTGCTGTTGCTTAATTTGTTTTTTTGCTAAAAAAAGATGAATTCGACATTATTTTTCAGTTCAATATTAAATTGTTCAGCGTTGCATTGAATAGTAACCAACGGTTCCTCTTGAATGACCTTGAAATTAAGGAGCCGTTAGACATCAAGAAAAAATGCTATGGTCTTTGCAACGAGGATCTACCGACCATATCCACCTGACAGAACATGACCATATCCACCTCACAGAGCATGACCATATCCACCTAACAGAGCATGACCATATCCACCTAACAGAGCATGACCATATCCACCTGACAGAACATGACCATATCCACCTCACAGAGCAGGACCATTGACCATATCCACCTCACAGAGCATGACCATATCCACCTCACAGAGCATGACCATATCCACCTCACAGAGCCATGACCATATCCACCTCACAGAGCATGACCATATCCACCTCACAGAGCATGACCATGTCCACCTCACAGAGCATGACCATATCCACCTAACAGAGCATGACCATATCCACCTAACAGAGCATGACCATATCCACCTGACAGAACATGACCATATCCACCTCACAGAGCATGACCATATCCACCTCACAGAGCCATGACCATATCCACCTCACAGAGCATGACCATATCCACCTCACAGAGCATGACCATGTCCACCTCACAGAGCATGACCATGTCCACCTCACAGAGCATGACCATGTCCACCTCACAGAGCATGACCATATCCACATATCCACCTCACAGAGCATGACCATATCCACCTCACAGAGCCATGACCATATCCACCTCACAGAGCATGACCATATCCACCTCACAGAGCATGACCATATCCACCTCACAGAGCATGACCATATCCACCTCACAGAGGATGACCATATCCACCTCACAGAGCATGACCATGTCCACCTCACAGAGCATGACCATGTCCACCTCACAGAGCATGACCATGTCCACCTCACAGAGCATGACCATATCCACCTCACAGAGCATGACCATATCCACCTCACAGAGCATGACCATATCCACCTCACAGAGCATGACCATATCCACCTCACAGAGCATGACCATATCCACCTAACAGAGCATGACCATATCCACCTGACAGAACATGACCATATCCACCTCACAGAGCATGACCATTGACCATATCCACCTCACAGAGCATGACCATATCCACCTCACAGAGCATGACCATATCCACCTCACAGAGCCATGACCATATCCACCTCACAGAGCATGACCATATCCACCTCACAGAGCATGACCATGTCCACCTCACAGAGCATGACCATGTCCACCTCACAGAGCATGACCATGTCCACCTCACAGAGCATGACCATATCCACCTCACAGAGCATGACCATATCCACCTCACAGAGACATGACCATATCCACCTCACAGAGCATGACCATATCCACCTCACAGAGGATGACCATATCCACCTCACAGAGCATGACCATGTCCACCTCACAGAGCATGACCATGTCCACCTCACAGAGCATGACCATGTCCACCTCACAGAGCATGACCATATCCACCTCACAGAGCATGACCATATCCACCTCACAGAGCATGACCATATCCACCTCACAGAGCATGACCATATCCACCTCACAGAGCATGACCATATCCACCTCACAGAGCATGACCATATCCACCTCACAGAGCATGAGAGCATGAGCTGCATGGACAAGGTCTGATTCACCTGATTTCAGAACGTTCATGCTAATTATCATCACTCACGGATTAGATAATACGACGGTCCTGAATAACTGTCCTCACCATGCCCAATGTTGCTTTACTACAGTTATATTGGCAATTAATGTTTTCAACGTAAGATCTCCGCTGATAGTTCAATATTTATTTAAGAATCAGTATAATATTATCAATGATGATTTCTTCTTCTGATTTTTTTCGATACGTCTGCTAATGAAAGAGGTACATAGGTACATATTATCTAGCTCAGTGTTTTTCAAACTAAGCACCAGAACCTTTTTGAAAGGGGTCGTGGAGTCAAAAAGCTTAAAAAAAACACTGATCTAGCTCATCCTGTATTACACACCCACAATATTACCAACATCATTACTGCCGTTCTCTTACCGATTCCCTCTATTCTTCTCTTTCAATCAGTTTCTTCCTCTCTCTCTCCCCTCCCCCTTTCTCTCCCAATGTTTCTCTTGTCTACTGTTTCTCTTATATATATAAACGATCAAGTTTAACAAATACGTATTTACACAATATGATCGTTTACCAATTGTTTAGAAATTGTTTAGAAATACACAAACATACCAATTGTTTAGAAATTATAATAGAAGTACCAAACAATTGAATTTTTCGGTTTTTTGCTGCTACTGAGATTGCACAAGTTTCCAAAAGTAGCAAATTTCGATTATTATTACCGTTAGTGGTTCCAAAATTACACAGTTGGACCTGGATGTAATAAGGGAACTCAAGGAACCGGAATTTTTCTCTCTTATATTGAGGTTTCTTATATCATGTATATATCTTTATTATGTAGCTCTCTTATATCCAGGTTTCTATTATCATGTATATCTCTTTATTATGTAGCTCTCTTATATCCAGGTTTCTAATATCATGTATATCTCTTTATTATGTAGCTCTCTTATATCCAGGTTCGACAGTATGAAAAATACAGGACTAATTGATAATTTGCTCCAGTAAATGTTCTATTCTACTGGGCTATACTTGAAATCTTGGATATTGCGCTTTCAGTTTAAGTAAAATGCAAACGTAAGGAAACAAATTGAAAACGCTTCACAATGTCCTTTCAATTGAAAATTTTCATTTTCCCTAATGTAGACCAGCTTCGTTGTACAGTTTGGATTGTACCCATCATGCTTTATACATAATCTACCCAAGATAAGGCTCTTGATTAAAACTCATATTTTGTTTTACTTCATATTACATAGAAAGTATGCACAAAGCACTTCAATCGGACCATAGCAAGTTCCTCCCCGACCTTTTATTTTTACTCAGGTAGCGATACCGAGTTCCTCCCCGTACACGCAAGGTAAAATGTAGAGTTGTTCCCCGATGCAAACACCGAGTACCTGAGACCTAACCGGTAGATTAATCTATTAGAGCTATCTTAGAAATCATCCAGCTATTTTTCCAATCATAATTGCATATCAGCTTTTAATTAATTACCATTGGATTTTTCATTTTTAGTGTTGTTCTGTAGGAGTTAAGTCGAATGTTTGTTATAATATGTTAAGTCTTATAAATAAATATATTTTTTCTAATTGACCGTAAACATGGATGTAGAATTTCAAATAATACAGAGTTCGAAAGAAAAGGAGCTAATTGTGATCGGTGACTACAAATTTAATTTCACTTGAATTTGGCAAATTAAATCAAGAGATGGGTTTGTACAGATACGGAATGTAAGTGTTACATAGAAAGTATATCAGATAATGATAAACGGGGAGCAAGTTGGTAGGGCCAAAACCACGACCTGGGAGGTACTTGGTTAAAAAAAAAGGTCGATGGGGAGGAACTTGTCGACTTCCCTTGTATCGGTCAGAAAGTAAACAAAGCATTTTATCGTTCACAATGTAAAGGTCAGGTTTTTTCTCATCATGATATGCAAAAATAAACTGTTGTGACAACACACGACTTTCCTTATCACTTAAAAATAAGTCAAAGTTCGCCACTAATGACTCAATGGTAACAGTTATCTAAGAATTAATGTCAAATTCATAATTAGCACCTCAAAATCATTGGATTTGATATGTCACAACCTCCATCTACGATGAATAGTAAAAAAGTTATCCCAAGTGAGAATACCGGTAAATTGGGGGCGGTTGAACAAAGTTCAAGATATCAAAAAAATGATAGGTATAAAACCCTATTATTATTATTTATTGTAAGTAAAAGTTGTTCTCTAACTATTTTTGTATCTTTAACCAATCCAAAAAAACAGCCCTTGCGGCCCTGCGGACTTGCTAATTCTCTTAACGAGCGCCCCCCTCGGACTAGCTTGATAACTATGTATTTTTTGCACGATAATGCAGAAGGTACTCCTAGCTACGAGTCAGATAACCTTCTTTTGCAAGATGTTATCTACACCTACTCGGAACATATTTTCTACGAACTGATGGATTCTGAGGGACGCTTCACTAAATATTTCTACTTGATTTCAATTTATCTCCCGTGCATTTGAATATCCGTATTTTATACATCTCTGCTCTCTAATACCCCTCAGTAAATATGTATTCTCTTTTTCGAATTGAACTGAAGAACAAATAAGTTCCATTTATATTTTCTTGTGCCGCTTGACTAAATATTCATATTTTATCACTTCTTGTTACTCACGCACAACGACTTCTGTATTTTTCGGTGATTTCTTGAATGAACTCTGTACTTACAAGTTACTGCAGTGTGTAACTTTTTTAACTCTTATTTTGTTAGATAAAGTAGTTTACAATAAAGTATTTTTGTTATAATTTTAAAAGCCGCGTTGCGGCTAGGCCTGCAGCGTAGGTGAGTTTACGGAGGCATGGCCGACGTATGATTTATACATAGGTTATAATAGAATATTAAGTGCCTATTTCTAATTTTCAACGATAGAAGAATAAGTAAGATATTGTCAAATTAAAGAATAATGTATTGTAATATTTCTGGACAAATCCAATTAATACAATCCCTCGATCGCATGTCACGTGATACCTCTTTTTGTTTAACTACTAGCGGGTTACACCCGCCGCTTCGCCAGCCCATCAAACACACACAGATCACACCATACACACACCCACAAACACACACCCCACACACACACCACATACACACACACATACCCAAACACACACACACACACTAAAAACAAAGCGCGAGGCAGCTAGAAGAAGGAAAGTGCTGCACCAGAGTGACAGAAGCAATCAATTTTGTGACAATTCAATCAAATTCGAATCGACAGGAATAAACCTGCTCGGAAATAGGTCACTCAGCTCTTGAAGGGAAGAACAGAAATCAAGAGAATCGAGTTCAAGATTCATATTTTGAAAAGATTCATTGTATTCGTCGAAAATTTGACCTACCCAGTTTTTCAGATTTCTGGACGAATCATAGCCTCATGATACCAAAAAAAGTTGTTTTCAGCCATTGGTCCGTGCGTCTGTCTGTCTGTGTGTGTGTCTGTGTGTTAACAGGATATCTCGAGAATGGTAAGTTGGAGAACAACATTTTCTTAGATTAAAAAAATAATAGGGGTCTCTTCTGATCATTTTTTTGATATTTTGAACTTTTTGGACCTCGGCTCCAATTTACCGGTATTTGGGGAGACCCGCTTTGACTAACTTTTTTGTTATTCATCCTAGAAATTCAGAGAGGAGAGCAGAGAAATAGAATGAGAGGAGGTATAGGTTTTCTCAATTTGATATCATTTATTTTTAGCTGATTATACTCATTCTATTGAGTGGGGTGTTCTTTCTTTTGTAACCACGAAGTGGTGTTTTTGGGGGATATATTATACACAATACGTTTAATGTTAATGCACAGAGAGGAATCACAAGTAAGTGAGGATACTGCAAATCTCAGAGAGACAAACGAGTAAACAGTGACTGTATTGTCTACTCTTTGGCGTTAATGACTATTGAAGTCCCAACATTAATTCTAGTAACAATAGAAAGTGAGATGTTGAAAAACCAGGACGTATCCTTCGGGAAATCCTTTCCCACATTTCCCACACAAGTAAAGAAATTCTTAGTTGGGATTTTTCCTTACATAATACGGTACGATGAGGGCAACTTTTCGGTATGGTAATATGTACTGTAACCCAACTACCGAGTCCCCAGGTCCCTCCAAGGAAATTGCTCGCATCAAATATGTAGTAGGTAGCAGCACGGTTTATCCTATCTTAGGAGCGTACATTATACAAAGACCTACATCTGCACATACACTCTGGTTGATGTTAGTACATAAACTCTATGGTGGAAAGTGAACTTGTGTGGATAAATTTAATGTGAACAACGCCACAGTATTTCTGTGAATTCATCCTCTCATTTATTTCCTATTTTTATGACTGACCTCAGGAGCTCGATCTTAAAGGCAGTTGATTGGAGGTCGGTGTTTTGAGATCGCTCGCAAATATGAAGAATTTCAAGAAGACGATTTCACTTTAAAGTAGGTATAATTTTATTATTGTGATGAAAAAAAGGAGAAAATAATTGAGGCCAGCAATGTTCTCTTCTTCAAAATAATAATCACATAGACACTAACTTCAATTTGTCAGGAAATACCACAATATGATTACTTTGACAGAAGTCTTTGATGTTTTACAAGGACCCAAAAAAGTTATACATAGTTCAAGTTGCTCCTCAAAAACTTCCACACATTTTATAGTTTTCCCTTTTGATATCATCGTATACTGTGGATCGAATTGAATTGACTCATTTAATAAAAATCAAATATTTATTTTATAAAAATAAAGTTTCCTATTTTTTTTTATTAGATAGAAAACACAGGGCTAATACGCAGGTGTACATTTTCAACCACATCATTAGTTCCCATCAGAAGTTAATTATTTACGACACTGGGCTTTCCGCAGCACTACCTCGGATTGCAAGACATCTCACGTAATAAATGCGACTTACTCTTCCAACACAAGCTCTGTTTTAATAAATAAACTGGGGCCTTTTTCTCTCAGGCCTTTGCCGTAGACTGTTATTTATTTCTTTAATCTTGTGGCTTTCTGATACCCCGCCCTCTCAACTCTTCCCCCTGCTAATAAATTGCAAGTCCCCGAGGCTTGGGACCTACCGCAAGACACATCGCCCTAGTCACCCACCTACCTGTGGGCACCTGCATACATGTTTCATTAATACACGTCTGCCTTCAAATTGTGCTATGAGTTCCATGCTCTAATTATACACAAAAAAAGAATACCTATATATTATAGAGCTTAGGAAATTATTTAATACTGGTTCGTAGATCTCCCATCTACATTTTTGCCATTCTGACCAAAGTATCGTGAATCACTAAAAAGTGGCGATCATAAAGCACGAGGTAGATCTTGCTCTTGAATTTTCATGTTTACCATACCCACAAACATTTGCAGAAGAAGAAGACAATCCGAAAGTTTCCATTAGAATTATGACGGGCTATAAAAAGATCGTAGCAACCACCTGAGCTTATTGACGAGCTAAGTCCAAGTGATGAAATCAAGTCCCCTATATGCTCTTCTTCTGAAGAGGGATGAATTAAAGCTATTCATCGATACTAGGCAACTTAGTCAATTTATTAACTGTAAATAAAATGTCTTTTGTTCTGGATGCTTTGGCTATAGTACCACATTTTACGGCTGGATGCTATTTTTAACGCTAACCTAGTTCAGGTCACCAATGCTTTATGTTATTATCTTTTTCCTGAAAAGGCTGGTCTGTATATAATGTCCCTCACTCAGACCCTAGTTGTACCTACAAATTGTGCGAAAATAAAAAGTAAGATTGATGGTTAGAAACTTGATCAGAAATATATGAAACTTTGAAAATATCTTCAACAAAACACTTGTCAAAAAGATAGAAAAGAAGTAGCAGATATAAAAGAAGAGAGAAATAAATAAAGAACAAGCTGATGATGAAAGCCGTGAACACAAAAGGATGCAGATAATATTACAGGAAGAAATATTTTCACATCTTACTTTCAAGTCTGAATCCTTTTCTAAATTCTCACCCAAGAAATTACCTTGAGGGTTCACTTTCTGAGATATTTTCTACCTTCCACGTCTGAATCCTCAAATGTTGAGTACCTATACTTTCATCAAATCGAGCATGAGATTGAGCTTAGGATTTTAGGTTTATACAATAAGATTGAAAATAATAATCCAAAATTAATCAATGTGCACTGGTAGTCAAGTGGTTAAAGCGCTAGCCTGGTAATCCAGGTAGCGTAGGGATCCGTTGGTTCGAATCCCACCCAGTGCATGAATTTTTCCTCATTAATTTGAGCTTGTGACCACATGATAGACTCTCAGGGTTAGGTGGTAGAAAATGCTTTGAGCATTAACCTCGCCAGTAACCTTCCACTAGATAGTGTTATTATAATAAAAGCTAGAGAGTGTTATTATAATAAAAGCAAGTCATTTGAATGCTGGATGCTAGCTAATTAAATATCGAATGAGATGCAACTTTAAGAAAGGCTGACAAAGGCAGGAGTGTCTTGATGAGAAAATAAATTTGTTTCCCTTAATAATTTCTAAAAATAAATAAATAATAGTCTAGTATAGGACAGCTAGGTTGCTTAATGTTTATGAATTTCCAATGTAATGTTCACGTATAATATAAATCAACTATTTATACTAATAAAGAGCCCCCTCCCTGTGGGAAGCTTGGAACGGGCTAATGTGAACGCAGGCTCATAGGTTGCTGCAACGGATAGGATGTGCATTAGATTGTTTAGGTATGTACTATGTATACATGGTGCACACTGTACAATTGTACATACGTCCAGTTTGAAACTGTGCGAGCATAAGTAGCTATAGGTAATGACCAGGCACTTCACGCCATAAAAATAGTTTTAGTGTGAAGCTCCAGAAAACCTCTGATCACGCAGATTATGGATAAGGTATGATTATCGACACATCACGAAGCCACTGAACTGAACCTCTAGAGATCCTCTGGCCGTGGCTCTGGAGGTCGCTGGTTTGAATCCTGGACGGACGTTTACTTTATAATATTTCCCACTCCCACATTCTCAGTTTTAAGAATTCATATTCAAGTAATATCTTTCTTCGTCGGAAAGATGTACCTAATCAAATTAACATTGGTTTGAAAATGTGTGTATCAAGTGGATAAATACAATTCAACTATGGAATTTTTCAATTCTAAAGGATCATATAGTAGCAATGGCGAATCAAATCAAATCTATATATTTTAGTACATTTAGCCCAATTTTCATCACTACAATTTATATATGTGATATTCAACCCCCAAACAACCTAAGACGATAGTTTCGTTCTTATTTGAACTCAGCAGTTAGGCATAGCTGATTGTTAATTTCTTGCCGAGCCCAGGGTTTGAACACGAGACCCATGGATCAATGGTATACCACATGTTTACCATTGAGCCATGAATGCTTGATGACACTTGAGGATAAATACATAATTATGTAATATATAAGAGTGTGAAGAAGATTCAAGAGCAAGAAAAACTGTAGATCAATAATTATTAATACAAGGTGGTCAAAAAGTACCTTTCCGAAGTAAATATTTCAGAACTTTTGATCAACAGGACAGAAAACATTAAAATAAATTGCAATAGACAGTAGTTTATATGGAGATTTTTTACGTAGGGCGTGAAAAATTATGTCAGCCAAGTAGTCTACTCTAGATACAGTGTCGGTTTGTGGTTTTCAGAAGTGGGGGTTCACTTGTAAGTCAGAATTTATAATAGATATTTCATAACCAATTTTTGAGATTATTATCTGGTTGCAGGGTTTTCAGTGAAATCCTTGCAATAAACACTGCAACCAAATTAGATCTATTGTGACCAGTTAATTCTATTTGGGTTTAACGTCCTGATTGAGATATCATAAAAAATATTGTCTTATTTTTCAAGTCCATTTATTCCGAAATGGGAGGATAACATGTCATGCCACGGCTATATTCCGAACCCGCGACCTCTGGATTCACAGAGTGCCGCCTTGATCAATGAGCTACCATGACAGATAGTTAGAACGGATATTTCACACTCCATTCGCTGGGATTTATTTGTACCAGCTACCCACATTAACCTAACCCAGTCTGGGTAGGGCCGGAAAAGCCAGCCTCACATGTTTTTGAAGGAACAGAATTTCTTCGAAGAGTCTGCCCAAACTGGGTATCGAACACGGGATCTCTAGACTACTGGCAGTAGTCTCAACCGTCACGCCACGGAGGCTTTTTTGAGAGAGGTGGCCAAGTTCCCTACACCATTTTTAGTCCAAACTTTCATCTTGACCATGGCTGAAGAGAAGGGAAACAGAACAATAAATTTTTAGACACACATCCACAGATCCAATGGTTTCGGTCATAAAATAATATTCTTGTTGAACTTCCTTGTAATTTTCTTACCTTTGAACAACACTTTTTGGGTTGGATTTAAATCTGGAGTTGGGCTACCGAGGCTTTAAATTTTAACTTTTTCTGTTACAAATAATGTTGAAATTTTGTTAACAAGTAAAAATTGGACTTTGTAAATCATTTTTGCAAATCTTCTAGTCTAATAAAATAAACTAAATGTTAAAATACAAATTATTATACTTTAAAAAAACTAAAATGCTGCAGGTATATTTTCACTAGCTAGTGTGATTTGCAACACCTACTATAATAATAATATATATTTACATCTGTTAGAAGCTTTGTAGTTATAATATTTTATTACATTTACACGTAAACTAAAAAAAATCACAAGATAAATTAAAAAATAATTGTCAATATCAATTGAAACTGAGAGTAAATTTGCGAACACTAACATGACTAACAGGTAGGACAGTGGACTTCCAAAGTCGTCAACAACACACAAATGAACTGAGGGGAAGTGTCTGGTTAAAAATGAAATGTGAACCAATCAGCTATGTCCTAGGCTGTCATGTGTTTTTTGATATTAACATTGTTGCCAGTTGCATTAGTACAGGCCTATGGAACCATCATTGATCTAGCCTCCCACATCTAGCACAATCTTGTAATATTAAAATAAAAATAATTAACGCAGGCGTTAGGAAAGCAGGATTTTGTCTCAGACATTTTGGATATTATTACTCATTTTTTGGGTTATAGTTTTGTACGATAGCCGATTTAAATAAATTTTAACTATCTTGTCAACTATAGTATTATCAGGACATCTCGATTGAAGTCCAATCTCGGAAATAATTATTTAATGTATGTAGGTACTGAAATTGAGCCAAATAAGAAAATCTGGTATCTAGTTGTTCCAAGAAGTTTCTAAATAGGGACAATGGTGGTCCTGTTTAATATCCTGCTATGGAACCACTTTAAAAAAAAAAAATCATGAAATTAGGCGTGTTGAAATGAAATTCTCAAGAGAAAATTCTGTTTAGGTGGTGTAGTGTTATTTTTAAATAAATAAATACGTCTTACATGATTAGAGGTATTACTTTAAATTTAAAATATAGCTCTTGAAGTTTGTAGAAATTTAGCTATGAAATTAACTTGGCAACATTGTATCTCTTATCTTTAGAATGTAAAACAAAACTTGTTGCGCACTTTTTAAATTTTATTAGATTATTTTCAAATATTTTCAACGGTAATCAAGTGACTTTTAATTGGTGTAACTAGTTAATAAAGTTATTTCCCAGTATTCGATACAGGACAGAAACATTATTCCTACCTGCTACCTGATCTGACCTGTGCTTTTCATAATAAGTTGAATATGAAGTAGCTATGTACTTCTTTCAGTGTCAGAAAAAACATTATAATTATGCAGGTTGCTAAGCACACAGCTTCCAGTGAAGTACCTAAAACTATAAGGCAATATCTGTGTTTTTCATAAATAGTCATTCAGACGTCAATGGTAACCCAAATTAAAGCTGATTTTATATTTGTAGTAAGTATTTTTCTTAGATTTATTTTGTAATCTGGTGGTAGATTTTCTTCCAGTTTTGGATTGTAATTTTTAGTCAACTAACTTTCTTTCCCTTCCCACTTCTAACCCCTCTTTATAATGTTGTACCTTCCTATCTACTGAGGTATAATCCTAATATTTTTATTTTAATTCCTTTTTACGAACTTTTTAGTTAATATTTTTTATTAATATGAATAATTAATAACATTATTTCAAAGAAACAATAAGATTCCCACAAATCATGGGGTTCAAACATTAAAAGTAACCCGATTCAGATTAAGAAGTAATGAGGATAAGAAAGATATTAATGATTACTGGACTCCAATTTCTCCAATTACTATAACCACCACTAAAAAAGTAAAGCAAATGCCTGCCCCACAGCCATACAGTTCAAGCTGAATGGCTTGTGAAAAATGAATGGCTGTGTACCAGATCAAGTGTTGACAAATAGTTCTGCTGGCCTCGTTTATTTTTTAAGTACTAAGTGTTCTCCAAAAAAAGTACCTATAAAAACTTATATGATGCAAAACTGGTATGAGAGAAAATCATGCTCTGCAGGGAAACAGCCATCACTTACAATGGGATGTGTTTATGAGACCATAAGAACTAAGAACAGATAAATTAATAATTTTATTTTTTTCAATACTTCTGGGTATAATTTGTCTTCACCTAGTCTTGAAGTCACGAGCCGCCACTGGGTTTTACCCTCCATTCGCTGGTAATCGTACCAGCTACCCACATTAACCTCACCCAGCCTGGGTAGGGCCGGAAATTTTTTACATAGGAAAGGTACTTTTTGAAAACCCTGTAGGTATTTGCGAGCGTTGGTGGTGTGTTGAATTCACCAGTTCTCGTGGTATTACCAAAGTTAAGCAATGTCCAGCGAAGTGAAGACTTCGTGATTCTGGCATTCTAGGCTTCTGGCCCAATCCAGGCTGGGTTAGGTTATTGTGGTAGCAGGTATGTGAGATTCCTGTGAATAGAGGGTAACACCCCGTCGTGATATGAACATGCATTAGTTGAAAGTGACGTTAAAGCCATGAAAATAAATAAAGTTTATATATTTGCTGCTCTCTTGAAACAAAATTCAAAATCTTTGGGCGATTCCAACCAGGACCCGGTAAACCCTTTCATTCTCCATCTCTTAACTTACCACCTTAACATACCTGCCAACACTCGCAAATGATTGCGGTTAGCCCATCTCTAAACCTGACCAGAACACATACTTATAATGATGTGTTCCATACAGTTACTGCTGACCACAGACTAGATCTTATTACTAGATGTGTCTGGTCAAACTCACTGGAGAAAAGAAAAAGTTCATGAAGGAAGTGAAGAAGTATAAGGGCACACTCATTACATTACTACAAGCAAATAAGTTTTACTGAAAGTTCAATAACAAGAACAAGAAAACAGAAGACTTTACTGAAATAAACACCAGGAGAAAAAAAGAAAACCAAACAGTAAAATAAAAATATATGCAGTGTGTCCACTTTTATGTGTGCCATAGGAAAATAACACGTAAAAACTTTTTTTGGGCCTTCAAAAATCGCTAGTGTTTTTTTTCGACTGGAGAAATTGATCACCGCTAGTTTCAAGAGTCTACGATCTACAGTTCACGAATATAGGTTCAAAACGAGCACCAGTACGAAATGTGGAACTACCTTACTTTTTTTTTTTTTTTTTTTTTTTTTAAAGATTTTAACATATTAACGGGGTTAACCCATGTTTATTTTTTGTAAATTAA
>CM044956.1:24598684-24656230 GCA_024516035.1 Bactericera cockerelli
CAATCCAGGTTTTCAAAGAATTACCTTAATTTCTATTACAAATAATTACTACCAGCATTCGTAATTTTACCAGATATTACCAGGTTCATTTTCATTTATCTTGGGCATATCAAGTCCGCAACCTTTCTCCTTTAATAAATGTGAAAATAATAGGGATATATGACTAAAATCTATTTGATCACATACGAAACAATTTTTTTTATAAATTACAATAATAAATTGTCTTTTAAACTAATGTGGAGACTCAAAATTGCCAGTTATGTAAGTAACGTTCATGATATTTTAGGTGTCCCTTAGTCTAAGATTTTACTGTGTCTGATAGAAAAAAATGCAATTCTCCCATTATTTTCACCAAAATCCAATATAAATGAGAAAAATACAGTTTATTTAGGATGTGACCATTAGTTTTCATAAAAATAATAATGTTCACCTCATTCTACAGACGTGTAAAGTTGTGTCCCTACGAAGAAAAAAAAATCTCCGTCATGAATGTTACCCCAAAAAAATGTAAACCATTTTGAAAAACCCTTAGAATGAGAAGCTAGCAGCTGCCGCCATTTTGCTTCTTACAGATGACATTGTTTTTGTTTTGAAATTTCCTGTCAGTTGGATGTTGGATGCAGTACAGTGAGGGACAATGGTGCGTCTAATTTTTTTTGACAAGAACGTTACGCGGTTTTTTAAATAAATTGTAATGATTCTTTAATATATAATGTATTTCTTTAATTCTTCTGCATGTCCTCTTTCCAATCAAATATTTTTTTTTGTAAAGTGAATATTCCTTTATTGAGAAAAGATTGTTTTAGTGGCGTGTTACTCATGAACGTTACCGTCATGAACGTTACCCGTGGCCATGAACGTTACCTGGTACGTTAAGTTTTTGTAATTTTGTGTGAAGAGGTAGCTGCTAGAAATATTCTAAATGAAAGCTTTTGCTCAAAGGTATTTGTCTTAGTCTTCTGAGCCTAAAAATTGTTTAGGAAAAAGGTAACGTTCATGACTTGAAAAAATCCAATTGCCCAAGATAAATTAAAATGACCCACCAGCATTCGTAATTTATATGATAGAACTAAAATCCCAAGTTGAAATGAAACACTAGGTGCGAATTATTAATTATATCGAAAAATGCAGCTAAATATTTAACTATTTACGACCTGCCGATACAGATTTTTTTGTGGAATCTAGAATGTAGGAATCTAGAACGGTATTATGCTATAAAATAAAATTGAAGAGAATCGGTTAAGAAGTTTTGGAGAAACAAGTGATTTCGAATAAAATTTGATATTTGTCAAGTGTATTATTATACCATATGAATCACAATCACGAGGAAAAATTGTGTGCATGATTGGTAGTGTTTTTTTACTTTCCTTATCCTATAATAAGGAAAGTATTGTATTCGTCGAAAATTTGACCTACCCAGTTTTTCACATTTCTGGACGAATTATAGCCTCAGGATACCAAAAAAGTTGTTTTCAGCCATTGGTCCGTGCGTCTGTCTGTCTGTCCGTCTGTCTGTCTGTCTGTCTGTCTGTGTGTGTGTGAACAGGATATCTCAAGAACGGTAAGAGCTAGAGACTTGAAATTTGGTATGCGAATTAACTTTATACACCAGACGAACCACGAAACTTTTGGTTGAAATCGGCCGCAAAATGCGGCCGCAAGGCCGCAAATATTGGCCGCAAGCGCCGCTTCTATGAATTGGTTAAAGGTACAAAAAAAGTTAGAGAAAACATTTTCTTAGATTAAAAAAATAATAGGGGTCTCTTCTTATCATTTTTTTGATATCTTGAACTTTTTGGACCTCGGCCAAAATTTACCGGTATTTTGGGGGGGACCCGCTTTGACCAACTTTTTTATTATTCATCCTAGATGGGGATTGTGACATATCAAATCCAATGATTTTGAAATGCTGATTACGAATTTGGCTTTGATTTTTATCTAACTGTTACCTTTGAGTCACCAGTGGCTTTTGGTCCGGTTCCCATTCCTAATAGGATAAGGAAAGTCGTGTGATGTTTACACCAGATTTTTTTTTTTTTCAATTGGCATATAAAAACGATTACAATTTGAAATTTTAGAATTCAGAAACACTCGTTCGGTATTTTTCTATATCCTGTTTTTTATTTTCTAAAATTATAGTTTTTGGTTCATATTTCCTCCAGTCTATGAAACGTGTCTCTCACAATCCTATCCTTTTCAGTGAAGTTCAATGTCAATAATGTTCCACCCTGCCATGAGCCCGGTCCGCAAACTGATTGTCAACCCACCGCGCTTTAGACGCTAATAGCTGATACAAATTAAAGATAAGAGAGACCAAAAATACCAAACGTAAGACGCACTCCAATGAAGCCACATTCCACGTAAATCAAAAGTCCTTATTAAAAATGTGTTTGAAATCCCATTTGGTTTATTTGTAGTAGCAGGACTCAAGTCTGCCTGTCTCGGACCAATCCATGTTGATCTCATACGCCAAGAACTTCCACTTAAACGCTTATCTTGAACATTAATCTTTGAAAAACGATGCGATATAACGAACGTAAAGTGTTTTTTCAACCTTGCCAAACAGGCGAGAATATTTATTTTAATCAACCAGAATCCAGCCAGTTTTAAATTGATATCAAAAAAAGATATTGCAGCGAGAAGCTATAAAATAATGAAATATACAGTCTAAAAAACGAGGCAGATCCAATCCATAATAATAAATTCAGAACAAATTGTCCGACTATAGCCTTGGCAGTTCTGCAGTGCAAATTGATATCAACTCCGATCATTGTTTCGTGTGTGTTTAACAAGCGAGAAATATTTTAAGCCATTTATAAAGATCATGTTGAAGTCCAGTGCCGGATTTCAGAATGGTAGGATTGCTATTCCTGAAGATCATATCACGACAGGGCTGGATTACAAAATTATTTCATAACCAGCACTCATTTAAGTTTCCTTTTCCTCCATTTGACAAGCGAGTCGGAATATAATCCTCTTTGAATAATATTTTAAATTTAATTATTTGAGAATCATGTCACCGTTAAAAAGAGAGCTCGATAATCCATAACTTACTTATCATAGATTGATAGATACATGGAAAAAATAGATCATTTAAAAATAAATGTTAATCCCTTATGCCCTAAATAAGGCAATCCCTTAAAAAACTACCGTTGAAAAAAGGGCCAAGTTCCAGACCTGAAAGATTTAAATCATATCCGTCCGTTTCATAATTTTAAATAAAATAATATATTTACTTCTTCAAGACTACAGAACAACCTTAATTCACTATCCTGCACGTTAGTCCAAGAAGTTCTCCAGGTTGATTTATAAGCTGTGTGCCTCGGACTTCATGTCTCAACATGTTAACGACCTACGGTCTGCGGATCCTCGCTGTTAAGACTGAATGTTAGCACCTAGAATGTCTCTCTCTCTTTCTCTCCCGCTCTCTTGCAAGGTGTTTTAAACATGTCCATTACATCTATAAACAGCGTTGTACTTGTTGCTCAATATTCGCTGAATTTGGACTGCTTTGAAAATAGCAGCACAATTAGTCCTACGGTTACTTTTAAAAAATTGAAAATGTCAAAAAATATTGTAAAACACCTAAGAAGGAAACAGTATTCCTAATCAAGTACAAAATTGTTACTTGTTACTGATGAGCAGGCGAAAATGTTCATAACTCACTCGTCCAAAAGAAATGCTCTGTCAGAGCAAAGAGGAATTACGAATCTTTTCTGAAAGGCCCTCACTGTAGCTTCAACTAACAACTATAAGAGATCGGCATCGCTCAAAAATGACGAAAAAAGAGGCCCCAGAGAGGTAAGATAGCAAAACACATTCTTTGTGAATGTGGAGCAGACTCTAACACTCGACTGCATGAAACACTTCTCAATGCTGAATTAACCACCTAAAGCAGTTACTGAAATCAGTCTTAAAAGAATATTAAGCTACTTTAAAACCTAACATCTCTTTAAAAACTTCACAATGCTGATTTAACCACCTAAAGAAGTTACAGAAATAATAGAATTTAAAGTATGTCACAAAAGATCTATTTAAAGTCGCAGTGATAAAAAGAGATTTCGTAGCTGGCAGACCTATGTCAATACCAAATACTGATGAAACGCGTCATTGGGAAAAACACTCCATAGCTTGGAAATACTACTCCAGGAGCCAATCATGCTAGTGCATCGATGATATCTTTTTTTTTACCAAAAGTATGCATGTGCTCTACATCAGAGAGAAAATAAATGACTTGTCAACTAACTCGGCCTTTAAAAAATCAGCTCGAAAAAGAAATATCTTAATTAAGCTCTCCAAAAGGTTTTGTATAGTGGTTTCTGGTGTCTCTTTTTTCAATTCCAAAAGTGCGAGATGATAAATAACCACAAGAATGGGACGCAGTTTGGGGGAAAGGGAACTTGCTAAGTGCACATTTTGTAATTAACTTTAATCAAGCTCTAACTCTGGGACTGAGTGATAAAACACCGCAGAGAAAAGGTTTTCTCCCGAAGTCTTCTGTTTTTTTTATGAATGGTATCGTAAAAAGTTAAATAATGGGAAAGGAAAACCCTGCTCGCATATTTTTCGTGATAAAAAATTAATTAATTGAAAAAACGGTTGGTTATTTTTATTCTCCTTTTTTGGATGTACGAGAGAACGTCCGTTTTTTCTCGTATAATGTGTATTTTCATCTGGGCCTTTTCACTTGAATAAAATTTGTAAACTTTTTAATGTTGAACGTTAGCTACACATTAAATACGTACATCTAGGTACATAATATAATCTTTGCCCCTATCTTATGTTTATGAATAGAACTAGGTATTGTCTTACCTAACCTATGGCATGGAATTATCGCACGGATGTAAAAAGTTCTAAACCAGTCTCACTATTATTGCTAGGAAAATAAGTACCTACTTTGAACGATACTAACCTCATGTTTTACTATAAGTTTGGTGAGGGCGCAATTATTTTTACGATTTTTGTGATGGAAGATGGGGGGAAGAGAAGAAGAAATTACATAGACAAATTATGAGTGTCGTTAAAGACGGTTAAGTGCCTCGTTTATTACTTGACGAAAGTGAGGAGACCGAGAACAAGCAGTGTAATTATCGCCAGTGGCGCACATGTAGCAAAGTAAGATGTAGTATAGCATGTAGATGTTCTAATTAAAGTTGATTCTCCCTGGGAAGAGTTGAGTTAACATTAGCCTTGTACATGTATCCAAGGGATAAGGGACAGTCAACTTTTACTGAAACTCTACGTTATATTTTGTGTGTAAAATGGCATAAAAATAATCATATTCTGTCAATTTGAACGTACATCATGTAAAATCATGTACGATTGTATTACTTTTGACAGGAGCAGCTATATAGTTAATATAGTGTGCAAAAAGAAAAAATGGGAAACACAACACAATACACATTATAACACAATACTGATTTCTAATATTAGAAATTTTAGGAAGTTAATATACACTATAGAGCGTATAGCTCTATCCAATAAAAACCAACAAATCCAAGATGACTGACTCTCTTGGTATGGATAAGACTCAAGATGAGTGTACAACATTAAATTTCAAAAGGAAAAGAAGATAAAATGATGCCACTGAGAAAAGCATTGGGCTGACAGTGTATTTCACTCGCGTCTACAAATATACAGAGCATAAAATAACAGAATATTAGGATAAGTTGACAAGAACACTGAAATCACAATGGAGATGGTGACACACAGCACCCCATACGACACCAGGCGTGCCGTAAACGTTTCTATTTGTTCTAAATTTATCTTTTCACCATAATAATCTAGCTTAATCTGTCTTAATCTCATTTTCCTGTCTTCACATTCACTCAGGGGGATTTATGTGTGATTTATCCCCCCCCCCTCTCTCTCTCTCAGATGTCAACACTTAGCAGGGGCGGGGTTATTTCTCAGGGATGACGGATACTGATAGGATCTCTCCAAGATCCGACTGAGGTCTCAGACGTGATCGAAGGTCTTCCCCACGTCATGAGAGATTAAGCAGACTCCGCACATGCCCTGCTTGGCGTGCAGACGAAGCTCCGCTCTTTCCTTCCTCAGGGTCTGAATGGAAACCACAAAGGAATTGCACATGTCTCTCTTGTACCAATGAGGACGAATCATAATCAGAAATTGAGTAATTTTGACACACATGCAGTATATTATATCTAGGTTTTTATAACTATAAAGTTTCAAAACACCACTTTAATATAATAGATGATAGAAAAACTGCCGATGAAGCTACTGAAGTCTTATTATTATTATTATTATTTTTTACAAATCAAACACAATACTTACACCAATAAATGAGACTTTGTTTGGACTGTGAGAGTAAAGGGACTCTGTACTAGTCTGTAGTCTCATTCTTGCAGGATAAACATAGCATTGTATTGTATTTCTAATATTAGAAATATGTCGGAAGTAATATAGCTCTGTAAAAAATAAACAGTACATTTCAAAACTAAAATCCTTACAACGACGTTACGACGGACGCGACGTGACGAAGTCCAAAGGGCAGAGAGCACTTGCAATTTTTTAGTTTTTCCATCACTTCAAAACTCCATTACAATAGAGAGAGCGAGGAGGTATTAGATGGAGCACTAAATTTCAAAAAAGAAAGAACATTGCAGACCCTATCAGCGGAGGCTATGAATAATTAACATTGTATCTCCTAATCCCATATCCCTCTGGAACACAAGACTAATGAAATTAAACATCGCTCTCCTAAAGAGGATTTTATTTTCAGAGATGATAATTCGAATTTGATTAGGGGGTGTTTGTTGGAAGGAAGAAAAGGGATTTACAAGAAAAAGGTCGCTCCGTTTAGAACATGATGTTGTGTTTACAGTTTACAATATGTAATGATGGGCAATTAGAGACTCGAATTAGAGAAAGAAAAATTAAACGTTTAGGAAAGATGCTATAAAGATAAGAATGGACCCATGAAACCCATGAAATAAGAACAGATTTCATGTAGTGATAAACGCTCAAGGTATTCTTTCGTTGGAATTCGAAAGATGCGTGAATAATGCTTGATGAAAACAAAAACTTTACAGTGATCTCATAATGCCGACGTGATTTGATACTGTATCACACTCTTATTCGAGAATCTGGAATTTAATCCATAGAATTTTCTTGGAAACGATCGTATTATGAGTGAAGCTCATTTTGAATGAATCAGTATGAAACGCCAAAATCATGCCTTACATTAAATACGGCTAAAATTTTGGTCGAAAGTTCTGAGGAATAGCTCAGAGTAAAATCTTTGGTATTTCCCACACGTCCTCTTAATTATATACTAATTTTAACCTCATTGATACACTGTTTTGCTAACAAGTATTAGAATGAGGCTCATTTATATCAAAGTTGGGTGGGTCGCTTAAAGTTATTGTACAACAAACAAAATGTGTTTCCGGAATGATGGGCACATTCATGAAGTAATGTTAGTTATTTGCCGCCGGCTCTTTTAGTTTTTTCAGGTTCTTGTCTCACATAGTCAGATTCCTACATATAATATTATGTATCTCCCCTCTTTACAATTCTTCTACATTACAGTCATTAGATATCTCTCACTCTTTCAAAGAGGAATAAAATTATTATAGCACGATGATTTTGGTACAACTGCAAAGAAAAAATGAAGGTTTCAAAAAACACACACCGACTACAAAATGTTCCGTCACTTCCTTCTGGAACACCGTAGCTCCGGAAATAAAAAAAATCTGATGTGACACCACACGACTTTCCTTATAACCGTCACAGGTAACTGAAAGGTAAGAGTTAGTAACAAAAATCAACAAATACCAAATTTCAAGTCTCTAGCAGGCTCTTACCGTTCTCGAGATATCGTGTTCACACACACATACACATACACACACACACACACACACACAGATGAACGCACGGACCAATGGCCGAAAACAACTTTTTTGCTATGATTCGTCCAGAAATGTGAAAAACTGGGTAGGTCAAATTTTCGACGAATACAATACTTTCCTTATTATAGGATAAGGAAAGTAAAAACTCCTACAGATCGTAATGAATGAACTCACTGAAGGTGTGAATAGAACTCAAACAAGAGAGACACTCACACCGAACAATAAAGAATCAGGCAAAACAAGCTGTATGTGATCAGGACAGAACTGTGGGTGGTCCCCATACAGGAGACATGACATGTTAACACAGCGGCTCAACAAGACAGGTCCACGGCAATTACTTGTGAGCTTGTTGTCACTAGTCCGGTGAGTGGAGACACAACTTGCACTAAATTAATGCACAAAATTTCCAAGTGGTTAAAACAGAAGTTGAATACACATTAATAATTTGAAATAATCTATATTAATTCAGATGATAATGACGAGACTGGCGATATTCGATTGAGAATATAGAAAAAAATATGTTTCCATTAAATGGAGGACTATCCTCTGATGAGAAGTGAGGAACGTACAACTTACCTAGCCTATGTTGGCATTTGGAAGGGACTTATTGTACCTGGCAACTCGTACAAGTCCTACTGGATCAGAAAACAAAGAAAAAAAAAACATTTTATTCGAGCTTCAAAGTTTACAAGGGAACGAACATAAAGAAAGCAATATGACCAATGTATTATGTACAATATTTTTCTTCAAAAAGGAGAATTTTTTTTTTAGGAGATTTTTTTTCGAAAGACGAATCCGTTGACCCGCATCAATATCCCACAGCTCGTAAAAAACAAACCGTTGGAATTCACCGGGGGCACAAGTGACCTTTGAAGTCCTGTTGAATATTTCAAAGTTCTTTGGCCTGCTCACGTTTACTATTTTGGGGCGAGTCCTCTCCCTTAAGAAAGATTTTTTTATAATCGGTGTAATCCGTGTAGTAGAAGGATGAGAAGAGGAGGAGGGAGGCTGGTATTGGTCTACTGGAGGAGTTCGGTAGTTCCTTACATTCTGATACATTCCAGGAGCACAAATGAAAGCAATCACAAGATCAACTTTCTACATGTTTTTTTTTCGCACCGTTTCCGTTTAAAACTTTTCTGTAAAATTTTACCCGTTTAACCCTAGCACTCCCAAGGGGGGGGCACAAAGTACCCACACCTAGAAAAAATGCTCGTAACTTTGATAATACAATACCAATTTGGCTGAAATTTCATGTAATTGTCAGAAATATTGTTTTTCATATTCTAGTGTAGTTTTTTTTTCAAACGACAACGTGATTTTTTTCAATGTTTGTCAGAATTGTCCGATTAAATCGCTCCGGCCGGGATTCGAACCCGCAATTCCGCTCCGGCCGGGATTCGAACCCGCAACCTACTAGACCACGGAGGTCGGCTCAAACAATTTACTTACTACAGAGAAATTTACTCAAAGTTTAGAAATAAGTAAATAAGAAGTGTAAAACCTGATTTCATTTGTTCAGAATTGATAAATTAGGAAAAGCCGTTAAATTGGCCTCAAATTAAGAAATTAGTAAAAGAGAAGTGTAAAAACCTGATTTTATTTTTTCATTATTCATAAATAAAGAGAAACAATTGAAACTTTTAAATAAATCAAGATTTTTCTTTATTTTTCTATGTGGGTACTTTGTGCCCCCCCCTTGGGAGTATCTGTTACCTAACAAAGCTTGGGAGTGCTAGGGTTAAGGTATAATATTAGGGCGTCTGTTTCATTAGTGTCACCACGCAACGAAGGTGTAGTGTAGCGGACAAACTGGTTGGGGTAGAAGCGAGATAGGACATTTAAGGAGATGTATTACTGTAAGGATTACACCACATTGACAAAGGGGAGGGGGTTCTTTTTTAAATAGTAGGCTATGGGTATTAAGAGAATGGCCAATTCTCATTAGGGATACTAAATGTTTGTGTAGATAGGTATTCGTAATTATTGAACTTAAATCAGCAGAATCCCACTTCATGACCTAATAACAACAAAAGCATGTAACTACGTACATGCAAAAGTAATGTAAGAACTTGCAAACAAGAACACATCGACGAGAAGTTCCAAATTAATGAAGTACACTCATTGTACTTGTGATGAAAGTTTGGGTACATCTTTTGATTTATAATTGAGGAAAAGAGGAGAAACACATATAAAGCACGAGGAAGAGTGAGAAAGGAAATAATTATGACACGAACGAAGCACTGGGAAGAGTAAGAAGAACTTGTTATGTTCTCTTCTAATGACATTTTTTTTTTGTTTTGGCTCGAGCAAATGTTTTCATGTGTTTAATCATATTTCTTTCTTCTGTTTCTCTGTTGTCTTCTTGTTCCTTTTCACCAAACTTAAGATTAATGATAAATTAAGAATACGAACACAAAATAATACTATTCTCTTCAGACACAAACAAACGGGATTCCTTTTATTCTATTCATGCCGAGTTATTTTTTAACCCAACAATTCATAACTCTCACTGTCTTCATTATTCTTATTACTACATAGCATCCTCATCCTCCTCCCCATTAATTTGGCCCATGATTACAGTTTATTTATTTTATAGTTTAAAGCTTCCCGGGAAAACTACACCTGAGTTTTAAGACAATTCTTTATTACTGTGAGTTGTTAGTTTTTCAAACAAAAATTTCGCATGACATTTTTGTTAAGTATTTATTCTTATACATGTTGCAGGAACTTCCCGATTTCAGGAACTTCTAGAAGGAAGATTTGGGTGAAAGTCGATAGTAGGGGAGCTAGGCCTTGATTTCTTACGTCATAAGTACAAAAATTTCAGCCAAAAGGTAACATGCGGAATGGGCTAGAAACCCCGAAAAGCACAGTCTGCCTGGCTGCAGCTGGGGCGTTAGCTCGTGGCGTATAAAAAACGTAAAATGGGCCCAAGAATTGGTCCCACGTTATCGAGTACATGCATGAAAACATGAAATCAGTGTCCTATTAAGGGGAAAGGTCCCCAGGGTTCAGATCCACAGAGGTCAGACTTTTTTATGGGACAAAACCCGAGTCATACAACCTTAAAAGGTCAACCACCGCCCGTCAAATTCCGCCACTGGTGGCTCCAAAAAACTACTTTTTTAGATAAAATTTTCGATAGCTTCAAATCGTTATGCTAAAACCCGTGTATTTAGTGTACTTTGGTGGATTTTTTTGTTGTTCAACACGTCCACACTGTAGAAAGATTGTTGAACAACACGTTCAACACCGGTGGTGACGCGGCTTAATAGAATCTTAAAAAGAATTTTTTTTTAAACAATAAAGTTTAAGGATCTTATTTATTTTTCCGAAAGCTTTGTGACTAAAGTAAAATGATTTCTGAACAATAAGCTGTTATTCCTAGTTATTAAGTGAGCTGTTATATCTAGTACATCGTATACGTATACAATCATTAATCCTGATGATAAGTTTCATTTGTTAGACCTAAAGATGGTTTTATAGTGCTGATTTTTACGACTGTTTAAAGTTGCAGCGCTACAAAAATATATACGGTGCATTAAATTTGATCCGTGACACCCAGTCGAATGAGAGCCGAGTATGAACTATTATTATTTTCAATTAAAGAATTTTAATTAACAGAACACATAAAATTCGATATCAATTAGTTCCATGTATTAAAATCAATTAAAAAAGTCAATTTCAACGCTGGATGAAAGAAATTGAAAAAAGATTAAAAGTAAAACTGGAAACTCCAGGGCGAGTGAATTTTTAAGACAGAACATCAGCATTGCCATTCAAAGAGGCAATGGTGGAAGCATAGTGTCAGTGCTTCCTTTGCAAAATAATACTGAAGATGTCTTGTTTTATGTATAAAAAAAAAAGAAACAAAAAAAATAAGTGCAACCATAATTATATTATGTTTCATGTTTAAACTTGAATTGCTCACTCCCTCTCAATGGAACATAAGGAAATGTTATCTTCAACTTGAGCCCATAAAGAAAGGAAAGAATAGCATTATCCTCAACAAATAATATAAATATTATGTACAATCTAGGTTATTTCAAATTGAAAAAAAATATGGATAAGAGGAGAGTATACTGCCACTTCTAACGAGAGTGGAAAGTATACTGCCCAATGCCCATGTGGATGGATTATGTTAATTACCTAGAAGAAATGTGTCTGCATCTGCAAGCTCAGACAGGCGGTGAGTATAGATCCAGACAGGAATTAATAGAGCACATCCAAACATGCAGACTTGATAAAAAAAAAAAGGAAAGTCATTTAAGTGCTGCTTTTTGAGACCAGAAAGTTTTATTTCAGTGATCGAGATAATGTAAACCTGTAGGTATTTGATAAAACTTCCATTAGAACTACCATCTTTGATGGATTTAAAAGTAAAAAGGAAACCCTATTAATTTTCTGTATCTCCTCTCCTTGGAAATTCACTTACATACATGAAAAAGGTAAATCGAAGACATTGAAAGGATCTCTGACATTACCATAATTATGTAGGTAACACGAAGTTACAATGAAGAAATCTCAAACGGGTATCAATTTGTAAAGTCCATGCACAAAACTTTAGATCAAATAGTTAATCTGTTGTATATTATTCCACCATGACATCAAAATACTCAAAGATAATTCTGGGTTTATATAACAATCCATCACAAGTCACCTCTTAAAAGGGTTGTCTGGGTATCCTATCTCCTTGATGTTTTTTACCACTCAACTCCTACATATGTAAAGCATTCTCCGCAACATTGTGGCAATTATTTTAAGTGATATTGCTCCACTCCGAGCGAAGTTTTAATGTAATATTTGGGGCGAAAAAGCAAAAACACTTGGTGATGAATAATTTTCAGAGTAATAACATGATGTTGTGTGTAAGAAGAGTGTGAAAATATGAAGAGTGTTTCGCATATCCTGCCCGTCCGTCGTAATGCTGATGAGCCAGGAGCTAGGAGGCAAGCTCTCAGTGAGGATGCAGCGGCCATAGTGAGAGCAATAGCACAAGAAAACCTGTTTCCTTCATATGCTAGACCTCCAGTGGTTGCGGACAATCATCACCGGGTGCCACAACCCGAAACACTCTGGCAATTTATGTTTCAGGGACTACGAGGGGTTGAAAGTTGAAAATATGTTTTGAAAATAAGTTCAATATACATATAAAATGAATTTTCTATTCTTTTTTTCTTTTGAAATCTCTTCTTTTCAGATTTGTTTAATCATCTATTGTGTTCTACAGTTAGTAATGCATGTGGGTATCATGGGAAATATACACTTACCTGGCATGATGTCAAAACTTTTGGGTTGATCTCTTACCTGAAACAAATAAATAGTAAAAATGAATGAGAACAAGATTGTGATGAAAATCCGCCACTACTTGAGATAGAAAAAAATATTCAATATATTCAAAGTCTTCACTTTGTGGTAAAATGAAACCATCTCCCACTTTTTCTAAATGTCCAATATACATAATAGTAAAGACCAGTTGCAGAGTTTCTACTCTGTCGAAATATTTGGTTCCTGTTCTCGATATTTTCTGATCTCTCTTGCATCCTTCATCTTCTCTACATATCTATTTACATAATTATTAAAGCTTTTCCTTTTTGTTCTTCACTCTCTCTCTACCTTTCTGTCAGACAATATTAATGGCTTTTCTCACCTCCGCCGCCTCATCCATCATCCCGTGGTTCCTTGTACTTTCGGCACCCTATTCATATTGACTAGTAACCCACATTTTACACTCACTTCCAACTTGACGGTTCCGGAGACCACATTCTCTTCTAAGGATTTGCTGATCCTCCTTATCCTTCTTGTTTCCCCGATATACTATTTTTTTGGATCACTGATCTCTGGCTGTCGACTAACAGTCCGATGAGAGAGTTATGGTTATGAATGAATGGACTAGAGATAGGAATTATTTTTCTCGCGTTTGCTTTCTTTTCTTTTCTCTCTCTCTCTTTTATTTGTAATATAGAGTGATTTTCTCACCTGTATTCACTAGTAAATTACAGCAAATTTAAAGTATTCCTCATCTTCTTTTCCTCTGTTAGCCGTCCCTCTAATTTCATGACTAGAACTTTTCTTTCCTATTCTTGAGTCTCTCCTGAATGGATATTATTTTCCAAAGATTGTCATAACCCCACCGTGGAAACGGTGATCATGAAACGGCCATAACCATATCTCAAATGAATGGGAAAGAAAATAATAAAAGATACACGGAGGAAGAGAGAGGGAGATAACGATAAAAGCAAATTATTTTCCAACAATGTCGTTTGATGCTCGTAATCATTTCGCTCTAAACGATCCCGTTGTGGGGAAGAAATCATTATTGGTAGAGGTAAGAAAATGAGAAAATCTAATCCCACAGAGATATCGCATGAGTTTTTTGTATCTGTTTAGTTAGTTTTTCGCTGACATAAGGAAATAGATATTGAGCATGAACAAAATAGTTTCATTACTGTTTCAATTCGTTTTGACTATCATACGATGTGTTATTTTAGATAAACAATTTAAAAAAAAAATTGATTTTCATTTCTTGCCAAAATATCCTGGTCAAGCACTGAAAAGCCTTGCAAAATACTAGGATACAAAGAACAGGGCTATTTTAGTCAATTAGAAATTTATCTGAGGCAACAAGGAAATGAACTAGTGCAAAGAAAATGCCGAAATTTCCTGTTAAAATAAGTTCGGTAGAATACACCAGATTCATCCTTCCCTTTCTACAGGGTCATATCCCTGAGGAACACTACACAGGCAATTATGATTTTTTCTTTTGGGCATATATTGTTCCCCTTCTTCACTCACGCACATCCTTTTCTTCCATTCTACTCTTATCTCCTATCCTTTTTCATAAACTTTCTTTTTCTTTCATAAGCCTCTTTATACCAGGAAGAAGAAAAACCCAATCAAGTTTTATAACTTTGAAAAATGTTATTTGTTGTTCAAAATGGTATCTCTCTCAGGAGCACAATTTTTTATGGTCTTGAAATAAGGTTGTAAAGTCATGGGGGAGGGGAAGGTTGCTGCTGGCTGCTCAGCATGAGAAGTTATAAATAAACACGATGTTAATATTGCAAATTTAATATGAAATGATTTTTTAATATCACCAGTACCAATATTGACTTTAGTTAGAATCCTTTTTTTTTCTTCTTTAAGGCGCTTTAACTCTGCTGCGGCAGGTCGTTTGCGCAGTGAAACCATCTTAATGTTTTAGAAAACTGACGGTAAAATCAACAATAAATGACCTTGATAAAAATTTCGCATCTTTGAGAAAAGAATTTGACGTGAGAGTTGAGGTTGAACAAAAGAGGACAAATGGCAAAGGTATTTGAAATAGAGGTTTACTAGAGGACAACTATGCACAAGTATTTATTTCAAGACCATTGAAACGAATTTGAGTCCAGAGGCACTTAAATCTCAAAGGGGTGGATAGAAGAGTCTTGTGGTGAAACTTGTAAGTTGCTGAAAACGATTTCGGGATCCAGTCTACAAGACGTGTGCTCTAAATTTACAAAAAAATCGATGATGTTCATTTTTAAAATCTATCTTCAAGTCAGATTAATGGGTCAATTAACTTTTCATTAAGGAACACAATGTGTCCGACACAACAAAAAAGTGAAACATGGATACGGTCATAATGTTCATGTTCATCAATATCTGAAACACAGCGTAGGTTCTCCACTCCATATGTGGAGCAGCCTACATCGTCCTCTAACTAATGAAGTCTGAATTGTTGTAATTACCTACATGAGCAGAAATAATTGTTCAATTTTTTTTTCACTTAGTATCTTATCGAAGTCAATAAAGTCATTGGTGAGAGGCACTTATTGTCTTGAGTCAACCAGTGAACCCACACAAGGGGCTTCACTAATTCTTGGATAAATAGAAACCAGACGAAATGGACCACATCCGGAAGAGCACACTTCTCGGTTTAAAGATGAAGAGCCTTGAGAATGGGTATTTTAAACTTGTTATACATATTTTATACATTATTATCTCTTAGAAGACATATTACTAGTTATTACTACCTATAATTACCGCATTGTTCCAAGACTATCTATTAGGGTATGTATGGTTGCTTACTCCTTGAGAAAAGTGTATAGAAGTTTTTTTTTACTTCTTTTTCTTCTCAAGAAAATGCAAATAAAGAGGAAAATTTCAGGCTATTTGCAGCCAAAATCAAAAAAGGCTCGTTAAATCCTTCAACCTTTTTTTTTATCACCCCCCTCCTCTGCCTCCGTGCCTGTTCGTTTTATTCATGAAAGAAGGAGTCATCCAAAATTTACAAAATGTAGAAGCATTGTTGGACGCCTCAGAAAAAGGAAGACAACATCTTCCTGTTGAAATCCTTTACAATTTTACAAATGAGATCATCTCAGTCGAAGAGAAAGATAGGAGGGTAGAAGAGAAGTACCGAGGGAGAGAGAGAGAGGAAGGTGGGAGAAAAGTACCGAGGGAGGGAGGGATAGAGAGAGAGAGAGAGAGAGAGAGAGAGAGAGAGAGAGAGGAGAGAGAGAGAGAGAGAGAGAGCGATAAGAGGGTGGGAGAGAGGTAATACAGAGGGAAGAGATAATTGAATTGAATATAATAACTTTATTTACAAAATTTGAATGTACAAAATAAACACCTCCAAAGCTAATGATAACTTATTGGGAGGTATGCAGGTATGTTCAAAAATCTGGTGTGACACCATCCGACATTTCTTATTACTCGAAAATAATTCAAAGTCCGCCACTGGTGACTCAAAGGTAACAGTGGGCTAAAAATTAATGTCAAATTCGTAATGAGCACCTCAAAACTATTGGATTTGATATGTCAAAACTCCCATTTAGAATTAATCATAAAATACAATACTTTCCTCGTTATAGGATTAGGAAAGTATAGGATTATTATCCTACGA
This sequence comes from Bactericera cockerelli, assembly GCA_024516035.1. Taxonomy (NCBI): domain Eukaryota; kingdom Metazoa; phylum Arthropoda; class Insecta; order Hemiptera; family Triozidae; genus Bactericera; species Bactericera cockerelli. Next base: position 24,615,452 of record CM044956.1, read on the forward strand.
TAGGATAAGGAAAGTAAAAATTAGTCCAAGCGGTCCCCCCCAAAATACTGGTAAATTGGAGCCGGGTACCAAATGGTACAAGGTATCGAAAAAATGATCAGTGTAAACCCCTATTATTTTTTTTTGTAAGGAAATGTTGATCTTATAAATTTTCGTATCTTTTATCGTTTAGTTTAGCCAAACGCCATTACGTGGCGGCCGAGTCACTGGCGTCACCGAGTTCATCGAAATTCGTGTCGCGTCCTCTCCATACATGAGGTGTACATACACAAACACACAGATACACACACACACACACACACACACACACACACACACACACACAGACACACACACAGACCAATCACTGAAACTTTGTATTTAGATTCTGGGGACCCTAAAACGTGTTTTGGCACTGAAAACTGATTATCGAAAATTTGAGTGATTCCATGACTTTCCTTTCTATATAGGATAAGGAAAGTAAAAATAATTAAAGTTTTACGTCAAAATTATATGAAGATATTGTTAGTATCAGTAGAGTTTCTTGGAAATTATAAAGGTAGATTTAATTTGTCACCTAATGGATCGGTCTACATCCGGCCTGTTCTCATCGCTTATGAAGGTAGGTACTAGTCCGCCAGACAAACTTTTCAAACAAAAAAAACTTATTCTGGGAGAGAGCAGGATAACGAAGACCTTTTTCTCTCTCAAAATGACGAGATTATCTGCAGAAAAAGAAATGATCCTGCCGGAGCTATTCCTTTATTATTTACTTCTTATGACTAGCAAGGAAAAAGAAATGGTGTGACACCACACGACTTTCCTTATCACTCGAAAAAAAACTGGTGACTCAATGGTAACAGCCAAAAATCAATGTAAAATTCGTAATCAACATATCAAAATCATTGGATTTGATATGTCACAACCATCATCTAGGATTAATAGGCAATAAAAGAGTTATTCCAAGCGGGTCCCCCAAAAATACCGGTTTATTGGGGCCGAGTTCCCTATTATTTTACTTCCGAGAAATTTCTAATATTAGAAATCGGAAGTATTGTGTTCGTTTTTGTAAAAAAAAAAAATTTTTTGCTCCGATTTCAATTTTTTTCATAATTTTGGACGTTTCATAACCTACTGAGTAAATTTGGTTTTGTGTCCGTCTGTCGGTCTGTCTGTCTGTCTGTCTGTCTGTCTGTCTGTCGGTCTGTTAAAACGATTCCTTGTAACGCGCAAATCTCGGAAACTACTCGACCGATTTTGATGAAATTTTGCACACATCTAGGAGATATTCTGTAAATGGTCCCATTTTAAATTCATCGTTCTCAGGTTATGGGTAGGTACCAGCCCGCCAGACAAACTTTTTACAAAAAAACTTATTCTCGTAGAAGCGGTAACGAAGCCTCTTTCGAATGACAATTATTGTAAGAAAAGCAAATGATTTAGCAGGGCTTATTTTTATTATTTATTAATTATGACTAGAAGAAAAAGAAATGTTGTGACAAAAATACTCAAAAAAAAGGTGACTCCGGTAACAGAAATAATTCAATGTAAAAACGTAATCACCATATCAAACAATTTGAAGAAAATCGTTAGGTTTGGAAAAAAGTTATTCTAAAGGTCCAAAATGCACGGTTTATGTAGTGAGGAAGTGTTCCCTATTATTTTTTTAGTGTAAGTTCGTGGTTCCTGTGGTATATAAAATCTTCTTCCCTACCAAATTTCAAGTCCTTAGCTCTTACCATTCTCGAGGTATCGTGTTCACACACACACACATACCACACACACACGCACACACGCACACCCCACACACACACCACACCACACACACACGAACCCAAAGACCAAGAACAACTTTTTATCCGGGGGTTATGATTCGTCCAGAAATGTGAAAAATTGAGTAGGTCAAATTTTCGACGAATACAATACTTTCCTTTTATAGGATAAGGAAAGCAAAAAAAAGCAAGAAAGTTTTCAAAGAGCTCTTCAACATGATATATTATTCCCGAGATTTATTTATGAACAAGAAAGAGAGGTATCTAAACGTTCAATATTTTACTGGCGGCCCTTGTTTTAATTTTTATTTTAGTTTAAGAGTTAAAATGTAAACTGATCTAACTCTTTTTGTACATGATCAACTTGATCTACCTTATTTCGCAATAACCAAAAATTTGGTGGCACACACACACACAACATGATATAGTAGCAAACAAATGGATATACGGATACAGATAAGAATATTAGAAACTAAATACATACTTTAAGTTTTTGTACTTTTTTTACGCTCATCTTTTAACAAGCATTCCATGAATTTCTCTAATCTCGTCATATTATCATCCCATCAATACTTGAAAGTGCATGTTTTGGCCAGGATCATAATATTATAAATAAATTGAAAAAAAGGATAACGATAAAGAAGGAGGGAGCTAGAAATTAAGGATAAGAGATGAGGAGGGATGACCAAGATCGAGAAAAATCATCCAAGTTTTGTAGAAGTTTGAAAATACAAACTTACTGGAATATCCCGAGGGTTGAAAAATCCCTTTTTTCCTACTCAATAGATTAAACACTAATTTTGCTTGTAATTGAAAGTTTATAGCATTCCGCTAGCTTGAGCTTATAGTGTGCTATCTATACAGGGTCCGCCAAAAAAAAAGGAGCCACTCGAAATATCTAGAGAACGTATTAATGTTTTAAAAAAATGCTATATCACGTGTACCAAAATAACGAGGGGGAATCCTTTTCTACAGGTTTTGATTTTTTATCATTACCACTGGCGGACCCAGGAGGGGGTCAACTTTGGAATCTTAAATGGAACCACCCTATTAGTAATGCATTTCTGAAAAGTAGTTGACATTAAAAGAATATCAAGACAAATTTGAGATTTTTAATCATAACAGGGCCGGAGGTAATGATAAAAAATCAAAAACTAGTAGAAAAGGTTTCCCCCTCGATATAATGGTACACCTGTTTTTAGTTTTTCTCAAAATTTAAACCCATACTGTAGATATTTCGAGTGGCTCCTTTTTTTGGCGGACTCTGTATATGAATAAATGCATAAGTTAACACTCACTCATTCATTCATTCACTCACTCACTCATCATTCATCTCGATTTCTCAGCAGTGGTATGTCCCAGGAGGCTGAAATTTGGCACTTTAGGTCTTAGATGCGCACTATATATTCTCTGGGGAAAAAAAAAACGCGCTTTTTCACCTTTTCATCACTGTTAGGAACATTTTCGCCTACCTGTGGCTGGGACTCATTCGGGAACGGGAAATTCTTCAGAATTACTCCCACTTTCAAAGACTTCAGGGTGTTTATAAAGTTTTGAGAAGCAGTTGGGGTTTCGAATGCCACCTCTGAACTATCTCTACAAGAGAGTATATGGTCGCAGTGACAAAGAGCTTTCGTAGCCAACAGCCCTACTTACATATACCAATAGTAGAAAGTCGTGTGATGTTCACACCAGTTTATTTTTGCAATGGGGGAGCACTGAAAAGGAGAAAAAGTTACTCGCAGTCTTCCTCCTACCTTCGCCACTCATTTTCAGCTGGAAGGCTTAGAAAAATGTGCAGCAAAACTTTAAATTAAAAATCTGATTCAGAACTCAGAAGTTGCGTTTTTTTTTTTCCTTTTCTATGAACTTTTCTCAATATGCGGTGTCTTCCTAGAGAACAAAATGGACATGTCTCTTGCATAGTATCAGAGAAGTCCAGAAGTTTTGACTCGTATGTAATTGTTCCTTGTGTAGCTGAAATCAACTTATTAATTTTGCGAATTTTTAATTCAAGGCATTATATAGGGTGTCCCACTAGTTGCGGACTCTTTTTACACCACGATTCCTCTGGAATTTTTGCAAAAAAAAATAACCTTAGGTCATTTGATTTTTTAACTTGGGCATCCAAAAGTGTGTGGAATGCACGATTCCACGAGTGTGTAAAATGGACCACACGATAATTGCTTCTGAACAGAGTGACAACTGTACACGTGAATCAGACTTTTTTGTCAGCCCGGTAATCTATATCTATAAAAGAAAGCTGTCTGTATGTGTGTATGTGTGTATGTATGTGTGTATGTATGTATGTTCTTTATACAAATCCACACCGTTTGACCGAGAAACCTGAAATTTTGCATATAGGTCCGCTTGGATCAGGAAATTCTTCTAGGCTAGATTATATCTCCCTGAGGTTAAGCTACAATGAGTAAGGATAAAAATGGATGGGTGACGCAAAATATATTAACGTTTTTTGACAAAAATGACATTTTTTCTCGAAATTTGTCGCGACGACCTATCAACTCAAAGCGAGAAAGTTTTAGGCAAGGGTTTGAGCTTTTAATTGACATATCGATCGCGAATTTCTGATAAGCCGTTCTTGAGCTACGCCGGGTAAGGTAAAACAATGGATGGGTAACGTGTAAAATATTCACGTTTTTTGACCTAAATGAGATTTTTTCTCGAAATTTGAAGTGACGACCTATCAACTCAAAGCGAGAAAGTTTTAGGCAAGGGTTTAGGCTTTCATTTGACATATTGATCGCGAAATTGTGATGAGCCATTCTTGAGCTACGCCGGGGAAGACCAGAAAATAGACGGGCGACAAAAAATATTCAGGTTTTTTTTCAAACCTAAATGACATTTTGTGTGTGTGTGTGTGTGTTGTGTGTGTGTGTGTGTGTGCGTGTGTGTGTGTGTGTGTGTGTGTGTGGTGTGTGTGTGTGTGTGTGTGTGTGTGTGTGTGTGTTTGTATGTGTGTGGTGTGTGTGTGTGTTTGTATGTGTGTGTGTGTGGTGTGTGTGTGTGTGTGTGGTGTGTGTGTGTGGTGTGTGTGTGATGTGTGTGTGTGGTGTGTGTGTGGTGTGTGTGTGTGTGTGTGGTGTGTGTGTGGTGTGTGTGTGTGTGTGTGGTGTATTTGTGTGTGGTGTGTTTGTGTGTGGTGTGTTTGTGTGTGGTGTGTGTGTGTGTGGTGTGTGTTTTGTGTGGGTGTGTGTGGTGTGTGCGTGTGTGTGGGTGTGTGCGTGTGTGTGGGTGTGTGCGTGTGTGTGGGTGTGTGCGTGTGTGTGGGTGGGTGTGTGTGGATGTGTGGGTGTGTGTGTGTGTGTGCGTTGTGTGTGTTTGATGGGCTGGCGAAGCGGCGGGTGTAACCCGCTAGTTATACATAATTTATACGGAAATAAACCTAAAAATCCACTAAAATAAAACAAACACATCTCATAAATTCAAAACGCCACATTAAAATATGCAAGAAATGCATAGCCGGATCTCAATAAATCAACATGAAATATAACTTTGTTGTAAACATGCCTTTTCGATGTGTAGTAGATACTTAGATAGTTTCCTATTTTGTTTACACATATGGAATGTAGAATTCAAAGTTTCAACAATTCCTCTTTGTAAAGAAAAGAGACTTCGAATGACTGAATCTACGTGTAAAAAAAATTATCACCTAGATAGATATTCACAGAAAATATTATCCTCTGTTAAAGACTGTTAATTTATCTTTTTTTTAATGTAAGTAAGGTACTCCAACATAAGAGATAACTAGATTTTTACTTATAATTTTTGGACCGAATATTGAAACAAGCAAGGCTGTTGAAATTTTGTACTATCGTTAAAAAAATATATTTTAATTCAGTAGTGAACAGATCCACTAGTTATATATATTTCAGGTTAGTATATACATTCATTTTTCGGTTATATTTCTTGAGTAGAGCACTGGTAGTCAAGTGGTTAACGCGCTAGTCTGGTAATCCAGGTAGCGAAGGGATCCGTTGGTTCGAATCCCACCCAGTACATAATATTTTCCTCATTAATTTGAGTTTGTGACCACATAATAATAAGACTCTGAGGGTTAGGTGGTAGAAAATACTTTGAGCATTAACCTCGCCTGGTGGTTTTCTTCCAAGAGTATTCTTATTGTTAGTAGAGGTGAAGGAAGTGAGAGCTAAGGAGATGACGAGAGTAGGGTTTGTGGAGAAAGAAGAATTTGCAAAGATCACAAGTTCTCGTGGAAATCTGCTAGTTATCAGTGTTTTGACGTCATTCTAGTAGAGTTGCCCAGATTTCAGGAGGAAACTTTACAAACTCGAACTGTTAACAGAAAGCATTCCTTCGCCAGATGTTGCCCTGCTTTGTTTCAGGATTATGAACTTTAAAAACTTGAATAAGAACAGCAGTAGACATGTTTATTCTTGAATTTTTCCAAACTGCATCAAAACAATAAAACTGGAATGACTCATAATATTATACATATCCATGTTTCAATGTACAACAGTAATTTGATAAAAATAAATTGAGCCAAAATTGTGTGATATATGAATCTCGAAAAAATACGAAGCTCTGACACATCAGTACTGTTTCTATGGCTTGGCTGTCGAAACACTGGGACCATTTTCTCGGCAGTTCAAGTCTTTGGTAGACGTAATTTCAGATAAGTTACAAGCCACATGTGGTGATACCAGGGCCGGGGCATTCTTACGGCAACGACTGTCATTGTCAGTCCAGCGTGGAAATGCCTCGAGCCTGGTAGGCACCATGTGTCGGGATAAGAATGACGACATGTTTGTTGTATGAAATATTAAATATTGGGAAGTATTGTGTAAAAAAAAAAAAAAAAAATTGTGGATCATAAAACATCCCTACTCTAACTGACACTGGTACTCGGTGACCAGTTTTTCGATTGCCATTTTTGCTTGACGATGGTTTTCAACTCTGTAATAGACTGAGCTCTTCAACCCAGGATGTGGGTTATTCTTTTCCCAAAGAGTTGAATAAAGTATTATTTTATGAAAAAAATTGGAATGATCTCTGATGAGGCCTAGGTAGATATTGCTCAATAATCAAGCTATTCCGGACATGGCATTAATTGCCACTCGCATTAAAAGAGAGAAAATAGGAACAATTGTAACACAAACATTCATACAAGAGTTGTAACAGGTAAGTATAATTTGTTTATAATTACAAGTTACCTTGTTATATTATTTATGATGTCCTCTGGGGATGTAGAGGTTACAGGTATGGAGAGTACTCCAGAGAGGCCTACACATGTTCGTTACACACTTTTTCCAACTGCCAGACCTTTAGTAGTCTTGATTTAAGTAATAGGACGTTGTTATGTTCTAATTCTAATGTCTAGTTTGGTTGGTAGAAGTATCTAGTTCAAATATGAACCTACAAGTAATTGCTACCTGATATAGTAAACATCTCTGCAACTCTGATGATGTCTAAACGTTGCGTAGGTGAAAACTTACCTATGACCTACGTTGCTATACTTGCTATGTTCAATCTAAGGCTTTATGAGTTCTGCCCCCCTGACCACCGTCGAGGTCATGTGAAAACCATTTTCATGTCCTAATTTGTTGATATAAGTAACAAACCTGAGCAATGCCAGGTATTCCAATGGTCAATAATGTATTGATTAGAATTTTTATAGTCTCTCTGATTCTGTCAGAACACAAATACCTAGTCTGGAGAATAAAACTAGATAGGAATCCACTAAGAACGTATATTTATAATACTGTGGGGATTAGAGTAAGAAAATGTATAAATAAAACTACTCTTGGATCTAGAGAGAGGACGCGCTGGAACAAGAGGAGGAAGCAGTGAGATCATAAACAAGAGTTGGAACAGTGACTGGGCCTACGAGTTGTGGCACTCTTGTGGCAGTTAGCGCTTTATCATTCACAAAGATCTGGAATTCAGACCAGTATTTAATCCAACTTAAACGTTCACAGGTTTTTTGGTTTCAAAGCTACAGGGTGTTCGTGTAAATACACTTCTATAAAGTACACTATACGTTACAATCGGAGATTTGTGTGAAGCTATTACTATTTTGATAGAGCGATACCATAGCGTACCAGCCAAATCCTTGATGAAATACTTGCTACTATACAATTCAGTAAAACATACTGAGAGAATTTTCCGAAGTTGTTCACACTTTTCACAATTTAGTACCTTGTACTAAATTTAAAACTGAATTAATAAAAAGTCACACACAGTAGCTCTAATCTTTTGTTATACTCGTACTTTGATATTTCATATTAGTTAATATCTCTCTTCCTCCTATTGAGAGCAATAAATAGCCTATTCTATATTTCTATTCTATGTTCATGCTATAGCAGAGGAAGTTCCGAAAATATTCTAATTTTTGATCATGTATATTCTGAACTTGGGTGTAACTGTAAGGTACCATGTAATTATGTGTGTATAATTGTAGAGGTATGTTTTGAGGAGGTGGGGTTTTTGTTTTGGTTTAAGGTGTGATACATCACTTACTAGCTGTTTAATGGTTGTACTAGATGATAGTTTTGATAAGCTAGAAACATATTTAAATAGATATTATTATATTTTGTGAATACAAAAGATTAAGAAATATCATTTAGCGACAACACCATCTTCTCTGATAATATGTATTTCCACCAATATTTACATGAAATATTTCATTTTATTCCCTCTATACAAATTGTATTATTATTATGTAACACTTCATTAATACAATACAAATAATTATTTTATAAAAAAAATTAAAACAATATATACAATAAAAATGAAAAAGAATAGAAAAATATATAAAAACATATGTCCTAACTAAAGGGCGGGGTTATTGCCTATGGCAATCTCTTCCAGAGTCACCAACCCTTGTAGTACATTAGTAGTAGGTATGTTAACAAAAAGTAAAGGTAATTCCCTAAAAGTACACATAGTACTTAGAGGGAAATTTAGAAGTTTAAAGTACATTTCAGAAACAAATAAATTAGTTATTGTTTTTATCAAGATCTCGTCAGAGTAACAGCCCCAGGCCGGCCTATATTTAAACACGAAACAGAGTTTGTAAGTATTTTGATTCATGTTTTCCTCCACTTCCCGTTAACTTTTAGCAAATTTTATTTCATATTCTTAATTAGACGCGAAAATAGATATGTTTTGTAAAATCGCAATGTACTACGTAAAGTTAAAGTCGTTTTCTGGCCACCCCGGGAATCTCAAATTTTATGAAAATAATATTCATAATAAAAAATATGTTTTTTTTCTTCTTTTCAGATCAATTTTTTGTCACGGGTACAGCAATGTGTGCTCGTCGGAGAAAGACCCGAGGGACATTTTTGGAAATGTTGGGTCTAAATCTGCATACCTTTTATATTTTTAAGCCTTTATTTTTTTACAGGATGAGATATAGCTTATACAAAAAACGTAAAGTTGTACAGAGCCGGCCTGGTTATCTTGGGGTTGCGTATTTTTCGTGGTATTTTTACGAAATGCCTTATTATAGGGAATTATATTTTGGCATAACCAAAGTATTACACTGGACCAAACTTGAGTTACATCCTTTGAAAGGAATACTTATTATGGAGCCCAAGCCGTCTATTGTTATCCTGGAGATGTATGTCTGGTGTTTTTAGAAAGGACTAGTCAAAGGAAATGAGACACTTAATTTCAAAATTGTTGAAAGCCCTCTAAAGGAATATCTATAATGAACCCCAGAGCCACGCCTAGTTATCCCAAGTAGATGACGTTAGTTAACGCCTTAGCAGAATAGCAAAACTATTTTGAATATTTCTACATGCCACAGGAATCATTTGCGCTTTCCTGATATCAATTCTTTTTGATGAAAACCACAACACGATGTGTACTATTGTGATGTCCTACAAAAGCGCACATTAGGTCATTAGTACAATATGGTAGTGTGTGTGTTAACTCATCACTGCTTTATTAAGTGAGCAGTAATCATAGAAGCCAGTATTTAAATAATCGGGAGCCTTTGCAAAAGAGTTGGGAAATGTTGCACAAGACAAAGGAAAGGAAATGGTAAAAAAATGGAAAGGACAATAAATCCAAGGCTAGAATGGAAAATGAGCATAAGGGCAATGTTGAGATACATAAGTAGAAGAATAAGAAGCAACAGAGAGGAAGAAGGTCATTTAGTCATATTCTTTCATTCAGATGTCTGGCTTCAGAGAGGTAGATGATACAGGGCCACTTAGGTGCAGGGGGTGGGATGTAGGCAGGAATTCAAAGACAATACACAAAGGGTCTGTCCCTCACAATGAGGCTTGTACTACTTTTGTGTCGATGTAATATGTATACAGGGAAAAACCAGTCGACAAACGAAAAAAAGCCAATGATCATAAATAATAAACTATGAACCGGATAGTCCGTAAAGATTGCGCGTTGCAGCGTCTATTTGAGTTTTAAATTCCTCAATACAAATAATCCGAGATACCGTCGAAATTGGAGTCATAGCCAGCTGCCTCAGAGCTGCGTTGATTTTAAATAATGAATATGTAAATGATTTTATACATTATAAGATATAAGACATAAACTAGATATTATAAAACTAAATAGATTTTATGACAAAAAAACTGTTTAACTTGAAGGAAATTAACGCACCAATACTGAGAAATGGTTATGCACGTTCCAAAATCCTACATATTATATATGTACTAGATTTACTTGTAATTATCAGCTATACACAATTATACATAGATGTGTTCTGTGCATAATCCAAGTACATACTATGCCAGTACACATTTCACAAGGCTTGTACCCAGTAAAGTACTCTACATAAGTATACTTTCAGTTACAGTAGGAACAGGAGAAAAATCTATTCAATGGTTTTTTGCCGGAAAAGCGAGGAGCACATCAGAGAAACATAGATAGTTATTACAATGCTGTGCTCTCATACATGAATACTTGAACAGCCATATTATTCTGATTGTGTCTGAAATAAATATACAGGATGGCTTGTACTTGTTGTGATTATTCAGTAAGTGATAACGAGATATGGACCTGGGTACTCAACAGAGAAATTAATTTTCAAAATATTGGCTTTTGATCTTCTTTCATGAGATTATTGCTGTTGCTTAATTTTTTTTTTTTGCTAAAAAAAGATGAATTCGACATTATTTTCCAGTTCAATATTAAATTGTTCAGCGTTGCACTGTATTGTAACCAACGGTTCCTCTTGAATGACCTTGAAATTAAGGAGACGTTAGACATCAAGAAAAAATGCTATGGTCTTTACAACGAGGATCTGCCGACCATATCCACCTGACAGAGCATGACCATATCCACCTGACAGAGCATGACCATACCCACCTCATAGAGCATGACCATATCCACCTCACAGAGCATGACCATATCCACCTCACAGAGCATGACCATATCCACCTCACAGAGCATGACCATATCCACCAGTGGCGGCTCCTGACTTCAAGACTAGGTGAAGACAAATTATACCCAGAAGTATTGAAAAAATAAAATTATTAATTTATCAGATCTTAGTTCTTATGGTCTCATAAACACAGCCCATTGTAAGTTATGGCTGTTTCCCTGCAGAGCATGATTTTCTCTCATACCAGTTTTGCATCATATAAGTTTTTATAGATACTTTTTTTGGAGAACACTTGGTACTTAATAAATAAACAAGGCCAGCAGAACAATTTGTCAACACTTGAGCTGGTACACAGCCATTCATTTTTCATAAGCCATTCAGGCTTGAACTGTATGGCTGTGGGGCAGGCATTTGCTTTACTTTTTTAGTGGTGGTTATAGTAATTGGAGAAATTGGACATCCAGTAATCATAATATCTTTCTTATCCTCATTACTTCTTAATCTGAATGGGGTTACTTTTAATGTTTGAACCCCATGATTTTGTGGGAATCTCATTGTTTCTTTGAAATATTCATCTTAATAAAAAATATTTATTCATCTTAATAAAAAATATTAACTAAAAGTTGGTAAAAAGGAATTAAAATAAAAATATTAGGATTATACCTCAGTAGATAGGTAGGTACAACATTTTAAAGAGGGGTTAGAACTGGGAAGGAAAGAAAGTTAGTTGAAGACTAAAAATTACAATCCAAAACTGGAAGAAAATCCACCACCAGATTACAAAATAAATCTAAGAAAACATACTTACTACAAATATAAAATCAGCTTAAATTTGTGTTACCATTGATGTTTAAATGACTATTTATGAAAAACACAGATATTGCCTTATAATTTTAAGTACTTCACTGGAAGCTGTGTGCTTAGCTACCTGCAACCTGTATATTTATAATGTTATTTCTGACACTGAAAGAAGTACATAGCTACTTCATATTCAACTTATTATGAAAAGCACAGGTCAGATCAGGTAGGAATAATGTTTCTATCCTGTATCAAATACTGGGAAATAACTTTATTAACTAGTTACACCAATTAAAAGTCACTTGATTACCGTTGAAAAGATTTGAAAATAATCTAATAAAATTTTGTTTACATTCTAAAGATAAGAGATACAATGTTGCCAAGTTAATTTCATAGCTAGATTTCTACAAACTTCAAGAGCTATATTTTAAATTTAAAGAAATCCCTCAAATCATGTAAGACGTATTTATTTATTTTAAAAAATAATACTACACCGCCTGAACAGAATTATCTCTTGAGAATTTCATTTCAACACGTCTACTTTCATGATTTTTTTTTAAGTGGTTCCATAGTCAGGATCTTAAACAGGACCACTATTGTCCCTATTTAAAAACTTCTTGGAACAACTAGATACCAGATTATCTTATTTGGCTCAATTTCGGTACCTACATTAAATAATTATTTCCGAGATTTGACTTCAATCGAGATGTCCTTTTTAAGACTATAGTTGACAAGATACATAAATAGTTAAAATTTATTGGTATCGGCTATCGTTTAGGAACTATGTACAAAACTAGAACCCAAAAAATGAGAAATAATATCCAAAATTCCTGACACAAAATCCTGCTTTCCTAACGCCTACGTTATTATTATTATTTTTTTTAATATTACAAAATTGTGCTAGATATGGGAGGCTAAATCATTGACTGGTTTCCTAGGTCTGGCATAATGCTACTGGCAACAATGTTAATATCAAAAACACATGACATCGCACATGGTATGTGGCTTCGTGACATTTCGTATGAGGTCGTGTAGATAATGTAAACTGAATACAACTGAAGACTGTCCTCAGTAGCATATTACATAGATATAGTTCTTGCCTAATATTTCATGATACCTACTTGGAAATACTCAACTCTGATTGGTTGATTCAAGGACAACTGAAGACAATTTCGAATTGTCTTCACATTTGGTGTTCTCCTTGGAAAGTAACATGAAATGTTAAGCAGCATTGATCTATTTTACACAAAGCTTACTCTTTTTCTTTTTTTTCTTTTTTTTTTCTTTGAGTTGGATCAATTGTGCCATGTTCAAGGGATTATGAGTAGTGTTTTCACTGTTCAAAATTAGGTGAAAATGTCTTCAGTGTCTTCACCCGACGAGCCGCCACTGATATCCACCTCACAGAGCATTTTCTTCTGATTTTTTTCGACACGTCTGCTAATGAAAGAGGTTCTACATACATATTATCTAGCTCAGTGTTTTTCAAACTAGGCACCAGAACCTTTTTGAAAGGGGTCGTGGAGTCAAAAAGCTTAAAAAAAAAAACACTGATCTAGCTCATCCTGTATTACACACCCACAATATTACCAACATCAGTACTGCCGTTCTCTTACCGATTCCCTCTATTCTTCTCTTTCAATCAGTTTCTTCCTCTCTCTCTCCCCTCCCCCTTTCTCTCCCAATGTTTCTCTTGTCTACTGTTTCTCTCATATACAGGTTGTCCCACCAAACTTGGACACCTCAAATTACTCGGCCCCTGAAAGAGTTTTTGAAAAATAAAAAAATCTAGGGTACATGTGCTAATCATGTACCCTGCAGAAATTGAGGTGTCAACTTTCGATTTTTAAATGGATCGACCTGAATTTTATTTGATAATTTTACTTCTAAATGATTCCTGAGTACTTTTTTAAAGAAAAATATTACATACAGGGTGGTTTTTTTTCGACCAATTTTTTTCTAAATCTTGAATAACTCAAGTTCGTTTAATTTTTTGGATAGCAAGAATAGAGAGTGTTTGTGTAATGAATACACGCACTTTTAATTGGCATCAAAATATTTTATACAGGGTGGTTCACAAGTGAAATAATGACTTGATTTTTTTTAAAACCGAGTTTTTTTAATTTTTTATTTAGGATCAATAATTCTCGTCTAATTTTACACATTTTTCGTTAGTCATATCGAAAAACAAAACTAAAGTGTTGTACAGGGTAAGACATAATTTTTTTGTAAAACCCTGTTAATGGGCAGTCAAAGAGACGCAAAATTAAATATAAAGACTAAATATGCAAGAAAAACTTTGATTTTTAATTAAACTAAAAAGTTATGGTTTTTTAACTAATATTGTCGCATGGACCACCCTGTAGATATTTTCTTAAACTATCATGTAGGTACTCTAAGTAGTATAAAATTCAACGAACACTTCGAATCATGTGGGAAAAACAAGTATAAAACACGAATTTGAAGCCATTTTCAATTTGGTGTCCACACTGAATGATTTTAAAACTTGAAATAAAAAGTATTTAGGTGCAGACACAAAATTGAGCATGGCTTTTTAAATTCATTTTTTTTCTTTCAGATTTGGACTCCTCGTTGAATTTTAGACAGTTTCGACTACCCATATGATGGTTTAAGAAAATATCTACAGGGTGGTCCATGCAACAATATTAGTTAAAACACCATAACTTTTTTGTTTAATTAAAAATCGATGTTTTTCTTGTACATTTAGTTTTTCTATTTAATTTTACGTCTCTTTGACTGCCAATATACAGGGTGTTACAAAAAAATTATGTCTCACTCTGTACAACATTTTCGTTTTGTTTTTCGATATGACTATCACAAAATGTGTAAAATTAGGCGAGAATTATTAATCCCAAATAAAAAAATAAAAAAACTCGGTTTTAAAAAAAATCAAGTCATTATTTCACTTGTGAACCACCCTGTATAAAATGTTTTGATGCCAATTGAAAGTGCGTGTATTCATTACACAAACACATTCTTTTCTTGTTATCGAAAAAATTAACCGAACTTGAGTTATTCAAGATATAGAAAAATAATTGATCGAAAAAAAACCACCCTGTATGTAATATTTTTGTATAAAAAAGTACTCAAGAATCATTTAGAAGTAAAATTATCAAATAAAATTCAGGTCGATCCATTTAAAAATCGAAAGTTGACACCTCAATTTCTGACTTTTGAACCACCCTGTATAAAAAAAATTTCATAACTGAAACCGCATAATTAGCACATGTACCCTAGATTTTTTACTTATTCAAAAACTCTTTCAGGGGCCGAGTAATTTGAGGTGTCCAAGTTTGGTGGGACACCCTGTATATAAACGATCAAGTTTAACAAATACGTATTTACACAATATGATCGTTTACCAATTATTTAGAAATTGTTTAGAAATACACAAACATACCAATTGTTTAGTAATTATAATAAAAAAACAAAAACCCCAAAGAAGTACCAAAATATTGAATTCTTTCGGTTTTTGCTGCTACCGAGATTGCACAAGTTTCCAGAAGTAGCAAATTTCGATTCTTATTACCGTTAGTGGTTCTAAAATTACACAGTTGGACCTGGATGTAATAAGGGAACTCAAGGAACCGGAATTTGCTCTCTTATATCGAGGTTTCTAATATCATGTATATCTCATTATTATGTAGCTCTCTTATATCCAGGTTTCTATTATCATGTATATCTCTTTATTATGTAGCTCTCTTATATCCAGGTTTCTATTATCATGTACCTATATCTCTTTATTCTGTAGCTCTCTTATATCCAGGTTTCTATTATCATGTATATCTCTTTATTATGTAGCTCTCTTATATCGAGGTTTCTATTATCATGTATATCTCTTTATTATGTAGCTCTCTTATATCGAGGTTTCTATTATCATGTATATCTCTTTATTATGTAGCTCTCTTATATCGAGGTTTCTATTATCATGTATATCTCTTTATTATGTAGCTCTCTTATATCCAGGTTTCTATTATCATGTATATCTCTTTATTATGTAGCTCTCTTATATCCAGGTTTCTATTATCATGTATATCTCTTTATTATGTAGCTCTTTTATATCGAGGTTTCTATTATCATGTATATCTCTTTATTATGTAGCTCTCTTATATCCAGGTTTCTATTATCATGTATATCTCTTTATTATATGTAGCTCTCTTATATCCAGGTTTCTATTATCATGTATATCTCTTTATTATGTAGCTCTCTTATATCCAGGTTTCTATTATCATGTATATCTCTTTATTATGTAGCTCTCTTATATCCAGGTTTCTATTATCATGTATATCTCTTTATTATGTAGCTCTCTTATATCGAGGTTTCTATTATCATGTATATCTCTTTATTATGTAGCTCTCTTATATCCAGGTTTCTATTATCATGTATATCTCTTTATTATGTAGCTCTTTTATATCGAGGTTTCTATTATCATGTATATCTCTTTATTATGTAGCTCTCTTATATCCAGGTTTCTATTATCATGTATATCTCTTTATTATGTAGCTCTTTAATATCGAGGTTTCTATTATCATGTATATCTCTTTATTATGTAGCTCTCTTATATCCAGGTTTCTATTATCATGTATATCTCTTTATTATGTAGCTCTCTTATATCCAGGTTTCTATTATCATGTATATCTCTTTATTATATGTAGCTCTCTTATATCCAGGTTTCTATTATCATGTATATCTCTTTATTATGTAGCTCTCTTATATCCAGGTTTCTATTATCATGTATATCTCTTTATTATGTAGCTCTCTTATATCCAGGTTTCTATTATCATGTATATCTCTTTATTATGTAGCTCTCTTATATCGAGGTTTCTATTATCATGTATATCTCTTTATTATGTAGCTCTCTTATATCCTGGTTCAACAGTATGAAAAATACAGGACTAATTGATAATTTGCTCCAGTAAATGTTCTATTCTACTGGGCTATACTTGAAATCTTGGATATTGCGCTTTCAGTTTAAGTAAAATGCAAACGTAAGGAAACAAATTGAAAACGCTTCACAATGTCCTTTCAATTGAAAATTTTCATTTTCCCTAATGTAGACCAGCTTCGTTGTACAGTTTGGATTGTACTCATCATGCTTTATACATAATCTACCCAAGATAAGGCTCTTGATTAAAACTCATATTTTGTTTTACTTCATATTACTTAGAAAGTATGCACAAAGCACTTCAATCGGACGATAGTAAGTTCCTCCCCGACCTTTTATTTTTACTCAGGTAGCGATACCGAGTTCCTCCCCGTACACGCAAGGTAAAATGTAGGGACGTACACTCATTGAGTCCCGTTGACCTTTTTTTCATGTCATTGAGTCCCATAATTTTAGCAGGTACCTCAGACCATATGACTCATTGAGTCCCCTAATATTTTTGGGTCTACCAGACCATATGACTCATTGAGTCCCTTTACCTGATGTTAGTATATAAGAATAAGTAAATAAGAACACAGTTAATTTTTATAAAAATGAATACGAGGACAGTTATGACTAAATGTTGTGTTTCGTTAGCCAGCTAGGATAGCTTGGGTGAGGGGCTTAGGTTAGGTTGAAATTAGCGCAGGGTTAGACCGGGTCACTGCGCGACCCGGCCTAACCGCCTGCGCTAATTTCAACCTAACCTAAGCCCCTCACCCAACCATCCTACCCGACAAACCGAAGTCAGTGATCTATCGTGCAATTTCACCTTTTTAACTTTACCTAACCCTATCTAACTACAAAATTCCTCTAACAAAAAATTCACTTTCGCATCAAATTCCAATAGACAATAATTTCATTTTCATTTATGAATAAAAATAAAAACAAGGATTCTTAATAAAAAATGAAAAGAGTGTTCTAATTTTTTCGAGGAGGACTGACCCAACTGACTGACAAATAAAATAATATGATCTTCTATGTACAAGTTTATGTATAAGGAAAAATAGGTATTAATTATGTACGGGACTCAATGAGTGGTACGATAACTTCAACCGTTCCAAACCTTGGGACTCAATGAAGCATCGACAAAAAGGGACAAATCCAGACGGGACTCAATGAGGCGCCTCCCAAAATGTAGAGTTGCTCCTCGATGCAAACACCGAGTACCTGGGACCTAACCGGTAGATTAATCTATTATAGCTATCTTAGAAATCATCCAGCTATTTTTCCAATCATAATTGCATATCAGCTTTTAATTATTTACCATTGGATTTTTGGTTGTTCTGTAGGAGTTAAGTCGAATGTTTGCTTATAATATAAATATATTTTTTTCTAATTGACCGTAAATATGGATGTAGAATTTCAAAAATACTGAGTTCGTAAGAAAAAAAGCTAACTGTGATCGGTGACTACAAATTTAATTTCACTTCAAAAAGAATTTGGCAAATTAAATCAAGAGAAGGGTTTGTACAGATACGGAATGTAAGTGTTACATGTATAGAAAATATATCAGATAATGATAACGGGGAGAAAGTCAACATCGGGGAGGAACTCAACAGGGAGCTAGTTGGTACGGCCAAAACCACGACCGGGGAGGTACTTGGTTAAAAAATAGGTCGGTGGGGAGGAACTCGTCCACTTCCCTTGTATCGGTCAGAAAGTAAACAAAGCATTTTATCGTTCACAATGTACAAGTCAGGTTTTTTCTCATCATGATATGCAAAAATAAACTGGTGTGACAACACACGACTTTCCTTATCACTTAAAAATAAGTCAAAGTCCGCCACTAATGACTCAATGGTAACAGGTATCTAAGAATTAATGTCAAATTCATAATATTAGCACCTCAAAATCATTGGATTTGATATGTCACAACTTCCATCTACCAATTCTACCATGAATAGTAAAAAAGTTATCCCAAGTGAGAATACCGGTAAATTGGGGCCGGTTCAACAAAGTTCAAGATATCAAAAAAATGATAGGTATAAAACCCTATTATTTTTTTTATTGTAAGTAAAAGTTGTTCTCTAACTATTTTTGAATCTTTAACCAATTAAAAAAAACAGCCCTTGCGGCCTTGCGGACGCAGATTGCGACCAATTTCAACAAAAAGTTTCGTGGTTCGTATGTTATAGTTCTTTCTTACCGTTCTCGAGATATCCTGTTCACAGACATACGGACAAACTTTTTTGGTATCTTGAATCTATGATTCGTCCAAAAATGTAAAAAACTGGGTAGTTCAAATTTTTGACGAATACAATACTTTCCTTATCATAGGATAAAGAAAGTAAAAATATCATAGTAGTTCACCATAATTATTAAAAAGCACAGGCATCAGGTAAGTTGTCCCCTTGAAAATCTTACTAATTCTCTTAACGAGCGATCGCCTCGGACTAGCTTGATAACTATGTATTTTTTGCACAATAATGCAGAAGGTACTCCTAGGTACGAGTCAGATAACCTTCTTTTGCAAGATGTTATCTACACCTACTCGGAACATATTTTCTACGAACTGATGGATTCTGAGGGACGCTTCACTAAATATTTCTACTTGATTTCAATTTATCTCCCGTGCATTTGAATATCCGTATTTTATACATCTCTGCTCTCTAATACCCCTCAGTAAATATGTATTCTCTTTTTCGAATTGAACTGAAGAACAAATAAGTTCCATTTATATTTTCTTGTGCCGCTTGACTAAATATTCATATTTTATCACTTCTAGTTACTTACGCACAACGACTTCTGTATTTTTCGGTGATTTCTTGAATGAACTCTGTACTTACAAGTTACTGCAGTGTGTAACGTTTTTAACTCTTATTTTGTTAGATAAAGTAGTTTACCTTGAAGTATTTTTGTTATAATTATAAAAGCCGCGTTGCGGCTAGGCCTGCAGCGTAGGTGAGTTTATGGAGGCATGGCCGACGTATGATTTATACATAGGTAATAATAGAATATTAAGTACCTATTTCTAATTCTCCACGATAGGAGAATAAGTAAGATATTGTCAAATTAAAGAATAATGTATTGTAATATTTCTGGACAAATCCAATTAATACAATCCCTCGATCGCATGTCACGTGATACCTCTTTTTGTTTAACTACTAGCGGGTTACACCCGCCGCTTCGTCAGCCCATCATACACACACAGATCACACCATACACACACCCACACACACTCACCCACCCACAAACACACACACGCTCACACACCCACCCACCCAAACACACACACACTAAAAACAATCACTAAAAACAAAGCGCGAAGCAGCTAGAATAAGGAAAGTGCTGCACCAGAGTGACAGAAGCAATCAAATTTGTGACAATTCAATCAAATTCCAATCGACAGGAATAAACCTGCGCGGAAATAGGTGATCAAGAGAATCGAGTTCAAGATTCATATTTTGAAAAGATTCATTGTATTCGACGTATTCGTCTTGTATTCGTCGAAAATTTGACCTACCCAGTTTTTCACACTTCTGGACGAATCATAGCCTCATGATACCGAAAAAGTTGTTTTCAGCCATTGGTCCGTGCGTCTGTCTGTCTGTGTGTGAACAGGATATCTCGAGAACGGTAAGAGCTAGACCCGCTTTGACTAACTTTTTTATTGTTCATCCTAGAAATTCAGAGAGGAGAGCAGAGAAATAGAATGAGAGGAGGTATAGGTGTTCTCAATTTGATATCATTTATTTTTAGCTGATTATACTCATTCTATTGAGTGGGGCGTTCTTTCTTTTGTAACCACGAAGTGGTGTTTTTGGGGGGATATATTATACACAATACGCTTAATGTTAATGCACAGAGAGGAATCACAAGTAAGTGATAATGCTGCAAATCTCAGAGAGACAAACGAGTAAACAAAACAGTGACTGTATTGTCTACTCTTTGGCGTTAATGACTATTGAAGTCCCAACATTAATTGTCTAGTAACAATAGAAAGTGAGATGTTGAAAAACCAGGACGTATCCTTCGGGAAATCCTTTCCCACATTTCCCACACAAGTAAAGAAATTCTTAGTTGGGATTTTTCCTTACACAATACGGTACGATGAGGGCAACTTTTCGGTATGGTAATATGTACTGTAACCCAACTACCGAGTCCCCAGGTCCCTCCAAGGAAATTGCTCGCATCAAATATGTAGTAGGTAACAGCACGGTTCATCCTATCTTAGGAGCGTACATTATACAAAGACCTACATCTGCACATACACTCTGGTTGATGTTAGTACATAAACTCTATGGTGGAAAGTAAACTTGTGTGGATAAATGTGAACAACGCCACAGTATTTTGGTGAATTCATTCTCTCATTTATTTCGCTATTTTTATGACTGACCTCAGTAGCTCGATCGTAAAAGCAGTTGATTGGAGGTCGGTGTTTTGAGATCGCTCGCAAATATGAAGAATCTCAAGAAGACGATTTCACTTTAAAGTAGGTTATTATTGTGATGAAAAGAAGGAGAGAATAATTGAGGCCAGCAATGTTCTCTTCTTCAAAATAATAATCACATAGACACTAACTTCAATTTGTCAGCAAATACCACAATATGATTACTTTGACAGAAGTCTTTGAAGTTTTACAAGGAACCAAAAAAGTTAGACATAGTTAAAGTTGCTCCTCAAAAATTTCCACACATTTTATAGCTTTCCCTTTAGATATCATCGTATACTGTGGATCGAATTGAATTGACTAATAATAAAAATCAAATATTTATTTTATAAAAGTAAAGTTTCCTATTTCATTTTATTAGATAGAAAGCACAGGGCTTATACGCAGGTGTACATTTTCAACCACATCATTAGTTCCCATCAGAAGTTAATATTATTTACGACACTGGGCGTTCCGCAGCACTACCTCGGATTGCAAGACATCTCACGTAATAAATGCGACTTACTCTTCCAACACAAGCTCTGTTTTAATAAATAAACTGGGGCCTTTTTCTCTCAGGCCTTTGCCGTAGACTGTTATTTATTTCTTTAATCTTGTGGCTTTCTAATACCCCGCCCTCTCAACTCTTCCCCCTGCTAATAAATTGCAAGTCCCCGAGGCTTGGGACCTACCGCAAGACACATCGCCCTAGTCACCCACCTACCTGTGGGCACCTGCATACATGTTTCATTAATACACGTCTGCCTTCAAATTGTGCTATGAGTTCCATGCTCTAATTATACACAAAAAAAGAATACCTATATATAGAGCTTAGGAAATTATTTAATACTGGTTCGTAGCTCTCCCATCTACATTTTTGCCATTCTGACCAAAGTATCGTGAATCACTAAAAAGTGGCGATCATAAAGCACGAGGTAGATCTTGCTCTTGAATTTTCATGTTTACCATACCCACAAACATTTGCAGAAGAAGAAGACAATCCGAAAGTTTCCATTAGAATTATGACGGGCTATAAAAAGATCGTAGCAACCACCTGAGCTTATTGACGAGCTAAGCCCAAGTGATGACATCAAGTCCCCTATATGCTCTTCTTCTGAAGAGGGATGAATTAAAGCTATTCATCGATACTAGGCAACTTAGTCAATTTATTAACTGTAAATAAAATGTCTTTTGTTCTGGATGCTTTGGCTATAGTACCACATTTTACGGCTGGATGCTATTTTTAACGCTAACCTAGTTCAGGTCACCAATGCTTTATGTTATTATCTTTTTCCTGAAAAGGCTGGTCTGTATATAATGTCCCTCACTCAGACCCTAGTTGTACCTACAAATTGTGCGAAAATAAAAAGTAAGATTGATGGTTAGAAACTTGATCAGAAATATATGAAACTTTGAAAATATCTTCAACAAAACACTTGTCAAAAAGATAGAAAAGAAGTAGCAGATATAAAAGAAGAGAGAAATAAATAAAGAACAAGCTGATGATGAAAGCCGTGAACACAAAAGGATGCAGATAATATTACAGGAAGAAATATTTTCACATCTTACTTTCAAGTCTGAATCCTTTTCTAAATTCTCACCCAAGAAATTACCTTGAGGGTTCACTTTCTGAGATATTTTCTACCTTCCACGTCTGAATCCTCAAATGTTGAGTACCTATACTTTCATCAAATCGAGCATGAGATTGAGTTTAGGATTTTAGGTTTATACAATAAGATTGAAAATAATAATCCAAAATTAATCAATGTGCACTGCGGTAGTCAAGTGGTTAAAGCGCTAGCCTGGTAATCCAGGTAGCGTAGGGATCCGTTGGTTCGAATCCCACCCAGTGCATGAATTTTTCCTCATTAATTTGAGCTTGTGACCACATGATAATAAGACTCTCAGGGTTAGGTGGTAGAAAATGCTTTGAGCATTAACCTCGCCAGTAACCTTCCACTAGAGAGTGTTATTATAATAAAAGCTAGAGAGTGTTATTATAATAAAAGCAAGTCATTTGAATGCTGGATGCTAGCTAATTAAATATCGAATGAGATGCAACTTTAAGAAAGGCTGACAAAGGCAGGAGTGTCTTGATGAGAAAATAAATTTGTTTCCCTTAATAATTTCTAAAAATAAATAAATAATAGTCTAGTAGGACAGCTAGGTTGCTTATGAATTTCCAATGTAATGTTCACGTATAATATAAATCAACATGTTTATACTAATAAAGAGCCCCCTCCCTGTGGAAAGCTAGGAACGGGCGGAAAGGGCTAATGTTAACGCAGGCTCATAGGTTGCTGCAACGGATAGGATGTGCATTAGATTGTTTAGGTATTTTATTTATTTATTTACACTTTATTAGATAATAGGACATATACAATACAAATAATTACAAACGAAAATACAAAATACAATATAACAAAACAAAAAAATAATAATAAATAAAGAAAAAATAAATAAATATATACATAATATATGTCCTAACTATAGGGCGGGGTTATTGCCTTAGGCAATCTCTTCCACCCAATCCTTATGTACTATGTATGCATGGTGCACACTGTACATACATCCAGTTTGAAATTGTGCGAGCATAAGTAGCTATAGGTAATGACCAGGCACTTCACGCCATAAAAACAATTTTAGTGTGAAGCTCCAGAAAACCTCTGATCACGCAGAATATGGATAAGGTATGATTATCGACACATCACGAAGCCACTGAACTGAACCTAGATCCTCTGGCCGTGGCTCTGGAGGTCGCTGGTTTGAATCCTGGACAGACGTTTACTTTCTAATATTTCCCACTTCCACATTCTCACTTTTAAGAATTTATATTCAAGTATTAATAACTTTCTTCATCGGAAAGATGTATGTAATCAAATTAACATTGGTTTGAAAATGTGTGTATCAAGTGGATAAATACAATTCAACTATGAAATTTTTCAATTCTACAGGATCATATAGTAGCAATGGCGAATCAAATCAAATCTATATATTTTAGTACATTTAGCCCAATTTTCATCACTACAATTTATATATGTGATATTCAACCCCCAAACAACCTAAGACGATCGTTTCGTTCTTATTTGAACTCAGCAGTTAGGCATAGCTGATTGTTAATTTCTTGCCGAGCCCAGGGTTTGAACACGAGACCCATGGATCAATGGTACCACATGTTTACTATTGAGCCATGAATGCTTGATGACACTTGAGGAAAAATACATAATTATGTAATATATTGATAAGAGTGTGAAGAAGATTCAAGAGCAAGAAAAACTGTAGATCAATAATTAATACAAGGTGGTCAAAAAGTACCTTTCCGAAGTAAATATTTAATAACTTTTGATCAACAGGACAGAAAACATAAAAATAAATTGCAATAGACAGTAGTTTATATGGAGATTTTTTACGTAGGGCGTAAAAAATTATGTCAGCCAAGTAGTCTACTCTAGATACAGTGTCGGTTTGTGGTTTTCAGAAGTGGGGGTTCACTTGTAAGTCAGAATTCATAATAGATATTTCATAACCAATTTTTGAGATTATTATCTGGTTGCAGGGTTTTCAGTGAAATCCTTGCAATAAACACTGCAACCAAAATAGATCTATTGTGACCAGTTAATTCTATTTGGTTTTAACGTCCTGATTGAGATATAATAAAAATATTGTCTTATTTTTCAAGTCCCATTATTCCCAAATGAGAGGATAACATGTCATGCCACGGCTATATTCCGAACCCGCGACCTCTGGATTCACAGGGTGCCGCCTTGATCAATGCGCTACCATGACAGATAGTTAGGACGGATATTTCACACTCCATTCGCTGGGAATCGCACCAGCTACCCACATTAACCTCACCCAGTCTGGGTAATGCCGGAAAAGCCAGCCTCACATGTTTTGAAGGAACAGAATTTCTTCGAAAAGTCTGCCCAAACTGGGTATCGAACACGGGATCTCTAGACTACTGGCAGTAGTCTCAACCGTCACGCCACGGAGGCTGGCTTTTTTGAGAGAGGCGGCCATGGTCCCCAACATCATTTTTAGTCCAAGCTTCATCTTGACCATGGCTGAAGAGAAGGGAAACAGAATAATAAATTTTTAGACACACATCCACAGATCCAATGGTTTCGGTCATAAATATTCTTGTTGAACTTCCTTGTAATTTTCTTACCTTTGAACAACACTTTTTGGGTTGGATTTAAATCTGGAGTTGGGCTACCGAGGCTTTAAATTTTAACTTTTTCTGTTACAGATAATGTTGAAATTTTGTTAACAAGTAAAAATTGGACTTTGTAAATCATTTTAGTTTGCAAATCTTCTAGTCTAATGAAATAAACTAAAAGTTAATATACAAAATTATTATACTTTAAAAAAACTAAAATGCTGCAGGTATATTTTCACTAGCTAGTGTGATTTGCAACACCTACTATAATAATATATAGTTAATAATAATATATAATTATTTACATCTGTTAGAAGCTTTGTAGTTATAATATTTTATTATATTTTACACGTAAACTAAAAAAATCACAAGATAAATTAAAAAATAATTGTCAATATCAATTGAAACTGAGAGTAAATTTGCGAACGCCGAACACTAACAGGATAGGACAGTGGACTTTCAAAGTCGTCAACAACACACAAATGAACTGAGGGGAAGTGTCTGGTTAAAAATGAAATGTGAACCAATCAGCTATGTCCTAGGCTGTCATGTGTTTTTTGATATTAACATAGTTGCCAGTTGCATTAGTCCAGGCCTATGGAACCATCATTGATCTAGCCTCCCACATCTAGCACAATCTTGTAATATTAAAATAAAAAAAATTAACGCAGGCGTTAGGAAAGCAGGATTTTGTCTCAGACATGTTGGATATTATTTCTCTTTTTTTGGGTTATAGTTTTGTACGATAGCCGATTTAAATAAATTTTAACTATCTTGTCAACTATAGTATTATAAGGACATCTCGATTGAAGTCAAATCTCGGAAATAATTATTTAATGTATGTAGGTACCGAAATTGAGCCAAATAAGATAATCTGGGTATCTAGTTGTTCCAAGAAGTTTCTACATAGGGACAATGGTGGTCCTGTTTAAAATCCTGGCTATGGAACCACTTTAAAAAAAAAAATCATGAAATTAGACGTGTTGAAATGAAATTCTCAAGAGAAAATTCTGTTTAGGCGGTGCAGTATTATTTTTTAATTAAATAAATACGTCTTACATGATTTGAGGTATTTCTTTAAATTTAAAATATAGCTCTTGAAGTTTGTAGAAATTTAGCTATGAAATTAACTTGGCAACATTGTATCTCTTATCTTTAGAATGTAAACAAAACTTGTTGCGCACTTTTTAAATTTTATTAGATTATTTTCAATTTTCAAATAATCTTTTCAACGGTAATCAAGTGACTTTTAATTGGTGTAACTAGTTAATAAAGTTATTTCCCAGTATTCGATACAGGACAGAAACATTATTCCTACCTGATCTGACCTGTGCTTTTCATAATAAGTTGAATATTATGAAGTAGCTATGTAGGGGAAGGTTTGCTAAAACCGGGTAGTCTGCTAATACCGGGTACCACTGTTTCCGACGATACCGCTAATGCCATCTATGAACTGATTACAGAAACTAAAATCTCTTCCTAGCAGAGCGTAATTTTTGTAAAAAAAACCAATTTTATTTCGAGTCATTTCGCTCTGATTTGAGGTTCTAGTTTTGCTCGTGTCATTGCCTTATTTCCGAGCCCACAGTTATCGAGTGACTTTTAATGGCTATTTTTGCTGAAAATTCATGGTAAGTGTGTAAAGCTTTTACTTAAAAAGTGTTATTTCATATCATAATTAAATCTTTTTAATATCGTCTTGCATGTCTTGGTTATTCAATATTTTTTACAGAAAGTCATGAGTCTGTTCATACCGGGTACTTTGGGGTTGATACAACCGGGTACAGATTTTCAGGTACCCGATTTGAGCAGTCTATTTTTTCCTTAGTGTTGTGTGTTTTTTTTATGTGCTTACATTTTTTCAAGTTGTCTCTCGTCTCTGGAGATTTTTTCAGGGAAGATATTGAAGGTAAGTAGGTGAGCAAGTAGGGACCTGCTACATATTATTTTGTAATGTCATTCAATTGATTTTCTTTGTTATTATTTTTCTTTGTCTCTCAAGATGATCAACATTCTTTAAGTGTGGTGCAATCACTATTATTTCTCCTTTTTTATTGCCTACCTATTGTTTTTTTAAACAATTTTCCTAATATTTTGGTACAATTCCTCTTATAGTTATTTTTACAATGTCAAGAAAGATAGTTGTAAGTTTTACCTTTATGTGTGTTTCGTATTTTATTTTTCTAAAATTTAGGTTCAAAAATTGTTCCTTCTTGTTGTTTGCTATTCGAAAAATAATTATTTTTTGAATTGAAATTACTTATGCTCAATTGCTCATAAATAAAAATAAAAAAAATGTAAAAGTTCGTTTCAATAAACATCATTGAACTTTTTATCAACGTCTTTCCATAGGAATTATAGGGGTACCCGGTTCTGTCATACCCAGTACCCGGTTCTGAAAGACCGGGTTGACAGAACCGGGTACTTTGACTTTTTTTGAAAAAAATAAATTTAACAAAAAATGGCAATACATAGTGACTTATCGTTTTCAAATTTAGATAGCCAACAAAGTTGTGAATGTTTTTCAGTTTAATTTGCTTAGCTGATGATAATGGCTATTCCGCTAGATGGCCTAGAAAACTAAGTACCCGGTTTTGGGAGACCTTCCCTACTTCTTTAAGTGTCAGAAAAAACATTATAATTATGCAGGTAGCTAAGCACACAGCTTCCAGTGAAGTACTTAAAATTATAAGGCAATATCTGTGTTTTTCATAAATAGTCATTCAGACGTCAATGGTAACCCAAATTAAAGCTGATTTTATATTTGTAGTAAGTATGTTTTCGTAGATTTATTTTGTAATCTGGTGGTGGATTTTCTTGCAGTTTTGGATTTGGATTGTAATTTATAGTCTTCAACTAACTTTCTTTCCTTCCCACTTCTAACCCCTCTTTAAAATGTTGTACCTTCCTATCTACTGAGGTATAATCCTAATATTTTTATTTTAATTCCTTTTTACCAACTTTTAGTTAATATTTTTTATTAAGATGAATAATTAATAACATTATTTCAAAGAAACAATGAGATTCCCACAAAATCATGGGGTTCAAACATTAAAAGTAACCCGATTCAGATTAAGAAGTAATGAGGATAAGAAAGATATTATGATTACTGGACGTCCAATTTCTCCAATTACTATAACTACCACTAAAAAAGTAAAGCAAATGCCTGCCCCACAGCCATACAGTTCAAGGCTGAATGGCTTGTGAAAAATGAATGGGTGTGTACCAGCACAAGTGTTGACAAATAGTTCTGCTGGCCTTGTTTATTTTTTAAGTACTAAGTGTTCTCCAAAAAAAGTACCTATAAAAACTTATATGATGCAAAACTGGTATGAGAGAAAATCATGCTCTGCAGGGAAACAGCCATCACTTACAATGGGCTGTGTTTATGAGACCATAAGAACTAAGAACAGATAAATTAATAATTTTACTTTTTTTCAATACTTCTGGGTATAATTTGTCTTCACCTAGTCTTGAAGTCACGAGCCGCCACTGGGTTTTACCCTCCATTCGCTGGGAATCGTACCAGCTACCCACATTAACCTCACCCAGCCTGGGTAGGGCCGGAAATTTTTTACATAGGAAAGGTACTTTTTGAAAACCCTGTAGGTATTTGCGAGCGTTGGTGGTGTGTTGAATTCACCAGTTCTCGTGGTATTACCAAAGTTAAGCAATGTCTAGCGAAGGGAAGACTTCGTGATTCTGGCATTCTAGGCTTCTGGCCCAACCCAGGCTGGGTTAGGTTATTGTGGTAGCAGGTATGTGAGATTCCTGTTAAATGAGGGTAAAACCCCCGTCGTGATATGATCATGGCAGTTGAAAGCGACGTTAAACCCCACTTAAAAAAAAAATAAAGTTTATAAATTTGCTGCTCTCTTGAAACAAAATTCAAAATCTTTGGGCGATTCCAACCAGGACCCGGTAAACCCTTTCATTCTCCAACTCTTAACTTACCTGCCTTAACATACCTGCCAACACTCGCAAATGATTGCGGTTAGCCCATCTCTAAACCCGGCCAGAACACATACTTATAATGATGTGTTCCATACAGTTACTGCTGACCAGTCTGACCACAGATTAGATCTTATTACTAGACATGTCTGGTCAAACTCACTAGAGAAAAGAAAAAGTTCATGAAGGAAGTGAAAAAGTATAAGGGCACACTCATTACATTACTACAAGCAAATAAGTTTTACTGAAAGTTCAATAACAAGAACAAGAAAACAGAAGACTTCACTGAAATAAACACCAGGAGAAAAAAAAGAAAACAAACAGTAAAATAAAAATATATGCAGTGTGTCCACTTTTATGTGTGCCATAGGAAAATAACACGTAAAAACTTTTTTTGGGCCTTCAAAAATCGCTAGTGTTTTTTTCGACTGGAGAAATTGATCACCGATAGTTTCAAGAGTCTACGATCTACAGTTCACGAGATATAGGTTCAAAACGAGCTCCAGTACGAAATGTTGAACTACCTTACTTTTTAACAAATTAAAATTGTTTTTCACGATTTTTTGGCTGAAAAACAGATTGGTGCTGGTTTTAAGAGTCTACAACTTACAATTCATGAGATTCACTCTTTCGTACAATTGAATAAGTTAGCGATGACGATGTATTTTTTAATTAAAAATAGCCCATCAGGGCGGAAATCCAAACCCGTAACCCTGGGTTCAGTGTAGTAGGTACGTTACCGATTAGTCCGATTACACAGACTCTTGGCTGGGTATTGAACACCTTTTCCTATTTGTGTATTATTTTTCATACACAAAAAGGTTACTGGCCAAAAAATGTGCTGAAACTTTCTAATAAAACGCAACAGAGGTTTTGAACTTCGTACTTTAATTCATAATTCTATGAGTGGTACTAATCAAGTTACATATCATTCAAATAGACTCACCCTTGTTATTTCATTTACATAATCCAGATCCAGTGAATCCCTTGTATCGTTTAGATTTCAGCTTTTACTTCCGAGAAATTTCTAATATTAGAAATCGGAAGTATGGTGTTCGTTTTTGTAAAAAAAAAAAAATATTTTTTTGCACCGATTTCAATTTTTTCCATATTTGGACGTTTCATATTTCTGGACGTTGTTTATATTAAAAATCTCAAAATTTGTCTTAAAATACTTGTAATGTCAGCTACTTTTCAGAAATGTATTACAAATAGCGTGATTCCATTTAAGATTCAAAAGTTGTCCCCCCCCGGGGCCGCCCCTACTAATGATAAAAAATCAAAACCAGGTAGAAAAGGTTTCCCCCTCTATAATTTTGTACACGTGTTATAGCATTTTTTGAAATTTTAATCCGTTCTCTTGATATTTCGAGTGGCTCCTAAATTTTGGCGGACCCTATGTGTAAATTTTGTTGATAAAAACCGTGCAAATCTCTCTGAAGGAAAAACTCTAATGAGACAGTTTCTAGACTAACGAAATTTGAACGTCTCCTTTCACACTAAAAGCTCGTCTTTCTCTCTACCCGAAGATAAGAAACCCTACGATGTTTTACCATTTTTGATACAAAAAAGAAAGAAAAAAACGGTAAAAGTAATTTTCTAATGAAGTTTGATACAAATTTGTTATTTTTCATATCCTCTATTGTATATAGAAGTAAATGTCGAGAGCAGAGCTGTCTTTGAATAAGTATTTCCGAATTAGAGACAGATAAATATCGTGTTTTCCTGTGAACTGATTTCCTAAGAGAGATAGCGGAAAGTACAGCATGAGATACAGGGGATTTTTTATATTGGGAAAACGTTTTCAAATTACCGAGTAGCTTCGAATAGTTCTGTGAGAAAGTATTTTTATGAAATTTAAAAGTGAAATAGTGTTCTTTGAATACGTACTAGAAAAGTCCTTAGTATCTACAGTACCTATGTTTCTGAAAAGGTGGCAACCCCCTCGTCACTAATGAACGCGGTGGAATTTTTCAATTCTGTAAAGTACTAAGGATAGTAAGTGCCCTATGGACCAACCTATGGTCATACTTATTTCGGACCCCGGCCGGCGCTTTACATTAAACTTTACATTTATCAGTAAGTAAGTCAGTTACAAAATTGCAAATTTTAAAATTACCTCCCTCTGAAAGTTTTTTGCATAGAAATTTTCAGTGTGTTTTTAGTGATATTAGGAGAACCTTTGTGCCAAATTTCATAGCTTTATGGTCAATAGAATCGAGGATATGAGGGTGTGAAAAACCGGGTGAATCGGTTTGTGTAAAGATACGCTGCCGTGCTTACTGGATTTTGTCCAAGCGCACTACCGTGCGCTCAGTTCCTTTTTTTTAAAGCTTTATTAGGTAGAACAAAAAATATATACAGTAGAACACAATGAAATATAAAGAAAAACAAAAAGTTTAAACAAATATACAAGAAGGAAAAAAAAAAGAGAGAAATGTCCTACCTAAAGGGCGGGGTTATTGCCTGTGGCAATCTCTTCGCCCAACCCTTTATCTAACTCTGGGCATATTCTGTTTTACGGCCATGTCTGATTGTCTGCCTCATCGAGTGTATCCATTTTCCAAGTCGCAACTCTTCACATGTTTGATTAGATCTTCTTCATGAATAATATCTTCAGAATTGGGTGGTTTAAAAAATACACACAAGGGTAACTTTATATCGATTTATAGGATAAATTGCTTGCAAAAGTCATGCAGCAAGTTTACCGACAGTTGACAGTATGTCCATCAAGAAATGGGAGGCTACATTGTTGAAGAAAGAGAAACTTTTACAAGTCCGAAAAACATTTTTTGGAATCTTCAGAGCTTGTTTAAAAAAATCTGGCTCAAACTTTGAATTTAGGGTCTGGGGACCCTAAAACGCGTTTGGCACTAGAAACTGACTATCGAAAATTTTGGGTGATTCCATTACTTTTCTTATTATAGGATAAGGAAAGTAAAAGGATTACTATTAATTTAACTCCTGAATTATGCCTACCTATATTTCTCTTTCCAAAATTAGAGGAACCATGCCTGATAGAAAGAAATTTGTTATTTTATGAAATTGAATAAGAAGAGATGAAGAAGCAGACTTAAAGGGATTTTTGCTTCGTTTGAAAAGCATAAAATTAGAGTGGAGGACAGAAAGGATGCAGGGAGAATGACTCGAGAAGATCAACAGAGAGATAATTGGAAATGACAGTTTTTTCTCTTGCTCTCAGATCCAGACTGTAGAGGATATCATTGATTTTCAAAGACAACTTCAAAAGATTTCCTAAAATACTTGTGTGTGTGATGGATGCATGTGTGTGAGAGAGTGTTGTGCTGTTTGCAGTGATGTGTGTGTGTGTGTCTTTATGCTGTGAACAAGATATCTTAAGAACAGTTAAAGCTAGATGCTTAAAATTGGTATATAAGGAGAGTACATTTTGTATGGATTTCAAAAAAATCATAAAAGAGGGAGTGATTTTAAATTCCAAAGTTGTCCTTAAAATAACCTTCAGGGGTCATCCAAGACACTTCTAGGGGTCACCATTAAGTGTCCCCTTTAGAGCTATGAAAATGATCCTTGCACAAATTTTTTCTATCGTCAGTAGTTCTCGAGATATTTGAATGCCTCGTTTACAATGGAAAATTGGTCTTGTGTCTGTCCGACAGACAGACAGACAGAAGAAATAGTTGCTCACGAGGTTATGAAACGTGCAGAAACTTTGATTTTGTGTCTGTCCGTCGGTCTGTTAACCACATTCTTTGTAACGGGCAAATCTCAGAAACCACTGAACAGATTTCAACAAAAATTTGTACACATATAGCAGACGTATTGTAGATGGTCCCATTTTAAATTCATCAACTTCGCACATGCGGTTCTTGGAGATAGAGACCATAAAGCGCATGATTTCGATGAACTTTTGTAC
Organism: Bactericera cockerelli; assembly: GCA_024516035.1. NCBI lineage: Eukaryota > Metazoa > Arthropoda > Insecta > Hemiptera > Triozidae > Bactericera > Bactericera cockerelli. The sequence continues at coordinate 24,648,657 of CM044956.1, forward strand.
ATTTATAGGAGACGTTATGTAGATGGTCCCATTTTAAATCATCAACTTCGCACTAGCGGTTCTGGGTGAAAGAGACCATGCGCCTGACCACTAACTTTTTACTTTTACACTTTTGTCTTGTGAACGATACATTTAAATGTATATGAGTATTAGTGTTTCAAAGAGTGCAATTATTTTTTTTATAAAATATTTAAGAGCTCTGATATTTTAAAAAAATCCAAAATTTTGGACAAAAAAGTACAAAATGAGGTCTACGACTGTAGGAAAAACAGTATTCTACCATTTAAATAAATTTGTAGAAAATCGGTTAAGCAACATTGGAGATACAAGTGATTTAGTATAAAATTTCAAAATTGCCACGTGCATACAATGTGAACCAATCACGAGGAAGTATTGTGTCCATAATTGGCAGTGTATTTTTAAATGTTTTTATGTTTTTTTTTTTTTCTTCTAATCTGTGATATCTTTATACCTATAATGTTCATTATTTTATTCTTATTGTACATCGTACTTTTTTCATAACTACACACCTCTTTGAGGGTAATTATTATAATTAGCAGTTGACTTTAGTAACATCTGATGTAATTTCAAGATAAGTCAAAAATTGTACATGACACTTTCACAGAAAACTTTTGAAAAAAAAAAGACTATCTATAAATAGAAAGCTTATCAACTTATCAAACATACATTGTACATACACGTAAAAACGAATTAAGTTTTAACTTTGGACCCACTGACGAAATGAACTGTACTCAGTGCCATCACATGAGAGATGATGCGTACTAAATTACCTATGAACAAACAAGAGAAAGAGATTATTATTAAATATATGGCAACAATGATCATGATTCTAATAGTTTAAAATAAAAAACAATAAAAATAAAGATATTTTTCAAAGAAGATGTTTTCAAATTTCAAGACTAACAAATTCAACATAACGCACTAAACCGAAATTTTTGAAAAGAAATTTATAACTTTATAACTAAAATGATTCTCATCAAAGAAGCAGAATCACCTAAAATCTAGGGTAATTGCTTTTTTTTATAGCTGGTAATTTTTGGCATAAGAAAAGCAAGGCGAATCAGAGGAGTGGTGTGCTGTACTGATCAACAACTATAACAATAATTAACATGCGTTTTATGGTGTCAGTGCGAAGGTATAATACGATGTAAGTACTAAGGCGTTACGTGATGTAAAGTACTGAGTTATTATATTTTATGTTGAAAGTACTCATCCTTTCTGTGGTGTGCTCTGATGATATGATAGACATAGACATGCCACAAGCTTGAGATCAAACATAAATGGTGAAGTACTGTGTGGTGTTAAACTCACGAGGATTTCTTGGAATCCTGCTCGTTAAGTATTAAAGGGTGAAGGATGGACTATGTTTATAAGTGTGACAGATCAAACTTAGACCGTCCTAAAATCATAAAAGTTCATTTCCTGACGGACAAACTTCAATCTGCAGTGAGTCATAGCTACTAGTAGGAATTTTTACTTTCCTTCCCATAAAAAAGAATGTAATCGAATCACAATGTTTCTTCGGAAAAAAATTGTAAGTGCAAAGTTTCGTCCATTGGTCTGAAAACACAATATTAGCACTACTACGCAGCATCTCAGCAAATGACTCCAGACACACCAAACGGTTAGACGGAGTCATTGTTGAATTACTGAAAGTATCACTGAGTGTCTAAAACTCACATGTAAATCACTTAGACCCACACACGCAGGGGAATTGGAATAGCCTCACTAGACATGCGACGAAGACTGGCTACTGAGGTGTTACGCAGAAAACTAAATCTGACACCAGACACTTTTTAGTCCCAATTATCCAGACTGAACACCACCAGGTTCGTACATCTTGACACTCGGAAGGCAAAAAAGCTTAACCGACCCTAAAGAAGAACCAGCACCATGGTGAAATATATTCCTCGGATTCCTCCTGGAAATCATTGCTTTCCCCAGGATTTCTGAGGATGAGGCCATATACATGTTCGTCTCGAATCAAATAGATCAAACAGAACCCAATATTGACCAAACTGAAAACAACTCCATAGAATAATTCCACGATGTTCCAGATTTGAATGGTGAAGCCTAAAAATATTAGATGGAATACCCTGTTTGAATCATGAGAATGGTAAGTACCATGTATCAACATACGGATACTGTTCAAGAGGTACTATTGTAGGATGACATTCTAGATCCAAGCCGATGATTAATTGATCCTGAAGATAGAGTCGGGGATCTCTTGAAATATTTCGTGTAATTGAAATGATCTTTCTCTCTTTGTTTCGACTCACATATTTAAAGAGCTTGGACTAGTTTAGTCCATACAAGACGAACAAATTAGAAATAGTAGTTCCTTCTTGCAATCAAATCCGTTTTGGGCTGTCAGCTTAACGCACCTATAGGTTATAGGTACCTACATATTTCAACCATGTTCAAGATGTTACATATATGTAGAAAATGGCTGTATGGGTTGTTGAACTATAATATAATTATCATTTTGACCGCAGATCAAGCATGGGATTTTTGGTAACATGAGAATAATAGGGCATCTTCCCTGGAGATATATCAATACCTAATAGAAACATCTTGCCTTACTACCGACATGTCACAAGTTCAAAATTTGCATCATCTTAACCCCCGGAGGGAACCTGGTTGATTTTACACATGATGTAACATTAGTTCTCGCTATGTTGTTCCACCTCCCTCTCCTCATTAAAATTTCCAACCTTTTCCATGTTTGTAACAAGCTCAATGAAACGCTTGGGTAAAACTTTCTGATTTTCACCTCTTTCATGTCGTTCGACTAGAAAGTGCCGCGCCGGGACTTCTGATCGTAATGAAAACTCCTCTGCTACATTCGCAATATGCCACGGATAGTGCACCTCTTCTCCAGAGTAGTTTTACATTGACTGCACATCATCGCAACGCAACATAACTGGTCTTAGTAAAGAGTAAGTTTTAATGTTCAACAATTAGTAGGAAGGAACCCTCGGTAAGGCGGATGGATTGTTAATTTATTATATTACCTGCACTTATTAAATTCGTGTGTAAAAGTATCTTTTATCTAAGTCGAACTTGGTAAAATTTAGGCATGGTTCTTTAAAACTCTTCAGGGAACAGACTCTGTCGATTAGGATCACTTTAGTTTTAGTTTCCAATGGAGCGACCTTGAAATAATATCCGAAGACAAAGTACAGAGATGAACAATCAAGATAATGCTCCAATGGTGTTTTCGTGATTGAGGTGTTTCATATAATGTTTGGATGGATTCTGAACTATAATGTCTATTATTATTTCTTCTATAGTATTTTTTATTTATTCAATATTAACGTTCCAGTTGTATCCCCAGATCTTCATTGAGTAGTTATACGTTGGAAGAACATCTCGCATCAGCGGCTTTGATAAATATTGATACATTAATCCCAGAGCGGGCAATAAAATTCCACTAATAATGCAGAGGATGGATGTTATTATATTCTAACGATCAATAAATTCAGCTAAGGCGCGAAATTTTAATGTATATTCGGTAGGAATCAAACTCGTTTAATCTCATGATCCGAATATGTGTTATTTATCTGATTCTCATTGGGAACAACAAGTTGAAGGTTTTAATGGGTTAAAAATACTATTGAAAGCATCTTGCGAGATCACAATCGTCACAAGGCGTGGTAAAAATGCTTTCCATCATCCGGAAGACCAGATTACTTATAGTTCTTTCTGACAGTCAAACTCTTTGCTAAACTATCGAACTCCGCGGTGCTACGAGTGTACAGCTGGTACAGCTATGGTGTACACGTTATCCTACAATCAAAACTTAGGACCATCGTGTACTTATCATCAAGACTTTATTTAAGAATTACAAATGATGGATCATCACGATTAAATCATTAAAAAGTACATCTACCATTATAGAAAACTCTGGGCATAAAGCACAAATTGAGGAATTGTTTCAAACTTTTAGCATCCAAGAGACCTGATGAGCTGAGTTGATGTTTCTCTGCTGTGTGCTAGTAGTCACTAGGAGGCATGATTCATGAGTTAAACTTTGCTAACTACCTAACAGTATCCGAGCGTTCTGTATTATGAGGATTGGACTTGGTCTCGTCTAAGATCATTGAAATGAAGGGCAAAAAGATACAGGGTGTCCCACCAAAGTTTGACACCTCAATTTCAGTCCCACATTTCAAGTTTTAAAATCATTCAGTTTGGACACCAAATTAAAAATTGCTTCAAAATTCGTGTTTTTTAACTTATTTTTTCCTCCCGGTTCGAAGTCTTCGTTGAATTTTATACAACTTCGAGTAGCTATATGACAGTGTAAGAGAATATCTACAGGGTGGTCCATGCGACAATATTAATTAAAACACCATAACTTTTTAATTTCACAAAAAATCGAAGTTTTTCTTGCATATTTAGTATTTCTGTTCAATTTTACGTCTGTTTAACTGCCCACATACAGGGTGCTGCAAAAATATGTAAAATTAGCCGAGGATTATAATGCGTAATAAAAATTGAAAAAAAACTCGGTTTTAAACAAATCAAGTCATTATTTCACTTAAGAACCACCCTGTATAATTTTTTGCTACCACTTGAAAGTATGTGTTTTCATTACACAAACACTATGTATTCTTGTTATCGAAAAAATTACACGAAATTGAGTTGTTCGACATTTAGAAAAAAAAATTGGTCCAAAAAACCACCCTGTATATAATACATATTTTAGTTTAAAAAGGTATTCGGGAACTATTTAGAAGTAAAATTATTAAATAAAATTCAAGTCGATTCATTTAAAAATCGAAAGTTGACACCTCTACCAATTTCTTCCCGAGGAGTGCTACGTGGATTATTAGTTGTATACCGGTTCCCCATATAATTTTTTAGCGGTTCCCCATTCACATCTCATGTACCTAACTCGGAGATCTCATTCTGAGACTCAATCTTTAATACAGATAAGTTGTAAAACACGAGGTACAAAGTGCTTTGAGTACCAGGAGCACTGCAGCAATACCTTCTGATTACTGTTAATACATTTCTTATTATTCACTCGGTAACGAAGGCCTGTAATTTCCACACTACTGGCATTCTCCACTCTACTCTTTATCGTGAGAAGTTTATGTTTTTTCTGACATAAAAAACGACCAACACCTTTACCGGTTGATGAACGTTCCTGTCGGGAGATACAGATAAAATGATAGGTCAAGATTTTCAATTAGGATTTCCAATGTTGGAGGTGTTATAACTGGTAAGAAAGAAGGTAATCGCTATTCATTTTAAAGTTACATACACACATATGTATATTGTTATGTACTTTAGTAGAGTTGATAGTACTTCTGGTAATCCACAAAAAGGGATAGATATTAAAGTTTGCTTTTTCCGAAAAAAATTTCTTTCAATTGCGCAAACATTGTTGAAAACAGTTTTATTACCTACCTATGTATACATTTACAGGGTCCGCCAAAAAAAAGGAGCCACTCGAAATATCTAGAGAACGGATTAAAGTTTTTTTTAAAAAAAAACTATAACATGTGTACCATTAACCATTATATCAAACCTTTTCCACTACTAGGTTTTGATTTTTTATCATTACCGGGGGTGGCCCCAGGGTGGGTCACCTTTAGAATCTTAAGTGGAACCACCCTTCTTGTGATACATTTCTGGAAAGTAGTTGACATTAAAAGTATTTTAAGCCAAGTTTGAGATTTTTATTTAGCACAGATTATATTAAAAAAAGAATTGTTTTTACACAATTAAAAAAAAAGATGACCCTTTGACACCTCCTCTGGTAATGCTAATGGTATCCAAAACCCATGAAAAATTAATTCTTTCAAATAGAAAGACATGTGTTTAAGAAATTGTAACTGCAAAAATATTTTTTTACTGAAACCTGTGGAATGAAATGTACGATATCTCCAGCCAATTTTGATTAAAAATTTAAATATGTCTAGAAGTACTCTTAATGTCAACTACTTTTCAGAAATGTGTTAAAAATAGGGTGGTTCTATTTAAGATTTCAAAGTTGACCCCCTGGGACCGCCCCTGGGAATGATAAAAAATCAAAACCTAGTAGAAAAGGTTTCCCCCTCGATATAATGGCTATTCGCAAAAATTAAATCCGTTCTCTAGATATTTTAAGTGGCTAGTACTTTTGGCGGACCCTGTCGATGTACAATCAAATTATTGCAAACCTAAAAGTGCAAACACATTTCCCTGACCTGCATTCTCATCGCAGAACGTAAATTCGCATGCTTCATGCTCTGTAGCTCCTTGCACTCCTCTACAGCTCAACACAGTTGCCAGCTGCAAGGTAATGCAACATGGAATTTAATGATTCTAAAAAGAATCCTGAGGAAAGTTAGTTATGTGTTGTGTAGTCTTTTCCCAAGGGAAAATAATGAATGTACATTTTTTTCTCTGTTCTGTTCTATTTTACAAGAAAAAAAAAAAAAAAAAAAACTTCTGTCTCTTGTTATTATGATAGATAGACTATTTCTTGAAACCTAGCGCCTGTTGAAAAGGATGAGGAATGAAATGCAATGTAACAAGAAAAGAAAAGAAATTGCAATCAAATGAGCATCATACAGGAAAGTTTTTTTTTTTTTTTTTTTTTGATAAGTAATTTAATAACCCCCAAAAACACCACTTCGTGGTTGCAAAAAGAAAAACGCGTACTCAAAAGAATGAGTAATAAAGATAAAAATAAATGATATCAAAATGAGAACACCTTTACCTCGTCGCTTTCTATTTCTCTGCACTCCTACCTGCATTTGTTTCTCTTATGTTATCTTTATTTATCCTTACTAGGTTTCATCAAAAACTTTATTTCTCTTCAAGTTTTACTTGTTTGAGGGCAAGTGCAAAAAATCATACTCCGACCGCCTATTTTTAGTACCGTTCAACAAGTAAAACATAAAGAGAAATCCTGTTTGGGATGACACCTAGCGAGGATAAATAAGGATTACAAAAGAGGAACAAATGCAGATAGGGATGAGAAATAAAAAGCGACGAGGTAAAGGAGTTCTCAATTTGATATCATTTACTTTCAGCTTTGTTACTAGTTCTTTTGAGTAGGTGTTCTTCCTTTTGCAACCACGAAGTTGTGTTTCTGGACATGTCATGTCGCGGCTAGACCTCTGGATTGACGGAGTACCGCCTTTACCACTGAGCTACCGAGACAGACGGTAATGTGCTTTAGGATGCATCACAATAGGTATGTATTTTTAAGATTTTATAAAAGATTTTTCAAAGAGAATGATCCACCATCGAAAATAGTCACACCTACACACTTGGGGAAAACAAGCCGGTACTTAATTAGAAAATATTTGATTGATCCGATGACTATTGACTCTACCCCCTGGTGGGGTTACTCAATAACTACAACCCACCCAAAGAGATGAATCGCCGCATAAACTGTCTCAAACTTGATGTCTAATGGTTTGTTTAGTGCTCTAATGGTTTCGGTAACTCCAGGCAGGTCTTCATTCATTTCAATAAGTTGTCTGATGTCTGCTATTGTGTACCTTCCCAACAGCCTGTGTTGATTTTTCCAATTAATAATAGAAATATTA
>CM044956.1:24656330-24871330 GCA_024516035.1 Bactericera cockerelli
TGTAAGTTGCTGAAAACGATTTCGGGATCCAGTCTACTAGACGTGTGCTCTAAATTTATAAAAAATCGATGATGTTCATTTTTAAAATCTATCTTCAAGTCAGATCAATGGGTCAATTAACTTTTCATTAAGGAACACAATGTGTCCGACACAACAAAAAAGTGAAACATGGATACGGTCATAATGTTCATGTTCATCAAGATCTGAAACACAGCGTAGGTTCTCCACTCCATATGTGGAGCAGCCTACATTGTCCTCTAACTAATGAAGTCTGAATTGTTGTAATTACCTACATGAGCAGAAATAATTGTTCAATTTTTTTCACTTAGTATCTTATCTAAGTCAATAAAGTCATTGGTGAGAGGCACTTATTGTCTTGAGTCAACCAGTGAACCCACACAAGGGGCTTCACTAATTCTTGGATAAATAGAAACCAGACGAAATGGACCACATCCGGCAGAGCACACTTCTCGGTTTAAAGATGAAGAGCCTTGAGAATGCATGAGTATTTTAAACTTGGTATACATATTTTATATATTATTATCTCTTACAAGACATATTGCTAGTTATTACTACCTATAATTACCGCATTGTTCCAAGACTATCTATTAGGGTATGTATGGTTTCTTACTCCTTGAGAAAAATGTTTAGAAATTTTTTTTACTTCTTTTTCTTCTCAAGAAAATGCAAATAAAGAAGAAAAATTCAGGCTATTTGCAGCCAAAATCAAAAAAGGCTCGTTAAATCCTTCAACCTTTTTTTTATCACCCCCCTCCTCTGCCTCCGTGCCTGTTCGTTTTATTCATGAAAGAAGGAGTCATCCAAAATTTACAAAATGTAGGAGCATTGTTGGACGCCTCAGAAAAAGGAAGACAACATCTTCCTGTTGAAATCCTTTACAATTTTACAAATGAGATCATCTCAGTCGAAGAGAAAGATAGGAGGGTGGGAGAAAGGTACCGAGGAAGAGAGAGAAAGGAAGGTTGGAGAAAAGTACCGAGGGAGGGAGGGAGAGAGAAAGAGAGAGAGAGAAAGAGAGAGAGAGAGAGAGAGAAGAGGGTGGGAGAGAGGTAATACCGAGGGAAGAGATAATTGAATTGAATTGAATATAATAACTTAGTAACTTTATTTACAAAATTTGAATGTACAAAATAAACACCTCCAAAGCTAATGATAACTTATTGGGAGGTATGCAGGTATGCTCAAAAATCTGGTGTGACGTGTGACACCATTTAGACATTTCTTATTACTCGAAAATAATTCAAAGTCCGCCACTGGTGACTCAAAGGTAACAGTGGGCTAAAAATTAATGTCAAATTCGTAATGAGCACCTCAAAACTATTTGATTTGATATGTCAAAACTCCCACTTAGAATTAATCATAAAAAACAATACTTTCCTCATTATAGGATTAGGAAAGTATAGGATTATTATCCTACGATAGGATAAGGAAAATAAAAATTAGTCCAAGCGGTCCCCCCCCAAAATACTGGTGAATTGGAGCCGGGTACCAAATGGTACAAGATATCGAAAAAATGATCAGTGTAAACCCCTATTATTTTTTTTGTAAGGAAATGTTGTTCTTATAAATTTTTGTATCTTTTATCGTTTAGCCAAACGCCATTACGTGGCGGCCGAGTCACTGGCGTCACCGAGTTCATCGAAATTCGTGTCGCGTCCTCTCCATACATGAGGTGTACATACACAAACACACAGATACACACACACACACACACACACACACACAGACCAATCACTGAAACTTTGTATTTAGATTCTGGGGACCCTAAAACGTGTTTTGGCAGTGAAAACTGACCATCGAAAATTTGAGTGATTCCATGACTTTCCTTTCTATAGAGGATAAGGAAAGTAAAAATCTATGTGATATACACTTAATTAATTAAAGTTTTACTTCAAAATTATATGAAGATTAGTATCAGTAGAGTTTCTTGGAAATTATAAAGGTAGATTTAATTTGTCACCTAATGGATCGGTCTACATGCGGCCTGTTCTCATGGCTTATGAAGGTAGGTAGGTACTAGTCCGCCAGACAAACTTTTCAAACAAAAAAAACTTATTCTGGGAGAGAGCAGGATAACGAAGACCTTTTTCTCTCTCAAAATGACGAGATTATCTGCAGAAAAAGAAATGATCCTGCCGGAGCTATTCCTTTATTATTTACTTCTTATAACTAGCAAGGAAAAAGAACTGGTGTGACACCACACGACTTTCCTGATCACTCGAAAAAAACTGGTGACTCAACGGTAACAGCTAAAAATCAATGTAAAATTCGTAATCAACATATCAAAATCATTGGATTTGATATGTTACAACCAACATCTAGGATTAATAGGCAATAAAAGAGTTATTCCAAGCGGGTCCCCCACAAAATACCGGTATATTGGGCCGAGTTCCCTATTATTTTTTAGTGTAAATTCGTGGTTCCTGTGGTTATATAAATCTTCTTCCCTACCAAATTTCAAGTCCTTACCATTCTCGAGGTTTCGTGTTCACACACACACACACACACACACACACACACACACACGCACGCACACACACGCACGCACACACACGCACACACACACACACACACACACACACTAACACACACTAACACACACACACACACACACACACACACATACACACGAACCCAAGAACAACTTTTTATCCGGGGGTTATGATTCGTCCAGAAATGTGAAAAATTGAGTAGGTCAAATTTTCGACGAATACAATACTTTCCTTATTATAGGATAAGGAAAGTAAAAAAAAGCAAGAAAGTTTTCAAAGAGCTCTTCAACATGATATATTATTCCCGAGCTTTATTTATGAACAAGAAAGTGAGGTATCTAAACGTTCAATATTTTACTGGCGGCCCTTGTTTTAATTTTTTTTTTAAGTTTAACACGTTGAGCGCCGCATGATTTTGAGGTAAACTTTTGTCTGTTCCAAGCAAAAATTGGTCAATTTTCAAAATCACCTATCTCAGCTAATAAGATTGCTCAGAACCAAGACCATCACGTTATAGCTCTGTTCCACGGCAATAATTCCTTCATAAGAAATACATTGATACAACACCCCCATAGGGGCTTAGTGTACATAAACTGAAGTCATATTTTAAAGCCCCCATGTGGGTTTAGGTACCAGTTGATAGTATACATAGAAAAAGCCCCCATGGGGTCCTGCGGCGCTCAACGTGTTAAGAGTTAAAATGTAAACTGATCTATAACTCTTTTTTTACATGATCAACTTGATCTACCTTATTTCGCAATAACCAAAAATTTGGTGGCACACACACACACACACACGTGTACACACATGATGTAGTAGCAAACAAATGGATATACGGATACAGATAAGAATATTAGAAACTGAGATACATACTTTGAGTTTTTGTACTTTTTTTACGCTCATCTTAATAACAAGCATTCCATTAATTTCTCTAATCTCGTCATATTATCATCCCAACAATACTTGAAAGTGCATGTTTTGGCCAGGATCATAATATTATAAATAAATTGAAAAAAAGCATAACGATAAAGAAGGAGGGAGCTAGAAATTGGGGATAAGAGATGAGGAGGGATGACCAAGATCGAGAAAAAATTATCCAAGTTTTGTAGAAAGTTTGAAAATACAAACTTACTGGAATATCCCGAGGGTTGAAAAATCCCTTTTTTCCTACTCAATGGATTAAACACTAATTTTGCTTGTAATTGAAAGTTCATAGCATTCCGCTAGCTTGAGCTTATAGTGTGCTATCTATACAGGGTCCGCCAAAAAAAAAGGAACCACTCGAAATATCTAGAGAACGTATTCATGTTTTAAAATATGATATATCACGTGTACCAAAATAACGAGGGGGAATCCTTTTCTACAAGGTTTTGATTTTTTATCATTACCACGGGCGGACCCAAGAGGGGAGGGGGTCAACTTTGGAATCTTAAATGGAATCACTCTATTTGTAATGCATTTCTGAAAAGTAGGTAAAAGTATATTAAGACAAATTTGAGATTTTCAATCATAACAGGGCCGGAGATAATGATAAAAAATCAAAACCTAGTAGAAAAGGTTTCCCCCTCGATATAATGGTACACCTGTTTTAGTTTTTCTCAACATTTAAACCCATACTGTAGAATCTGTAGATATTTCGAGTGGCTACTTTTTTTTGGCAGACCTCTGTATATGAATAAATGCAAAAGTTAACATCACTCATTCATTCATTCACTCACTCACTCATTCATCTCGATTTCTCAGCAGTGGTATGTGCTAGGAAGCTGAAATTTGGCACTTTTAGGTCTTGGATGCGCACTATATTCTCTGGGGAAAAGAAAAAAACGCGACTGGGGCGCCAGCCGCGGGGAAAAGAAAAAACACGCTTTTTCACCTTTTCATCACTGTTAGGAACATTTTCGCCTACCTGTGGCTGGGACTCATTCCGAAAATTCTTCAGAATTACTCCCACTTTCAAAGACTTCAGGGCGTTTATAAAGTTTTCAGAAGCAGTTGGGGTTTCGAATGCCACCTCTGAACTATCTCTACAAGAGAGTAGGTATGGTCGCAGTGACAAAGAGCTTTCGTAGCCAACAGCCCTACTTACATAATTATACCAATAGTAGAAAGTCGTGTGATGTTCACACCAGTTTATTTTTTCAAAGGGAGAGCACTGAAAAGGAGAAAAAGTTACTCGCAGTCTTCCTCCTACCTTCGCCACTCATTTTCAGCTGGAAGGCTTAGAAAAATGTGCAGCAAAACTTTAAATTAAAAATCTGATTCAGAACTCAGAAGTTGCGTTTTTTTCTCCTTTTCTATGAACTTTTCTCAATATGCAGTGTCTTCCTAGAGAACAAAATGGACATGTCTCTTGCATAGTATCAGAGAAGTCCAGAAGTTTTGACTCGTATGTATAATTGTATATGCTCCTTGTGTAGCTGAAATCAACTTATTAATTTTGCGAATTTTTAATTCAAGGCATTATATAGGATGTCCCACTAGTTGCGGACTCTTTTTACACCACGATTCCTCTTGGAATTTTTGCAAAAAAAATAAATAAACATTAGGTCATTTGATTTTAACTTGGGCATCCACAAGTGTGTGGAATGGACCACACGATTCCACGAGTGTGTAAAATGGACCACACGATAATTGCTTTGAACAGAACGACAACTGTACACGTGAATCAGACTTTTTTTGTCAGCCCGGTAATTATACATAATTTATACGGAAATAAACCTAAAAATTCACTAAAATAAAACAAACACATCTCATAAATTCAAAACGCCACATTAAAATATGCAAGAAATGCATAGCCGGATCCCAATAAATCAATATGAAATATAACTTTGTTGTAAACATGCCTTTTCGATGTGGAGTAGATACTTAAGATAGTTTCCTATTTTGTTTACACATATGGAATGTAGAATTCAAAGTTTTAACAATTCCTCTTTGTAAAGAAAAGAGACTTCGAATGACTGAATCTACGTGTAAGAAAAAATTTATCACCTAGATAGATATTCACAGAAAATATTATCCTCTGTTAAAGACTGTTAATTTATCATTTTTTTTAATGTAAGTAAGTAAGTAAGGTACTCCAACATAAGAGACAACTAGATTTTTACCTATAATTTTTGGACCGAATATTGAAACAAGCAAGGCTGTTGAAATTTTGTAGTATCGTTAAAAAAATATATTTTAATTCAGTAGTGAAATTTTGTGATCGTGAAAGCTAAGGGGGCCGCACTATGCTAAAAAATCGAAAAAGGGCCGGTTGATATTTTATAATTGAGACCCATTGTTTATACTGTAAACCTCACACAGATTCTTGAGTGGGGTATTGAATGAAAGGTCTCGATGTGCTCATACTTGATATGACATTTTTAATTCGATAATCGAATCTGTGTGAGGTTTATAGTTCACAGAACCACTAGTTAGAACATCGAGTAGGATATTGAATGAAAGGTTTTGATGTCCTCACTCTTAATTGAACATTTGATCTGTGTGAGGTTTACAGTTCACAGATCTACTAGTTATATATATTTCAGGTTAGTATACATTCATTTTTCGGTTATATTTCTTGAGTAGAGCACTGGTAGTCAAGTGGTTAACGCGCTAGTCTGGTAATCCAGGTAGCGAAGGGATCCGTTGGTTCGAATCCCACCCAGTGCATAATTTTTTCCTCATTAATTTGAGTTTGTGACCACATAATAATAAGACTCTGAGGGTTAGGTGGTAGAAAATGCTTTGAGCATTAACCTCGCCTGGTGGTTTTCTTCCACTAAAGAGTATTCTTATTATTAGTAGAGGTGAAAGAAGTGAGAGCTAAGGAGATGACGGGAGTAGGGTTTGTGGAGAAAGAAGAATTTGCAAAGATCACAAGTTCTCGTGGAAATCTGCTAGTTATCAGTGTTTTGACGTCATTCTAGTAGAGTTCCCCAGATTTCAGGAGGAAACTTTACAAACTCGAACTGTTAACAGAAAGCATTCCTTCGCCAGATGTTGCCCTGCTTTGTTTCAGGATTATGAACTTTAAAAACTTGAATAAGAACAGCAGTAGACATGTTTATTCTTGAATTTTTCCAAACTGCATCAAAACAATAAAACTGGAATGACTCATAATTATACATATCCATGTTTCATCAGTGTTTCAATGTACAACAGTAATATGATAAAAAATAAATTGAGCCAAAATTGTGTGATACATGAATAATTGTGGATCATAAAACATTCCTACTCTAACTGACACTGGTACTCGATGTACAGTTTTTCGATTGCCATTTTTGCTTGACGATGGTTTTCAACTCTGTAATAGGCTGAGCTCTTAAACCCAGGATATAGGTTATTCTTTTACCAAAGAGTGAAATAAAGTATTATTTTATGAAAAATATTGGAATGATCTCTGATGAGGCCCAGGTAGATATTGCTCAATAATCAAGCTATTCCGGACATGGCATTAATTGCCACTCGCATTAAAAGAGAGAAAATAGGAACAATTGTAACACAAACATTCATACAAGAGTTGTAACAGGTAAGTATAATTTGTTTATAATTACAAGTTACCTTGTTATATTATTTATGGTGTCCTCTGGGGATGTAGAGGTTACAGGTATGGAGAGTACTCCAGAGAGGCCTACACATGTTCGTTACACACTTTTTCCAACTGCCAGACTCTTTAGTAGTCTTGATTTAAGAATAGGACGTTGTTATGTTCTAATTCTAATGTCTAGTTTGGTTGGTAGAAGTATCTAGTTCAAATATGAACCTACATTAGTAATTGCTACTCATTGATAGTAGGTATAACATCTCTGCAACTCTGATGATGTCTAAACGTTGCGTATTAGGTGAAAACTTACCTATGACCTACGTTGCTATACTTGCTATGTTCAATCTAAGGCTTTATGAGTTCTGCCCCCCTGACCACCATCGAGGTCATGTGAAAACCATTTTCATGTCCTAATTTGTTGATATCAGTAACAAACCTGAGCAATGCCAGGTATTCCAATCAGTATCAGTATCAGTCAGTATATACAGAATAGTGAGAAGTTGTACTAGATGCACATGAATGGTCAATAATATTTTGATTTGATTTTTGTAGTCTCTCTGATTCTGTCAGAACACAAATACCTAGTCTGGAGAATAAAACTAGATAGGAATCCCACTAAGAACGTATAATATTTATAATACTGTGGGGATTAGAGTAAGAAAATGTATAAATAAAACTACTCTTGGATCTAGAGAGAGGAAGCGCTGGAATAAGAGGAGGAAGCAGTGAGATCATAAACAAGAGTTGGAACAGTGACTGGGCCTACGAGTTGTGGCACTCTTGTGGCAGTGAGAGCTTTATCATTCACAAAGATCTGGAATTCAGACCAGTATTTAGTCCAACTTAAACGTTCACAGGTTTTTTGGTTTCAAAGCTACAGGGTGGTCGTGTAAATACACTTTTATAAATTAAATACACTATACGTTACAATCGGAGATTTGTGTGAAGCTATTACTATTTTGATAGAGCGATACCATCAGCGTACCAGCCAAATCCTTGATGAAATACTTGACTACTATACAATTCAGTAAAACTTCTGAGGAGAATTTTCCGAAATTGTTCACACTTTTCACAATTTAGTACCTTGTACTAAATTTAAAACTGAATTAATAAAAAGTCACACACTCTAATCTTTTGTTATACTCGTACTTTGATATTTTCATATTAGTTAATATCTCTCTTCCTCCTATTGAGAGCAATAATAATAGCCTATTCTATATTTATATTCTATGTTCATGCTATAGCAGAGGAAGTTCCGAAAAAATTCTAATTTTTGATCATGTATATTCTGAACTTGGGTGTAACTGTAAGGTACCATGTAATTATGTGTGTATAATTGTAGAGGTATGTTTTGAGGAGGTGGGGTTTTTGTTTTGGTTTAAGGTGTGATACATCACTTACTAGCTGTTTAATGGTTGTACCTAGATGATAGTTTTGATAAGCTAGAAACATACAAAAATATATATTATTATATTTTGTGGAATACAAAAGGATTAAGAAATATCATTTAGCGACAACACCATCTTCTCTGATAATATAGGTACATATGTATTTCCACCAATATTTACATGAAATATTTCATTTTATTCCCTCTATACAAATTGTAATATTATTATGTAACACTTTATTATTAATACAATACAAATAATTATTTTATAAAAAAATTAAAACAATATGTACAATAAAAATGAAAAAGAATAGAAAATTATATAAAAACATATGTCCTAACTAAAGGGCGGGGTTATTGCCTATGGCAATCTCTTCCACCCAACCCTTGTAGTACATTACGTAGTAGGTATGTTAACAAAAAGTAAAGGTAATTCCCTAAAAGTACACATAGTACTTAGAGGGAAATTTAGAAGTTTAAATGTACATTTCAGAAACAAATAAATTAGTTATTGTTTTTATCAAGATCTCGTCAAGAGAACACGCCCCGGCCGGCCTATATTTAAACACGAAACAGAGTTTGTAAGTATTTTGATTCATTGTTTTCCTCCACTTCCCGTTAACTTTTAGCAAATTTTATTTCATATTCTTAATTAGACGCGAAAATAGATAGTTTTGTAAAAGCGCAATGTACTACGTAAAGTTAAAGTCGTTTTTTTTTTTTTTTTTTTTTTGCCATTAGGCGTTTTAACTCTGTCAGTAGACATGTCGTTCGCGCCGATTCTTCTGGTGAACTATATTAGCGTGTACAGTTTGATGGTCTTCAGGTAAGGTAACTTAGTTGGGAATCGGCGCTCTCGACAGAGTCTGACAGAGCTGGAGGGACAGGTAGGGAGGATCTTGTTTGTGCATGAAGATGACAAGTGAGAATGTGTTTTACAGACAGGATTTGGCCACATCGACAGTTTGGGGGAGGAGTACGTTTGAAAAGGTAACTGTGGGTGTATCGCGTATGACCTATCCTCATACGGCACAGTACTACCTCATCATATCTTGTCTGCCGGTCGCATGAGCTCCACTGAGATATAATGGGCTTAATTGACTTCAGTTTGTTAGAGTTAGGAATATTATTCCATAGGAGCTGCCATTTTTCCTTGCTGGATTTTGCGATGTACGGTTTGAAATCATACGAGGAACAGAGCTTTAGAGGGGGAATATTTACCTGTGGTGAACGAGCAGCTCTATCTACTTCCTCATTACAAAGTCGTTTTTTGGCCACCCCGGGAATCTCAAATTTTATGAAAATATATTCATAATAAAATATATATGTTTTTTTTCTTCTTTTTCAGATCAATTTTTTGTCACGGTTACAGCAATGTGTGCTCGTCGGAGAAAGACCCGAGGGACATTTTTGGAAATGTTGGGTCTAAATCTGCATACCTTTCATATTTTTAA
Organism: Bactericera cockerelli; assembly: GCA_024516035.1. Lineage (NCBI taxonomy): Eukaryota > Metazoa > Arthropoda > Insecta > Hemiptera > Triozidae > Bactericera > Bactericera cockerelli. The sequence continues at coordinate 24,666,210 of CM044956.1, forward strand.
GCCTTTATTTTTTTACAGGATGAGAGATATAGCCTTATAAAAAAAACGTAAAGTTGTACAGATCCGGGCCTGGTTATCTTGGAGTTGCGTATTTTTCGTGGTATTTTTCGAAATGCCTTATTATAGGGGATTATATTTTGGCATAACCAAAGTATTACACTGGACCAAACTTGAGTTACATCCTTTGAAAGAAATACTTATTATGGAGCCCAGAGCCGTCTATTGTTATCCTGAAGATGTATGTCTGGTGTTTTTAGAAAGGACTAGTCAAAGGAAATGAGAACACTTAATTTCAGATTGTTGAAGCCCTCTAAAGGAATTTCTATAATGAACCCCAGAGCCATGCCTAGTTATCCTAAGTAGATGACGTTAGTTCAACGCCTTAGCAGAATAGCAAAACTATTTTGAATATTTCTACTGCCACAGGAATCATTTGCGCTTTCCTAATATCAATTCTTTTTGATGAAATCCACAACACGAAGTGTACTATTGTGATGTCCTACAAAAGCGCACATTAGGTCATTAGTACAATATGGTATTGAGCGTGTTAACTCATCAATGCGTTTTTAAGTGAGCAGTAATCATAGAAGCCAGCATTTAAATAATCGGGAGCCTTTGCAAAAGAGTTGGGAAATGTTGCACAAGACAAAGGAAAGGAAATGGTAAAAAATGGAAAGGACAATAAATCCAAGGCTAGAATGGAAAATGAGCATAAGGGCAATGTTGAGATACATAAGTAGAAGAATAAGAAGCAACAGAGAGGAAGAAGGTCATTTAGCCATATTCTTTCATTCAGATGTCTGGCTTCAGAGAGGTAGATGATACAGGGCCCCTAGGTGCAGGGGGTGGGATGAATTCAAAGACAATACACAAAGGGTCTGTCCCTCACAATGAGGCTTGTACTACTTTTGTGTCGATATAATATGTATACAGGGAAAAACCAGGTCGACAAAATCGATAAAAAAAAGCCATATTGATTTCATTTTTTTTTTTTTTTTTTTACAATTTTTTTTAATTAAATAACTAGCTGAAACACGGATCTATGTCGCCGTAAAGGATTTTGCGCGTTGCTAGCGTTCTATTTGGAGTTTTTAAATTCCTCACACACGGACACACCTACATACCTACCCGAAGGATACTCTGGTCGAAATTTGGAGTCATTTAGCCAGCTGCCTCAGAGATGCGTTGATTTTAAATAGGTAATGAATATGTAAATGGATTTTTTACATCATAAGATATAAGACATAAACTAGATATTATAAAACTAAATAGATTTTATAGACAAAAAAAAACTGTTTAACTTGAAGGAAATTAACGCACCATACTGAGAAATGGTTATGCACGTTCCAAAATCCTACATATATTATTATATATGTACTAGATTTACTTGTAATTATCAGCTATACACAATTATACATAGATGTGTTCTGTGCATAATCCAAGTACATACTATGCCAGTACACATTTCACAAGGCTTGTACCCAGTAAAGTGCTGTACATAAGTATACTTTCAGTTACAGTAGGAACAGGAGGAAAATCTATTCAATGGTTTTTTGCCGGAAAAGCGAGGAGCACATCAGAGAAACATAGATAGTTATTACAATGCTGTGCTCTCATACATGAATACTTGAACAGCCATATTATTCTGATTGTGTCTGAAATAAATATACAGGATGGCTTGTACTTGTTGTGATTATTCAGTAAGAGATAACGAGATATGGACCTGGGTACTCAACAGAGAAATTAAGTTTCAAAATATTGTCTTTTGATCTTCTTTCATGAGATTATTGCTGTTGCTTAATTTCTTTTTTTGTCAAAAAGATGAATTCGACATTATTTTTCAGTTCAATATTAAATTGTTCATCGTTGCATTGTGTAGTAACCTTGAAATTAAGGAGACGTTAGACACCAAGAAAAAATGCAATGGTCTTTGCGACGAGGATCTACCGACCGTATCCACCTGACAGAGCATGACCATTGACCATATCCACCTCACAGAGCATGACCATATCCACCTCACAGAGCATGACCATATCCACCTCACAGAGCATGACCATATCCACCTCACAGAGCATGACCATATCCACCTCACAGAGCATGACCATATCCACCTCACAGAGCATGAGCTGCATGGACAAGGCCTGATTCACCTGATAATATATCAGAACGTTCATGCTAATTATCATCACTCACGGATTAGATAATACGACGGTCCTGAATAATTGTCCTCACCATGCCCAATGTTGCTTTACTACAGTTATATTGGCAATTAATGTTTTCAACGTAAGATCTCCGCTGATTGTTCAATATTTATTTAATAAGAATCAGTACAATATTATCAATGATGATTTCATCTTCTGATTTTTTTCGACACGTCTGATAATGAAAGAGGTACATACATATTATTATCTAGCTCAGTGTTTTTCAAACTAAGCACCAGAACCTTTTTGAAAGGGGTCGTGGAGTCAAAAAGTTTAAAAAAACACTGCTCTAGCTCATCCTGTATTACACACCCACAATATTACCAACATCATTACTGCCGTTCTCTTACCGATTCCCTCTATTCTTCGCTTTCAATCAATTTCTTCCTCTCTCTCTCCCCTCCCCCCTTTTCTCCCAATGTTTCTCTTGTCTACTGTTATAACTATCACAAATTTGCATGATTAATTTTAAGTCTTAAATAAATGCTTTACTCCCTAATAGTGTCCACTATACTCGAAATCACCATAGCAACTAGTGAACAATAAACATTTTTAGGGATTTGAAAATAATTCACGATCATGCACTGGTAGTCATGTGGTTAACGCGCTAGTCTGGTAATCCAGGTAGCGTAGGGATCCGTTGGTTCGAATTCCACACAGTGCATGCATATTTCATCATTAATTTGAGTTTTTAACTAAATAATAACCTACATGCTACATGCAGCCACTGGTGGGGCTGAGCTGTCTGCTTCTCCTAGCCCCGTGAAAATCGACATTAAAAAGTGACCTGGAGCAAAACATCAGGCAGTGCAGATTTTTGATATTATCTTGTCAGTTGTAAGAATTCAGAACAAAATTCCGCCATTTTTCGTTTGGCGGTTCAACTTACTTTTATGACAAATCATTCCTGGATCTGAGTGTTATCCATTTTGTTTGTGGGGGGTCGAACCTCATAGTTTTTTTTTTATATATAAACGATCAAGTTTTACAAATACGTATCTACACAATTTGATCGTTGGTAGTGTTAATATCAATTCTTTAGAAATTACAATAAAAAACAAAAAACCCAAAGAAGTACCAAAAAATTGACTTTCTTCGGTTTTTGCTGCTACTGAGATTGCACAAGTTTCCAAAAGTAGCAAATTTCGATTCTTATTACCGTTAGTGGTTCTAAAATTACACAGTTGGACCTGGATGTAATAAGGGAACTCAAGGAACCGGAATTTTTCTCTCTTATATCGAGGTTTCTAATATCATGTATATCTCTTTATTATGTAGCTCTCTTATATCCAGGTTTCTATTATCATGTATATCTCTTTATTATGTAGCTCTTTTATATCGAGGTTTCTTATATCATGTATATCTCTTTATTATGTAGCTCTCTTATATCGAGGTTTCTTATATCATGTATATCTCTTTATTATGTAGCTCTCTTATATCGAGGTTTCTTATATCATGTATATCTCTTTATTATGTAGCTCTCTTATATCCAAGTTTCTATTATCATGTATATCTCTTTATTATGTAGCTCTCTTATATCCAGGTTTCTATTATCATGTATATCTCTTTATTATGTAGCTCTCTTATATCCAGGTTTCTATTATCATGTATATCTCTTTATTATGTAGCTCTCTTATATCCAGGTTTCTATTATCATGTATATCTCTTTATTATGTAGCTCTCTTATATCCAGGTTCGACAGTATGAAAAAAAAACAGGACTAGTTGATAATTTGCTCCAGTAAATGTTCTATTCTACTGGGCTATACTTGAAATCTTGGATATTGCGCTTTCAGTTTAAGTAAAATGCAAACGTAAGGAAACAAATTGAAAACGCTTCACAATGTCCTTTCAATTGAAAATTTTCATTTTCCCTAATGTAGACCAGCTTCGTTGTACAGTTTGGATTGTACTTATCATGCTTTATACATAATCTACCCAAGATAAGGCTCTTGATTAAAACTCATATTTTGTTTTACTTCATATTACTTAGAAAGTATGCACAAAGCACTTCAATCGGACGATAGCAAGTTCCTCCCCGACCTTTTATTTTTACTCAGGTAGCGATACCGAGTTCCTCCCCGTACACGCAAGGTAAAATGTAGAGTTGCTCCCAGATGCAAACACCGAGTACCTGAAACCTAACCGGTAGATTAATCTATTAGAGCTATCTTAGAAATCATCCAGCTATTTTTCTAATCAGTATTGCATATCAGCTTTTAATTAATTACCATTGGATTTTTAGTTGTTCTGTAGGAGTTAAGTCGAATGTTTGCTTTAAATATAAATATATTTTTTTTCTAATTGACAGTAAACATGGATGTAGAATTTCTAAAAATACTGAGTTCGAAAGAAAAGGATCTAATTGTGATCGGTAACTACAAATTTAATTTCACTTCAAAAAGATTTTGGAAAATTAAATCAAGAGATGGGTTTGTACAGATACGGAATGTAAGTGTTACATAGATAGTATATCAGATAGTGATAGAGAAAGTCTACATCGGGGAGGAACTCAACAGGGAGCAAGTTGGTACGGCCAAAACCACGACCTGGGAGGTACTTGGTTTAAAAAAAAAAGGTCGATGGGGAGGAACTCGTCGACTTCCCCTTGTATCGGTCAGAAAGTAAACAAAGCATTTTATCGTTCACAATGTTCAAGTTAGGTTTTTTCTCATCATGATATGCAAAAATAAACTGGTGTGACAACACACGACTTTCCTTATCAGTTAAAAAAACACTGCCAATTATGGACACAATACTTCCTCGTGATTGCTTCAGTTTTAATAATGTAATCCCGCGTTTTATAAAATGGACACGCAAGTTCGTAAATTCAATTAAAAAAAAAAAAAAAAAACATTGTAAACACGTGCCAATTTTGAGATTTTATAGAAAATTACTTGTATCTCCAAAACGGCTCAACCGATTTTCTTCAAATTTGTTTTATATGGTAGAATATTGTTTTTTCTACATTCTAAATTCTACAAAAAATTCTGTATCGGCAAGTCGTAGTCCTTATTTTTTTACTTTTTTGTCCAAAATTTCGGATTTTCTTAAATATCAGAGTCAAATTATAATTAATTTAAAAACAAATATAAATAGCCTATGTAAAACTATAATATGCATATTTTTACAAAATTTCATCGAAATCGGGTGTACCGTTCACGAGATATAAGCGTTTAAGTAAAAAGTTAGTGGTCAGGCGCATGGCCTCTTTCACCCAGAACCGCTAGTACGAATTCGATGAATTTAAAATGGGACCATCTACAGAATGTCTCCTAGATGTGTGCAAAATTTCATCAAAATCCGTTGAGTAGTTTTTGAGATTTGCGCGTTACAAGGAATCGTTTTAACAGACCGACAGACCGACAGAGCGACAGACCGACAGACGGACACAAAACCAAATTTACTCAGTAGGTTATGAAACGTCCAGAAATATGAAAAAAATTGAAATCGGAGCAAAAAAATATTTTTTTTTTTACAAAAACGAACACAATACTTCCGATTTCTAATATTAGAAATTTCTCGGAAGTAATAAGTCAAAGTCCGCCACTAATGACTCAATAGTAACAGTTATCTAAGAATTAATGTCAAATTCATAATTAGCACCTCAAAATCATTGGATTTGATATGTCACAACCTCCATCTACGATGAATAGTAAAAAAGTTATCCCAAGTGAGAATACCGGTAAATTGGGGCCGGTTCAACAAAGTTCAAGATATCAAAAAAATGATAGGTATAAATCACTATTACTTTTTTTATATTGTAAGAAAAAGTTGTTCTCTAACTATTTTTGTATCTTTAACCAATCCAAAAAACAGCCCTTGCGGCCCTGCGGACGCAGATTGCGACCAATTTCAACAAAAAGTTTCGTGGTTCGTATGTTATAGTTCTTTCTTACCGTTCTCGAGATATCCTGTTCACAGACATACGGACAAACTTTTTTGGTATCTTGAATCTATGATTCGTCCAAAAATGTAAAAAATTGGGTAGTTCAAATTTTTGACGAATACAATACTTTCCTTATCATAGGATAAAGAAAGTAAAAATATCATAGTAGTTCACCATAATTATTAAAAAGCACAGGCATCAGGTAAGTTGTCCCCTTGAAAGTCTTACTAATTCTCTTAACGAGCGCTCGCCTCGGACTAGCTTGATAACTATGTATTTTTTGCACAATAATGCAGAAGGTACTCCTAGGTACGAGTCACATAACCTTCTTTTGCAAGATGTTATCTACACCTACTCGGAACATATTTTCTACGAACTGATGGATTCTGAGGGACGCTTCACTGAATATTTCTACTTGATTTCAATTTATCTCCCGTGCATTTGAATATCCGTACTTTATACATCTCTGCTCTCTAATACCCCTCAGTAAATATGTATTCTCTTTTTCGAATTGAACTGAAGAACAAATAAGTTCCATTTATATTTTCTTGTGCCGCTTGACTAAATATTCATATTTTATCACTTCTTGTTACTCACGCACAACGACTTCTGTATTTTTCGGTGATTTCTTGAATGAACTCTGTACTTACAAGTTACTGCAGTGTGTAACGTTTTTAACTCTTATTTTGTTAGATAAAGTAGTTTACATTGAAGTATTTTTGTTATAATTATAAAAGCCGCGTTGCTGCTAGGCCTGCAGCGTAGGTGAGTTTATGGAGGCATGGCCGACGTATAATTTATAGGTACATAGGTAATAATAGAATATTAATCCTTATCTTGGCAGAGAATTTCAATTTTTAATTTATTATTGGATGGTTGGATGGAAGTATGATTATTGGATGGTTGGATGGAAGAGCTCCATCCTGCCACTTTAAATAAAGCGTTTAAAAATTGAAATAATTTTAAATGTTCTGTGGAAGAAAAAATGCTTTAATAGGATTAATTTTTGGCCAATAGAGTAAAAAAAACTGATGGTATCCAAATATACACATTGCCAAGATAAGGCTTAAGTATTTTTAATTTTCCACGATAGAAGAAGAATAATGTAGGTATTGTAATAAAAATTTCTGGACGAATCCAATTAATACAATACCTCGATCGCATGTCACGTGATACCTCTTTTTGTTTAAGTACTAGCGGGTTACACCCGCCGCTTCGCCAGCCCATCATACACACACAGATCACACCATACACACACCCACACACACTCACCCACCCACACACACACCCACACACCCACAAACACACACACACGCTCACACACCCACCCACCCAAACACACACACACTAAAAACAATCACTAAAAACAAAGCGCGAGGCAGCTAGAATAAGGAAAGTGCTGTACCAGAGTGACAGAAGCAATCAAATTTGTGACAATTCAATCAAATTCCAATCGACAGGAATAAACCTGCGCGGAAATAGGTGACTCAGCTGTTGAAGGGAAGAGCAGAGATCAAGAGAATCGAGTTCAAAATTCATATTTTGAAAAGATTCATTGTATTCGACGTATTCGTCTTGTATTCGTCGAAAATTTGACCTACCCAGTTTTTTACATTTCTGGACGAATCATAGCCTCATGATACCAAAAAAGTTGTTTTCAGCCATTGGTCCGTGCGTCTGTCTGTCTGTCTGTGTGTGAACAGGATATCTCGAGAACGGTAAGAGCTAGACCAGCTTTGACTAACTTTTTTATTATTCATCCTAGAAATTCAGAGAGGAGAGCAGAGAAATAGAATGAGAGGAGGTATAGGTGTTCTCAATTTGATATCATTTATTTTTAGCTAATTATACTCATTCTATTGAGTGGGGTGTTCTTTCTTTTGTAACCACGAAGTGGTGTTTTTGGGGGGATATATTATACACAATACGCTTAATGTTAATGCACAGAGAGGAATCACAAGTAAGTGAGGATGCTGCAAATCTCAGAGAGACAAACGAGTAAACAGTGACTGTATTGTCTACTCTTTGGCGTTAATGACTATTGAAGTCCCAACATTAATTGTCTAGTAACAATAGAAAGTGAGATGTTGAAAAACCAGGACGTATCCTTCGGGAAATCCTTTCCCACATTTCCCACACAAGTAAAGAAATTCTTAGTTGGGATTTTTCCTTACATAATACGGTACGATGAGGGCAACTTTTCGGTATGGTAATATGTGTAACCCAACTACCGAGTCCCCAGGTCCCTCCAAGGAAATTGCTCGCATCAAATATGTAGTAGGTAACAGCACGGTTTATCCTATCTTAGGAGCGTACATTATACAAAGACCTACATCTGCACATACACTCTGGTTGATGTTAGTACATAAACTCTATGGTGGAAAGTAAACTTGTGTGGATAAATGTGAACGCCACAGTATTTTGGTGAATTCATACTCTCATTCATTTCGATATTTTTATGACTGACCTCAGTAGCTCGATCGTAAAGGCAGTTGATTGGAGGTCGGTGTTTTGAGATCGCTCGCAAATATGAAGAATTTCAGGAAGACGATTTCACTTTAAAGTACCTAGGTATAATTTTATTATTGTGATGAAAAGAAGGAGAGAATAATTGAGGCCAGTAATGTTCTCTTCTTCAAAATAATAATCACATAGACACACTTCAATTTGTCAGCAAATACCACAATATGATTACTTTGACAGAAGTCTTTGAAGTTTTAAAAGGACCCAAAAAAGTTATACATAGTTAAAGTTGCACCTCAAAAATTTCCACACATTTTATAGTTTTCTCTTTTGATATCATCGTATACTGTGGATCGAATTGACTCATTTAATAAAAATCAAATATTTATTTTATAAAAATAAAGTTTCCTATTTTATTTTATTAGATAGAAAACACAGGGCTAAAACGCAGGTGTACATTTTCAACCACATCATTAGTTCCCATCAGAAGTTAATATTATTTACGACACTGGGCGTTCCGCAGCACTACCTCGGATTGCAAGACATCTCACGTAATAAATGCGACTTACTCTTCCAACACAAGCTCTGTTTTAATAAATAAACTGGGGCCTTTTTCTCTCAGGCCTTTGCCGTAGACTGTTATTTATTTCTTTAATCTTGTGGCTTTCTAATACCCCGCCCTCTCAACTCTTCCCCCTGCTAATATATTGCAAGTCCCCTAGGCTTGGGACCTACCGCAAGACACATCGCCCCAGTCACCCACCTACCTGTGGGCACCTGCATACATGTTTCATTAATACACGTCTGCCTTCAAATTGTGCTATGAGTTCCATGCTCTAATTATACACAAAAAAAGAATACCTATATATATGTAGAGCTTAGGAAATTATTTAATACTGGTTCGTAGCTCTCCCATCTACATTTTTGCCATTCTGACCAAAGTATCGTGAATCACTAAAAAGTGGCGATCATAAAGCACGAGGTAGATCTTGCTCTTGAATTTTCATGTTTACCATACCCACAAACATTTGCAGAAGAAGAAGACAATCCGAAAGTTTCCATTAGAATTATGACGGGCTATAAAAAGATCGTAGCAACCACCTGAGCTTATTGACGAGCTAAGTCCAAGTGATGAAATCAAGTCCCCTATATGCTCTTCTTCTGAAGAGGGATGAATTAAAGCTATTCATCGATACTAGGCAACTTAGTCAATTTATTAACTGTAAATAAAATGTCTTTTGTTCTGGATGCTTTGGCTATAGTACCACATTTTACGGCTGGATGCTATTTTTAACGCCAACCTAGTTCAGGTCACCAATGCTTTATGTTATTATCTTTTTCCTGAAAAGGCTGGTCTGTATATAATGTCCTCACTCAGACCCTAGTTGTACCTACAAATTGTGCGAAAATAAAAAGTAAGATTGATGGTTAGAAACTTGATCAGAAATATATGAAACTTTGAAAATATTTTCAACAAAACACTTGTCAAAAAGATAGAAAAGAAGTAGCAGATATAAAAGAAGAGAGAAATAAATAAAGAACAAGCTGATGATAAAAGACGTGAACACAAAAGGATGCAGATAATATTACAGGAAGAAATATTTTCACATCTTACTTTCAAGTCTGAATCCTTTTCTAAATTCTCACCCAAGAAATTACCTTGAGGGTTCACTTTCTGAGATATTTTCTACCTTCCACGTCTGAATCCTCAAATGTTGAGTACCTATACTTTCATCGAATCGAGCATGAGATTGAGCTTAGGATTTTAGGTTTGTACAATAAGATTGAAAATAATAATCCAAAATTAATCAATGTGCACTGGTAGTCAAGTGGTTAAAGCGCTAGCCTGGTAATCCAGGTAGCGTAGGGATCCGTTGGTTCGAATCCCACCCAGTGCATGAATTTTTCCTCATTAATTTGAGCTTGTGACCACATGATAATAAGACTCTCAGGGTTAGGTGGTAGAAAATGCTTTGAGCATTAACCTCGCCAGTAACCTTCCACTAGAGAGTGTTATTATTTATTATAATAAAAGCTAGAGAGTGTTATTATAATAAAAGCAAGTCATATGAATGCTGGATGCTAGCTAATTAAATATCGAATGAGATGCAACTTTAAGAAAGTCTGACAAAGGCAGGAGTGTCTTAATGAGAAAATAAATTTGTTTCCCTTAATAATTTCTAAAAATAAATAAATAATAGTCTAGTATAGGACAGCTAAATTGCTTAATGTTTATGAATTTCCAATGTAATGTTCACGTATAATATAAATCAACATGTTTATACTAATAAAGAGCCCCCTCCCTGTGGGAAGCTAGGAACGGGCTAATGTGAACGCAGGCTCATAGGTTGCTGCAACGGATAGGATGTGCATTAGATTGTTTAGGTATGTACTATGTATGCATGGTGCACACTGTACATACGTCCAGTTTGAAACTGTGCGAGCATAAGTAGCTATAGGTAGTATAGGTAATGACCAGGCACTTCACGCCATAAAAACAGTTTTAGTGTGAAGCTCCAGAAAACCTCTGATCACGCAGAATATGGATAAGGTATGATTATCGACACATCACGAAGCCACTGAACTGAACCTAGATCCTCTGGTCGTGGCTCTGGAGGTCGCTGGTTTGAATCCTGGACAGACGTTTACTTTCTAATATTTCCCACTCCCACATTCTCAGTTTTAAGAATTCATATTCAAGTAATATCTTTCTTCATCGGAAAGATGTACGTAATCAAATTAACATTGGTTTGAAAATGTGTGTATCAAGTGGATAAATACAATTCAACTATGGAATTTTACAATTCTACAGGATCATATAGTAGCAATGACGAATCAAATCAAATCTATATATTTTAGTACATTTAGCCCAATTTTCATGACTACAATTTATATATGTGATATTCAACCCCCAAGCAACCTAAGAGGATCGTTTCGTTCTTATTTGAACTCAGCAGTTAGGCATAGCTGATTGTTAATTTCTTGACGAGCCCAGAGTTTGAACACGAGACCCATGGATCAATGGTAGCAAATGCTTACCATTGAGCCATGAATGCTTGATGACACTTGAGGATAAATACATAATTATGTAATATATTGATAAGAGTGTGAAGAAGATTCAAGAGCAAGAAAAACTGTAGATCAATAAATGATACAAGGTGGTCAAAAAGTACCTTTCTGAAGTAAATATTTAATAACTTTTGATCAACAGAACAGAAAACATTAAAATAAATTGCAATAGACAGTAGTTTATATGGAGATTTTTTACGTAAGGCGTGAAAAATTATGTCAGCCAATTAGTCTACTCTAGATACAGAGTCGGTTTGTGGTTTTCAGAAGTGGGGGTTCACTTGTAAGTCAGAATTCATAATAGATATTTCATAAGCAATTTTTGAGATTATTATCTGGTTGCAGGGTTTTCAGTGAAACCCTTGCAATAAACACTGCAACCAAATTAGATCTATTGTGACCAGTTAATTCTATTTGGGTTTAACGTCCTGATTGAGATATAATAAAAATATTGTCTTATTTTTCAAGTCCCATTATTCCCAAATAAGAGGATAACATGTCATGCCACGGCTATATTCCGAACCCGCGACCTCTGGATTCACAAGGTGCCGCTTTGATCAATGCGCTACCATGACAGATAGTTAGAACGGATATTTCACACTCCATTCGCTGGGAATCGTACCAGCTACCCACATTAACCTCACCCAGTCTGGGTAGGGCCGGAAAAGCCAGCCTCACATGTTTTGAAGGAACAGAATTTCTTCGAAAAGTCTGCCCAAACTGGGTATCGAACACGGGATCTCTAGACTACTGGCAGTAGTCTCAACCGTCACGCCACGGAGGCTTTTTTGAGAGAGGTGGCCAAGTTCCCTACACCATTTTTAGTCCAAACTTTCATCTTGACCATGGCTGAAGAGAAGGGAAACAGAACAATAAATTTTTAGAACACACATCCACAGATCCAATGGTTTCGGTCATAAATAATATTCTTGTTGAACTTCCTTGTAATTTTCTTACCTTTGAACAACACTTTTTGGGTTGGATTTAAATCTGGAGTTGGGCTACCGAGGCTTTAAATTTTAACTTTTTCTGTTACAAATAATGTTGAAATTTTGTTAACAAGTAAAAATTGGACTTTGTAAATCATTTTGCAAATCTTCTAGTCTAATAAAATAAACTAAATGTTAAAATACAAAATTATTATACTTTAAAAAAACTAAAATGCTGCAGGTATATTTTCACTAGCTAGTGTGATTTGCAACACCTACTATAATAATAATATAATATTTACATCTGTTAGAAGCTTTGTAGTTATAATATTTTATTACATTTACACGTAAACTAAAAAAAATCACAAGATAAATTAAAAAATAATTGTCAATATCAATTGAAACTGAGAGTAAATTTGCGAACACTAACATGACTAACAGGGTAGGACAGTGGACTTCCAAAGTCGTCAACAACACACAAATGAACTGAGGGGAAGTGTCTGGTTAAAAATGAAATGTGAACCAATCAGCTATGTCCTAGGCTGTCATGTGTTTTTTGATATTAACATTGTTGCCAGTTGCATTAGTACAGGCCTATGGAACCATCATTGATCTAGCCTCCCACATCTAGCACAATCTTGTAATATTAAAATAAAAATAATTAACGCAGGCGTTAGGAAAGCAGGATTTTGTCTCAGACATTTTGGATATTATTACTCATTTTTTGGGTTATAGTTTTGTACGATAGCCGATTTAAATAAATTTTAACTATCTTGTCAACTATAGTATTATCAGGACATCTCGATTGAAGTCCAATCTCGGAAATAATTATTTAATGTATGTAGGTACTGAAATTGAGCCAAATAAGAAATCTGGTATCTAGTTGTTCCAAGAAGTTTCTAAATAGGGACAATGGTGGTCCTGTTTAATATCCTGGCTATGGAACCACTTTAAAAAAAAAAAATCATGAAATTAGGCGTGTTGAAATGAAATTCTCAAGAGAAAATTCTGTTTAGGTGGTGTAGTGTTATTTTTTAAATAAATAAATACGTCTTACATGATTAGAGGTATTACTTTAAATTTAAAATATAGCTCTTGAAGTTTGTAGAAATTTAGCTATGAAATTAACTTGGCAACATTGTATCTCTTATCTTTAGAATGTAAACAAAACTTGTTGCGCACTTTTTAAATTTTATTAGATTATTTTCAAATATTTTCAACGGTAATCAAGTGACTTTTAATTGGTGTAACTAGTTAATAAAGTTATTTCCCAGTATTCGATACAGGACAGAAACATTATTCCTACCTGCTACCTGATCTGACCTGTGCTTTTCATAATAAGTTGAATATGAAGTAGCTATGTACTTCTTTCAGTGTCAGAAAAAACATTATAATTATGCAGGTTGCTAAGCACACAGCTTCCAGTGAAGTACCTAAAACTATAAGGCAATATCTGTGTTTTTCATAAATAGTCATTCAGACGTCAATGGTAACCCAAATTAAAGCTGATTTTATATTTGTAGTAAGTATGTTTTCTTAGATTTATTTTGTAATCTGGTGGTAGATTTTCTTCCAGTTTTGGATTGTAATTTTTAGTCAACTAACTTTCTTTCCCTTCCCACTTCTAACCCCTCTTTATAATGTTGTACCTTCCTATCTACTGAGGTATAATCCTAATATTTTTATTTTAATTCCTTTTTACGAACTTTTAGTTAATATTTTTTATTAATATGAATAATTAATAACATTATTTCAAAGAAACAATAAGATTCCCACAAAATCATGGGGTTCAAACATTAAAAGTAACCCGATTCAGATTAAGAAGTAATGAGGATAAGAAAGATATTATGATTACTGGACGTCCAATTTCTCCAATTACTATAACCACCACTAAAAAAGTAAAGCAAATGCCTGCCCCACAGCCATACAGTTCAAGGCTGAATGGCTTGTGAAAAATGAATGGCTGTGTACCAGATCAAGTGTTGACAAATAGTTCTGCTGGCCTCGTTTATTTTTTAAGTACTAAGTGTTCTCCAAAAAAAGTACCTATAAAAACTTATATGATGCAAAACTGGTATGAGAGAAAATCATGCTCTGCAGGGAAACAGCCATCACTTACAATGGGATGTGTTTATGAGACCATAAGAACTAAGAACAGATAAATTAATAATTTTATTTTTTTCAATACTTCTGGGTATAATTTGTCTTCACCTAGTCTTGAAGTCACGAGCCGCCACTGGGTTTTACCCTCCATTCGCTGGTAATCGTACCAGCTACCCACATTAACCTCACCCAGCCTGGGTAGGGCCGGAAATTTTTTACATAGGAAAGGTACTTTTTGAAAACCCTGTAGGTATTTGCGAGCGTTGGTGGTGTGTTGAATTCACCAGTTCTCGTGGTATTACCAAAGTTAAGCAATGTCAGCGAAGTGAAGACTTCGTGATTCTGGCATTCTAGGCTTCTGGCCCAATCCAGGCTGGGTTAGGTTATTGTGGTAGCAGGTATGTGAGATTCCTGTGAATAGAGGGTAACACCCCGTCGTGATATGAACATGCATTAGTTGAAAGTGACGTTAAAGCCATGAAAATAAATAAAGTTTATATATTTGCTGCTCTCTTGAAACAAAATTCAAAATCTTTGGGCGATTCCAACCAGGACCCGGTAAACCCTTTCATTCTCCATCTCTTAACTTACCAGCCTTAACATACCTGCCAACACTCGCAAATGATTGCGGTTAGCCCATCTCTAAACCTGACCAGAACACATACTTATAATGATGTGTTCCATACAGTTACTGCTGACCACAGACTAGATCTTATTACTAGATGTGTCTGGTCAAACTCACTGGAGAAAAGAAAAAGTTCATGAAGGAAGTGAAGAAGTATAAGGGCACACTCATTACATTACTACAAGCAAATAAGTTTTACTGAAAGTTCAATAACAAGAACAAGAAAACAGAAGACTTTACTGAAATAAACACCAGGAGAAAAAAAGAAAACAAACAGTAAAATAAAAATATATGCAGTGTGTCCACTTTTATGTGTGCCATAGGAAAATAACACGTAAAAACTTTTTTTGGGCCTTCAAAAATCGCTAGTGTTTTTTTCGACTGGAGAAATTGATCACCGCTAGTTTCAAGAGTCTACGATCTACAGTTCACGAGATATAGGTTCAAAACGAGCACCAGTACGAAATGTGGAACTACCTTACTTTTTTTTTTTTTTTTTTTTTTTTAAAGATTTTAACATATTAACGGGGTTAACCCATGTTTATTTTTTGTAAATTAATTACAAACAAAAACTTATACTAAGATATAATATAAATACTTAGAATAAACTTAATTAAAAAATTGATAATTGAATTGGACAATATTGATATTTTTGTTTAGATATTATTCAGTTGGAATAGTTTATTTTTTATACATTCATAACTATCAAAGAAAAGATCGATTGAAGTGTCTTTCTCGCAAGCTTCATTAAAAAGGCGAATAAAACGATTGAAGGGCTTGAAAAAAGAATAGTTTTTTGTACAAGATTTTTCATACAATAGATTTTTGTTTCTAGTATTCTTAGGATTTGTCCTAAATGAAAGTTCCTCTAGTAATTCTTTTAAAACAGTTCTATTGTTTAATATTTTAAAAAGTTTTTCACGGATTTTTGGCTAAAAAATCGATTGGTGCTGGTTTTAAGAGTCTACAACTTACAATTCATGAGATTCACTCTTTCGTACAATTGAATAAGTTAGCGATGACCTTTTTTTCTCACCTTAGGTTTAATTTTAGGTTTCAACTATAGAGTGGGTATAAAACTTTAAGATTAACGAAATGAAATACCTACCTATTTTTTTTTTTTTTTTTTTTTTTTAAATAAAACATACTTGTAAAGAAGGTTGTTAAAATGTATTTATTTGGCTGGGCGACCGAATTTATTTTAATACAGATCTCTCTTTTGTCAAAAGAAAAAGTTTTAAAAGGAAACAGATATCTCGCTCTGGGAACGATGTATTTTATAATTAAAAATAGCCCATCAGGGCGGAAATCCAAACAAAACCCGGGTTCAGTGTAGTACGTTACCGATTAGTCCGATTGCACAGACTCTTGGCTGGGTATCAGTGTGTAATCAGTGTAAACAGAAAAGTGAGAAGTTGTACTAGATGTACATAAATATCAGAACATACCTGGACAGCTGTTTCGAGCTTATTTGCTCTCATCAGCAGGTAATAGTTCTGAGTATCCATGCCATCGAATCACCTCTCTATTTTAATCAGTGTAAACAGAAAAGTGAGAAGTTGTACTAGATGGGTATTGAACACCTTTTCCTACTTGTGTATTATTTTTCATACACAAAAAGGTTACTGGCCAAAAAATGTGCTGAAACTTTCTAATAAAACGCAACAGAGGTTTTGAACTTCGTACTTTAATTCATAATTCTATGAGTGGCACTAATCAAGTTACATATCATTCAAATATAGGTACTCACCCTTGTTATTTCATTTACATAATCCAGATCCAGTGAATCCCTTGTATCGTTTAGATTTCAGCTTTTACTTCCGAGAAATTTCTAATATTAGAAATCGGAAGTATTGTGTTCGTTTTTGTAAAAAAAAAATATTTTTTTGCACCGATTTCAATTTTTTCCATATTTGGACGTTTCATATTTCTGGACGTTGTTTTAATTAAAAATCTCAAATTTGTCTTAAAATACTTGTAATGTCAGCTACTTTTCAGAAATGTATTACAAATAGTGTGATTCCATTTAAGATTCCAAAGTTGTCCCCCCCCGGGGCCGCCCCTATTAATGATAAAAAATCAAAACCTGGTAGAAAAGGTTTCCCCCTCTATAATTTTGTACACGTGTTATAGAATTTTTTGAAATTTTCATCCGTTCTCTTGATATTTCGAGTGCCTCCTAAATTTTGGCGGACCCTGTGTGTAAATTTTGTTGATAAAAACCGTGCAAATCTCTCTGAAGGAAAAACTCTAATGAGACAGTTTCTAGACTCACGAAATTTGAACGTCTCCTTTCACACTAAAAGCTCGTCTTTCTCTCTACCCGAAGATAAGAAACCCTACGATGTTTTACCATTTTTGATACAAAAAAGAAAGAAAAAAACGGTAAAAGTAATTTTCTAATGAAGTTTGATACAAATTTGTATTTTTCATATCCTCTATTGTATATTGAAGTAAATGTCGAGAGCAGAGCTGTCTTTGAATAAGTATTTCCGAATTAGAGACAGATAAATATCGTGTTTTCCTGTGAACTGATTTCCTAAGAGAGATAGCGGAAAGTACAGCATGAGATACAGGGGATTTTTTATATTGGGAAAGCGTTTTCAAATTACCGAGTAGCTTCGAATAGTTCTGTGAGAAAGTATTTTTATGAAATTCAAAAGTTAAATAGTGTTCTTTGAATACATACTAGAAAAGTCCTTAGTATCTACAGTACCTATGTTTCTGAAAAGGTGGCCACCCCCTCGTAACTTTTGAACGCGATGGAATTTTTTAATTCTGTAAAGTACTAAGGATAGGAAGTGGCCCTATGGACCAACCTGTGTTCATACTTATTTCGGACCCCGGCCGGCGCTTTACATTAAACTTTACATTAACTAGTATATTAGTTTTACATTAAACTTTACATTAACTAGTATAGTTTTACATTAAACTCTATTACCATGCTCATAATTTTGATGGTTTAGCAGTAAGTAAGTCAGTTACAAAATTGCAAATTTTAAAATTACCTCCCTCTGAAAGTTTTTTGCAGAGAAATTTTCAGTGTGTTTTTAATGATATGAGGAGAACCTTTGTGCCACATTTCATAGCTCTATGGTCAATAGAATCGAGGATATGAGGGTGTGAAAAACCGGGTGAATCGGTTCGTGTAAAGATACACTGCCGTGCTTACTGGATTTTGGCCAAGCGCACTGCAGTGCCCTCAGTTCCTTAATCTAACTCTGGGCATATTCTGTTTTACGGCCATGTCTGCCTCATCGTGTGTATCCATTATCCAAGTCGCAACTCTTCACATGTTTGATTAGATCTTCTTCATGAATAATACTATAATTACTATCTTCAGAATTGGGTGGTTTAAAAAATACACACATGGGTAAAAATACAACTTCATATCGATTTATAGGATAAATTACTTGCAAAAGTCATGCAGCAAGTTTACCGACAGTTGAAATTATGTCCATCAAGAAATGGGAGGCTACATTGTTGAAGAAAGAGAAACTTTTACAAGTCCGAAATTTTTTTGGATTCTTCAGAGCTTGTTTAAAGAAATCTGGCTCAAACTTTGAATTTAGGGTCTGGGGACCCTAAAACGCGTTTTGGCACTAGAAACTGACTATCGAAAATTTTGGGTGATTCCATTACTTTTCTTATTATAGGATAAGGAAAGTAAAAGGATTACTATTAATTTAACTCCTGAATTATGCCTACCTATATTTCTCTTTCCAAAATTAGAGGAACCATGCCTGATAGAAAGAAATTTGTTATTTTATGAAATTGAATAAGAAGAGATGAAGAAGCAGACTTAAAGGGATTTTTGCTTCGTTTGAAAAGCATAAAATTAGAGTGGAGGACAGAAAGGATGCAGGGAGAATGACTCGAGAAGATCAACAGAGAGATAATTGGAAATGACAGTTTTTTCTCTTGCTCTCAGATCCAGACTGTAGAGGATATCATTGATTTTCAAAGACAACTTCAAAAGATTTCCTAAAATGCTTGTGTGTGTGATGGATGCATGTGTGTGAGAGAGTGTTGTGCTGTTTGGAGTGATGTGTGTGTGTGTCTTTATGCTGTGAACAAGATATCTTAAGAACAGTTAAAGCTAGAGGCTTGAAATTGGTATATAAGGAGAGTACATTTTGTATGGATTTCAAAAATATCATAAAAAGAGGGGGTGATTTTAAATTCCAAAGTTGTCCTTAAAATAACCTTCAGGGGTTATCCAAGACACTTCTAGAGGTCACCATTAAGTGTCCCCTTTAGAGCTATGAAAATGATTCTTGCACAGATTTTTTCTATCATCAGTAGTTCTCGAGATATTTGAATGCCTCGTTTACAATGGGACATTGGTCTTGTGTCTATCCGACAGACAAACAGACGAAATAGTTGCTCACGAGGTTATGAAACGTGCAGAAACTTTGATTTTGTGTCTGTCCGTCGGTCTGTTAACCACATTCTTTGTAACGCGCAAATCTCAGAAACCACTGAACAGATTTCAACAAAAATTTGTACACATATAGCAGACGTATTGTAGATGGTCCCATTTTAAATTCATCAACTTCGCACATGCGGTTCTTGGAGATAGAGACCATAAGGCGCATGATTTCGATGAACTTTTGTACATTTATAGGAGACGTTATGTAGATGGTCCCATTTTAAATCATCAAACTTCGCACTAGCGGTTCTGGGTGAAAGAGACCATGCGCCTGACCTTTTACTTTTATGTCTTGTGAACGATACATTTAAATGTATATGCGTATTGTGTTTCAAAGAGTGCAATTATTTTTTTATAAAATATCTAAGAGCTCTGATATTTAAAAAAATCCAAAATTTTGGACAAAAAAGTGCAAAAATGAGGTCTACGACTGTAGGAAAAACGGTAGTCTACCATTAAAAATAAATTAGAAGAAAATCGGTTAAGCAACTTTGGAGATACAAGTGATTTAGTATAAAATTTCAAAATTGACACGTGGATACAATGTGAACCAATCACGAGGAAGTATTGTGTCCATAATTGGCAGTGTATTTTTAAATGTTTTGATATTTTGTTTCCTAACCTGTGATATCTTTATACCTATATAATGTTCATTATTTTGTTCTTATTGTACATAGTACTTTTTTCATAATTACACACCTCTTTGAGAGTAATTATTATAATTATAGCAGTTGACTTTAGTAACATCTGATGTAATCTCAGAATAAGTCAAAAATTGTACATGACACTTTCACAGAAAACTTTTGAAAAAAAAAAAGACTATCTAGAAATAGAAAGCTTATCAACTTATCAAACATACTAGGTGCACATTGTACATACACGTAAAAACGAATTAAGTTTCAACTTTGGACCCACTGACGAAATGAACTGTGCCATCACATGAGAGATGATGCGTACTAACTTACCTGTGAACAAACAAGAGAAAGAGATCATTATTAAATACATATATGGCAACAATGATCATGATTCTAATAGTTTAAAATAAAAAAACAATAAAAATAAAGATATTTTTCAAGGAAGATGTTTTCAAAATAACGTACTGAATCGAAATTTTCGAAAAGAAATTTATAACTTTATAACTAAAATGATTCTCATCAAAGAAGCAGAATCACCTAAAATCTAGGGTAATTGCTTTTTTTTATTGTAGCTGGTAATTTTTGGCATAAGAATAGCAAGGCGAATCAGAGGAGTGGTGTGCTGTACTGATCAACAACTATAACAATAATTAACATGCGTTTTATGGTGTCAGTGCGAAGGTATAATACGAAGTAAGTACTAAGGCGTTACGTGATGTAAAGTACTAAGTTATTATATTTTATGTTAAGAGTACTCATCCTTTCTGTGGTGTGCTCTGATAATATGATAGACATGCCACAAGCTTGAGATCAAAAATAAATGGTGAAGTATACTGTGTGGTGGTAAACTCACGAGAATTTCTTGGAATCCTGCTCAGTATTAAAGGGTGAAGGATGGACTATGTTTTTAAGTGTGACAGATCAAACTTAGACCCTCCTAAAATCATAAAAGTTCATTTCCTGACGGACAAACTTCAATCTGCAGTGAGTCATAGCTACTAGTAGGTACTTTTACTTTCCTTCCCATAAAAAACAAAGTAATCGAATCACATTGTTTTTCGGAAAACAATTTCGGAAAAGTGCAAAGTTTCGTCCATTGGTCTGAAAACACAATATTAGCAATACTACGCAGCATCTCAGAAGCGGAAACGCTGCCCCTGATTAAACAAATGACTCCAGACACACCAAACGGTTAGGCGGAGTCATTGTTGAATTACTGAAAGTATCACTGAGTGTCTAAAACTCACATGTAAATCACTTAGACCCACACACGCAGGGGAATTGGAATAGCCTCACTAGACATGCGACGAAGACTTGCTATTGAGGTGTTACGCAGAAAACTAAATCTGACACCAGACACTTTTTAGTCAACACCCAATCATCCAGACTGAACACCACCAGGTTCGTACATCTTGACACTCGGAAGGCAAAAAAAGCTTAACCGACCCTAATGAAGAACCACCACCATGGTCAAATATATTCCTCGGATTCCTCCTGGAAATCATTGCTTTCTCCAGGATTTCTGAGGATGAGGCCATATACATGTTCGTCTCGAATCAAATAGATCAAACAGAACCCAATGATGACCAAACTGAAAACAACTCCATAGAATAATTCCACGATGTTCCAGATTTGAATGGTGAAGCCTAAAAATATTAGATGGAATACCCTGTTTGAATCATGAGAATGGTAAGTACCATGTATCAACATACAGATACTGTTCAAGAGGTACTATTGTAGGATGACATTCTAGATCCAAGCCGATGATTAATTGATCCTGAAGATAGAGTCGGGGATCTCTTGAAATATTTCGTGTAATTGAAATGATCTTTCTCTCTTTGTTTCGACTCACATATTTAAAGAGCTTGGACTAGTTTAGTCCATACAAGACGAACAAATTAGAAATAGTAGTTCCTTCTTGCAATCAAATCCGTTTTGGGCTGTCAACTTAACGCACCTATAGGTTATAGGTACCTACATATTTCAACCATGTTCAAGATGTTACATATAATGTAGAAAATGGCTGTATGGGTTGTTGAACTATAATATAATTATCATTTTGACCGCAGATCAAGCATGGGATTTTTGGTAACATGAGAATAATAGGGCATCTTCCCTGGAGATATATCAATACCTAATAGAAACATCTTGCCTTACTACCGACATGTCACAAGTCCAAAATTTGCATCATCTTAACCCCCGGAGGGAACCTGGTTGATTTTACACATGATGTAACATTAGTTCTCGCTATGTTGTTCCACCTCCCTCTCCTCATTAAAATTTCCAACCTTTTCCATCTTTGTAACAAGCTCAATGAAACGCTTGGGTAAAACTTTCGGATTTTCACCTCTTTCATGTCGTTCGACTAGAAAGTGCCGCGCCGGGACTTCTGATCGTAATGAAAACTCCTCTGCTACATTCGCAATATGCCACGGATAGTGCACCTCTTCTCGAGAGTAGTTTTACATTGACTGCACAACATCGCAACGCAACATAACTGGTCTTAGTAAAGAGTAAGTTTTAATGTTCAACAATTAGTAGGAAGGAACCCTCGGTAAGGCGGATGGATTGTTAAATTATTATATTACCTGCACTTATTAAATTCGTGTGTAAAAGTATCTTTTATCTAAGTCGAACTTGGTAAAATTTAGGCATGGTTCTTTAAAACTGTTCAGGGAACAGACTCTGTCGATTAGGATCACTTTAGTTTTAGTTTCCAATGGAGCGACCTTGAAATAATATCCGAAGACAAAGTACAGAGATGAACAATCAAGATAATGCGCCAATGGTGTTTTCGTGATTGAGGTGTTTCATATAATGTTTGGATGGATTCTGAACTATAATGTCTATTATTATTTCTTCTATAGTATTTTTTATTTATTCAATATTAACGTTCCAGTTGTATCCCCAGATCTTCATTGAGTAGTTATACGTTGGAAGAACATCTCGCAGCAGCGGCTTTGATAAATATTGATACATTAATCCCAGAGCGGGCAATAAAATTCCACTAATAATGCAGAGGATAGATGTTATTATATTCTAACGATCAATAAATTCAGCTAAGGCGCGAAATTTTAATGTATATTCGGTAGGAATCAAACTCGTTTAATCTCATGATCCGAATATGTGTTATTTATCTGATTCTCATTGGGAACAACAAGTTGAAGGTTTTAATGGGTTAAGAATACTATTGAAAACATCTTGCGAGATCACAATCGTCACAAGGCGTGGTAAAAATGCTTTCCATCATCCGGAAGACCAGATTTCTGATAGTTCTTTCTGACAGTCAAACTCTTTGCTAAACTATCGAACTCCGCGGTGCTACGAGTGTACAGCAGTGGCGGCTCGTCGGGTGAAGACACTGAAGACATTTTCACCTAATTTTGAACAGTGAAAACACTACTCATAATCCCTTGAACATGGCACAATTGATCCAACTCAAAGAAAAAAAAAAAAAAAAAAAAGAGTAAGCTTTGTGTAAAATAGATCAATGCTGCTTAACATTTCATGTTACTTTCCAAGGAGAACACCAAATGTGAAGACAATTCGAAATTGTCTTCAGTTGTCCTTGAATCAACCAATCAGAGTTGAGTATTTCCAAGTAGGTATCATGAAATATTAGGCAAGAACTATATCTATGTAATATGCTACTGAGGACAGTCTTCAGTTGTATTCAGTTTACATTATCTACACGACCTCATACGAAATGTCACGAAGCCACATACCATGTGCGATGTCATGTGTTTTTGATATTAACATTGTTGCCAGTAGCATTAGCCTCCCATATCTAGCACAATCTTGTAATATTAAAATAAAAAAAAATAATAATAATAACGTAGGCGTTAGGAAAGCAGGATTTTGTGTCAGGAATTTTGGATATTATTCTCAATTTTTGGGTTCTAGTTTTGTACATAGTTCCTAAACGATAGCCGATACCAATAAATTTTAACTATTAATTTATGTATCTTGTCAACTAAAGTCTTAAAAAGGACATCTCGATTGAAGTCAAATCTCGGAAATAATTATTTAATATAGGTACCGAAACTGAGCCAAATAAGATAATCTGGTATCTAGTTGTTCCAAGAAGTTTTTAAATAGGGACAATGGTGGTCCTGTTTAAGATCCTGACTATGGAACCACTTTAAAAAAAATCATGAAATTAGACGTGTTAAAATGAAATTCTCAAGAGAAAATTTTGTTCAGGGGGTGTAGTATTATTTTTTTAAATAAATAAATACGTCTTACATGATTTGAGGGATTTCTTTAAATTTAAAATATAGCTCTTGAAGTTTGTAGAAATTTAGCTATGAAATTAATTTGGCAACATTGTATCTCTTATCTTTAGAATGTAAACAAAACTTGTTGCACACTTTTTAAATTTTATTAGATTATTTTCAAATCTTTTCAACGGTAATCAAGTTACTTTTAATTAGTGTAACTAGTTCATAAAGTTATTTCCCAGTATTTGATACAGGATAGAAACATTATTCCTACCTGATCTGAAATGTGCTTTTCATAATAAGTTGAATATGAAGTAGCTATGTACTTCTTTCAGTGTCAGAAATAACATTATAATTATGCAGGTAGCTAAGCACACAGCTTCCAGTGAAGTACTTAAAATTATAAGGCAATATCTGTGTTTTTCATAAATAGTCATTTAAACATCAATGGTAACACAAATTTAAGCTGATTTTATATTTGTAGTAAGTATGTTTTCTTAGATTTATTTTGTAATCTGGTGGTGGATTTTCTTCCAGTTTTGGATTGTAATTTTTAGTCTTCAACTAACTTTCTTTCCTTCCCAGTTCTAACCCCTCTTTAAAATGTTGTACCTACCTATCTACTGAGGTATAATCCTAATATTTTTATTTTAATTCCTTTTTACCAACTTTTAGTTAATATTTTTTATTAAGATGAATAAATATTTTTTATTAAGATGAATATTTCAAAGAAACAATGAGATTCCCACAAAATCTTGGGGTTCAAACATTAAAAGTAACCCCATTCAGATTAAGAAGTAATGAGGATAAGAAAGATATTATGATTACTGGATGTCCAATTTCTCCAATTACTATAACCACCACTAAAAAAGTAAAGCAAATGCCTGCCCCACAGCCATACAGTTCAAGCCTGAATGATGGCTTATGAAAAATGAATGGCTGTGTACCAGCTCAAGTGTTGACAAATTGTTCTGCTGGCCTTGTTTATTTATTAAGTACCAAGTGTTCTCCAAAAAAAGTACCTATAAAAACTTATATGATGCAAAACTGGTATGAGAGAAAATCATGCTCTGCAGGGAAACAGCCATAACTTACAATGGGCTGTGTTTATGAGACCATAAGAACTAAGATCTGATAAATTAATAATTTTATTTTTTCAATACTTCTGGGTATAATTTGTCTTCACCTAGTCTTGAAGTCAGGAGCCGCCACTGGTGTACAGCTGGTACAGCTATGGTGTACACGTTATCCTACAATCAAAACTTAGGACCATCGTGTACTTATCATCAAGACTTTACTTAAGAATTACAAATGATGGATCATCACGATTAAATCATTAAAAAGTACATCTACCATTATAGAAAACTCTGGGCATAAAGCACAAATTGAGGAATTGTTTCAAACTTTTAGCATCCAAGAGACCTGATGAGCTGAGTTGATGTTTCTCTGCTGTGTGCTAGTAGTCACTAGGAGGCATGATTCATGAGTTAAACTTTGATAACTACCTAACAGTATCCGAGCGTTCTGTATTATGAGGATTGGACTTGGTCTCGTCTAAGATCATTGAAATGAAGGGCAAAAAGATACAGGGTGTCCCACCAAAGTTTGACACCTCAAATTACTCGGAACCTGATGGAGTTTTTGAAAAATAAAAAATCCAAGGGTACATGTCTTAATCATGCGCTTTCAATTATGATTTTTTTCTATACAGGGTCAGAAGTCAGAAACTGTCAAAACTGAGGTTTCGATTTTGAAATGTGTCGACCTGAATTATATTTGATAATTTTACTTCTAAATGGTTCTTGAGTACTTTTCATAACTAAAACATTTCATACAGAGTGGTTTTTTACGATTTTTTTTCTAAATCTCGAATAACTCTTTTTCGTTTAATTTTTTCGATAATACGCACTTTCAATTGGCAGCAGATTACTGTATGTCCGTCCATTCGTGAAATTATGACATGACTTTTTTTCCGAGTAAAAAAAAATAATTACGAATTTTAATCCTCGTTTAATTTCACACATTTTTCGTTGGTCATATTGAAAAACAAGACTAAAGTGTTGTACATGGTGAGTTGGTGAGTCATAATTTTTTTGCAACAGGTATGTGGGCACTTAAAGAGACTTAAAATTGCACGGTAGGACTGAATATGCCAGATTTTTATTTTTTTTATTTTTAGCGCAATAAAAAAGTCTTATAACTAAAAATGTCACATGTACCACCCTGTAGGTATTTTCTTGAACTATCAAATAGGTACTCGAAGTTGTATAAAATTCGACGCAGATTTAGAATCGGAAAAAAAAAGAATTACAAGACACGAATTCTGAAGCCATTTTCTATTTGGTGTCTACAATGAATAATTTATCACTTGAAAATGGCTTTTTAAATTTGTGTTTTCTTGCAGAATTGGACGCTTCATTGAATTTTAGATAATTTTGAGACCCACATTTCAAGTTTTAAAATCATTCAGTTTGGACACCAAATTAAAAATGGCTTCAAAATTCGTGTTTTTTAACTTACTTTTTCCTCCCGATTCGAAGTCTTCGTTGGATTTTATACAACTTCGAGTACCCATATGACAGTGTAAGAGAATATCTACAGGGTGGTCCATGCGACAATATTAATTAAAACACCATAACTTTTTAATTTCACAAAAAATCGAAGTTTTTCTTGCATGTTTAGTATTTCTGTTCAATTTTACGTCTGTTTGACTACCCACATACAGGGTGCTGCAAAAAAAAGAAATCTTACACTGTACAACACTTTAGTTTTGTTTTTCGATATGACTAACGAAACCTATGTAAAATTAGCCGAGGATTATAATCCGTAATAAAAATTGAAAAAAACTCGGTTTTAAAAATAAATCAAGTCATTATTTCACTTAAGAACCACCCTGTATAATTTTTTTGCTACCACTTGAAAGTGTGTGTTTTCATTACACAAACACTATGTATTCTTGTTATCGAAAAAATTACACGAAATTGAGTTATTCGAGATTTAAAAGAAAAAAAAATTGGTCCAAAAAAACCACCCTGTATATAATACATATTTTAGTTTAAAAAGGTATTCGGGAACTATTTAGAAGTAAAATTATTAAATAAAATTCAAGTCGATTCATTTAAAATTCGAAAGTTGACACCTCAACCAATTTCTTCCCGATGAGTGCTACGTGGATTATTAGTTGTATACCGGTTCCCCATATAATTGTTTAGCGGTTCCCCATTCACATCTCATGTACCTAACTCGGAGATCTCATTCTGAGACTCAATCTTTAATGCAGATAAGTTGTAAAACACGAGGTACAAAGTGCTTTGAGTACCAGGAGCACTGCAGCAATACCTTCTGATTACTGTTAATACATTTCTTATTATTCACTCGGTAACGAAGGCCTGTAATTTCCACACTACTGGCATTCTCCACTCTACTCTTTATCGTGAGAAATTTATGTTTTTTCTTACATAGAAGACGACCAACACCTTTACCGGTTGATGAACGTTCCTGTCGGGAGATACAGATAAAATGATAGGTCAAGATTTTCAATTAGGATTTCCAATGTTGGAGGTGTTGTAACTGGTAAGTAAGAAGGTAATCGCTATTCATTTTAAAGTTACATTCATACATATGTATATTGTTATGTACTTTAGTAGAGTTGATAGTACTTCTGGTAAATCACAAAAAGGGATAGATATTAAAGTTTGCTTTTTTCCGAAAAAAAGTTTCTTTCAATTGCGCAAACATTGTTGAAAACAGTTTTATTACCTATCTATGTATTGTATACATTTACAGGATCCGCAAAAAAAAGGAGCCACTCGAAATATCTAGAGAACGGATTAAAGTTTAAAAAAAGCTATAACATGTGTACCATTATAACAAGGGGGAAACCTTTTCCACTACTAGGTTTTGATTTTTTATCATTACCAGGGGTGGCCCCAGGGTGGGTCACCTTTAGAATCTTAAGTGGAACCACCCTTCTTGTGATACATTTCTGGAAAGTAGTTGACATTAAAAGTATTTTAAGCCAAGTTTGAGATTTTTATTTAGCACAGATTATACTAAAAAATGAATAGTTTTTACACAATTAAAAAAAGATGACCTTTTGACACCTCCTCTGGTAATGCTAATGGTATCCAAAACCCATGAAAAATTAATTCTTCCAAATAGAAAGACATGTGTTTAACATTTTTTTAAAGAAATTGTAACTGCAAAAATATTTTTTTACTGAAACCTGTGGAATGAAATGTACGATATCTCCAGCCAATTTTGATTAAAAATCTAAATATTTATAGAAGTACTCTTCACCCGTATTTATGAACAGCAAATTTTGTCTGAGCACTGTCTCAAGCAAGGTATTGGCCAATAATATTAAAGGAAATCATGCTTCAGACCATGCTCAAACGACGTTTTCTGTTCATAAATACGGCTGTTAATGTCAACTACTTTTCAGAAATGTGTTAAAAATAGGGTGGTTCTATTTAAGATTCCAAAGTTGACCCCCTGGGAATGATAAAAAATCAAAACCTAGTAGAAAAGGTTTCCCCCTCGATATAATGGCTATTCGCAAAAATTAAATCCGTTCTCTAGATATTTTAAGTGGCTCCTATTTTTGGCGGACCCTGTCGATGTACATTCAAATTATTGCAAACCTAAAAGTGCAAACACATTTCCCTGACCTGCATTCTCATCGCAGAACGTAAATTCGCATGCTTCATGCTCTGTAGCTCCTTGCACTCCTCTACAGCTCAACACAGTTGCCAGCTGCAAGGTAATGCAACATGGAATTTAATGATTCTAAAAAGAATCCTGAGGAAAGTTAGTTATGTGTTGTGTAGTCTTTTCCCAAGGGAAAATAGTGTTGTGTAGTCTTTTCCCAAGGGAAAATAATGAATGTACATTTTTTTTCTCTGTTCTGTTCTATTTTACAAGAAAATAAAAAAAACTTCTGTCTCTTGTTATTATGATAGATAGACTATTTCTTGAAACCTTGCGCCTGTTGAAAAGCATG
The DNA here is from genome assembly GCA_024516035.1 of Bactericera cockerelli. NCBI lineage: Eukaryota > Metazoa > Arthropoda > Insecta > Hemiptera > Triozidae > Bactericera > Bactericera cockerelli. The sequence continues at coordinate 24,695,777 of CM044956.1, forward strand.
AGGAATGAAATGCAATGTAACAAGAAAAGAAAAAAAAATGCAATCAAATGAGCATCATACAGGAAAGTTCTTGATAAGTAATATAATAACCCCCAAAAACACCACTTCGTGGTTGCAAAAGGAAAAACGCCTACTCAAAATAATGAGTAATAAAGATAAAAATAAATGATATCAAAATGAGAACACCTTTACCTCGTCGCTTTCTATTTCTCTGCACTGCTACCTGCATTTGTTTCTCTTATGCTATCTTTATTTATCCTTACTAGGTTTCATCCCAAACTTGATTTCTCTTTAAGTTTTACTTGTTGAAGGGCAAGTGCAAAAAATCATACTCCGACCGCCTATTTTTAGTACCGTTCAACATGTAAAACATAAAGAGAAATCCAGTTTGGGATGACACCTAGCAAGGATAAACAGATAGGGATGAGAAATAAAAAGCGACGAGGTAAAGGAGTTCTCAATTTGATATCATTTACTTTCAGCTTTGTTACTAGTTTCTTTTGAGTAGGTGTTCTTCCTTTTGCAACCACGAAGTTGTGTTTCTGGACATGTCATGTCGCGGCTAGACCTCTGGATTGACGGAGTACCGCCTTTACCACTGAGCTACCGAGACAGACGGTAATGTGCTTTAGGATGCATCACAATAGGTATGTATTTTTAAGATTTTATAAAAGATTTTTCAAAGAGAATGATCCACCATCGAAAATAGTCACACCTACACACTTGGGGAAAACAAGCCGGTAATTAATTAGAAAATATTTGATTGATCCGATGACTATTGACTCTACCCCCTGGTGGGGTTACTCGATAACTACAACCCACCCAAAGAGATGAATCGCCGCATAAACTGTCTCAAACTTGATGTCTAATGGTTTGTTTAGTGCTCTAATGGTTTCGGTAACTCCAGGCAGGTCTTCATTCATTTCAATAAGTTGTCTGATGTCTGCTATTGTGTACCTTCCCAACAGCCTGTGTTGATTTTTCCAATTAATAATAGAAATATTAATATCCGTGACCTTGACGTTTCGGGAATTGTTGATAGCTTTAGGATTTGAAACAGAACCTGCTAGCGCTATGAGCCTGCACCCTGCTGGGATGATTTTAATTATTTTTCTCTGTGGCATACTTGTTGCTTGTTTTGTATCAATCTCGCTTGTTGAGTGTGGTTCAATTTCCTGACGTCGTTTCAAGAGACTAACTAATTTATTATGTTGATTCATTTTTGATAGAGGTCTTTAATTGTTTGTTAATTTCTTTTATCTATAAGGTAGAGAAAGTATTGTTTTCGGGCGATTTTTTCGAAATTGAGCTGATAACATTTCTGGACAAATTGGACTATCCTGATTCTCGTGTAAATAATAATTCAGTAGTTTCATCAGTTTCATTTAACATCATTAATTCTGCTTCCTCTAGTTCATGTTAACAGAATGGGACACCTAAATTTACATGACAAATTGTACTGGCAACTAGAAGAGAGTAAAAAAAAAAAACAGATTGTAAAAGAAGAAAAAAGTTGAAAAGTGTGGTATTCAGGAGCAACTGACACGGCAGAAAGGACTGTTGCAAGGATGCAGAGGCGGGGGATGAGAACATATTCCCCCGTGGGACTGGACGTGTTGAATTTCATACCCAAAGTGAACCGGACAAATTAATGTAAAAGTAAACTTTTCAAACTCGATTAGTTTCGAACTTTTTACAACACTTTTTATTACAATTAAACTAGTAGTTCTGCGAACTGTAAACCTTACACAAATTCTATTATCTATAATAATCTATATATGTACATATATAAATGCAAAAGTTAACACTCACTCACTCACGTGACACTCAGTCACTTACTCATTCATCTCGATTTCTCAGCACTGTTATGTCTGTGAACTGTAAACCTCACACAAATTCAATTATCGCATTATAAATGTTCAAGTTTCAAGCATGAGGACATCAATAAGTTTTATTACAAAATATAAAGCGGCCTTTTTTTCGAAAATTTATCATAGTGGCCCCGAGTGGCCCAAATCGGCCCTAAAACTATAGGTAAAGACCCCAATGAACATGTATACCAAATTTCAACAATTTTGAAGAATTTGGTCGAGAGGTATCGCGGAACAGACAGACAGACGAAAGCCAAATCGTCCACTATCCAAGTTAAAACAGAACCTCACTGTGTTCGGTTGATTAAAAAACAGAGCTCAGGAGTAAAGACAGAATCAAAAGATAAAACAATTAAAACACATGCGTGTAGATTAAGTTGTAGATTAGGTGTATAAAAAAACTAGCTAAAACCCGGCACTTTGACGTCGCTGGCGCTCTATTTGGATTTTTTAAAAATCTTTTCTTAGTACACACTTAAATACCAAAAGGAAACTCTGTGCCAAATTGGGATTCATTTGTTATAATTAAGATGACCTAACAGGTACTATCTTAATTTGGTCATTTGGCATAATTGCAAGGTGCAAAAATATTTTTACAAACTTAAGATACGTTTGATGTAAATGTGTAAAATAGAGTCAATCGACTAAGAAGCCTGTCATGAAACACAGACAACTCGTCGTATGAGTATGAGTTCCTCACTAACAATAGAAATGAAGCCGTGAGACGAAGCCTGCGCCTGATTGGATTTGAATCCATCCCTTCACTTTTCTGTTTTCGAATGATTTACAAAACTACTCGACGCGACGTTAGTGGGCGAAAGATATCATTTTCCCTTAATTAATTAGGGATGCAAAGGACTCGTCCTTAATATTTACGCTCACAAGAAAATTGTCCAGTATCGAGTTACGTGCTCCCCGTACCCCTTCAACTTACTTCTTGTCCATAAAATATCATATTTCCGGTACAGAGAGTCAGAGAGGGTAGAAATATGCATATTGCTACTATACGCCATCAATATAAACGTAAGAATGTTTAATATATTATGGAGACAAGTTTGAACTCAACCTCGCAATATTTTCATCAGGACACACTGAATATTTATGAAAATTTGTTCTACGAGTATTAGACTTTGAATAAGGGATGTAAGATCAAAGTTAGTCAAGTCCCTCCACCCTGTCCACTCGCAGTTCCCTAAGTTGTATTCAAACATGCTGCAAACTTCTCAAATGATATCAGTATACTAAAATATATGTACCTATGTAACGGAAAAATAGTAGGCTGCGGCATTATCTCTAAATCGTCGCATTTCACAAGAAAAAAGGACAGTTTCTTCTCTATCTTTACCCCTTAAATGCAGAACTTTTTTAAATGCAGAAGATTTAGTTTTGTGAATTAATTATAGGCACATCAAATAATTTTTCTTTAAAGTAGCATTAAAAAAAGAACGAATGTTAGGTCATAACTAACTACTAAAAAGTTCCGACCTGATTTTAATTGATCTCATTAATGATCGGAAGGGAACAATTGCTTTGAGCACACTAATTATACTTTCACCAAGCATCTCTTGACTGTGTCTCAAAGTTATTAAGGGTAACAACAATCTTTCATAACTCTCCCTTCTTCTCTTTATCTATCTCGCTCACCTTTTCTCTAGTTCCTTTTCCTCCCCTTTCACTTCTAAAGTATTCTTTCCTCATAATATACTACATATACCTACATGTACTTTGTTGTAACCTAAACTTGTGCACACAACACAAACCACGCGCTATTTTACTCTCATGAGAGGCTAGGTATACATTTCCCCAATTATACGCGGATGTGGCTGATACACCCCTAGTAGACATTAATACATGCAGGGATCCTGGAAAGTATGGGTTTGAGATTCACGTGTGTGTGTGTGTGTGTGTGTGTGTGTGTTGTGTGTGTGTGTTGTGTGTGTCTGTTCCCGCGAAAACTCTCAAACGGATTCTTCAAAATTGATGAAATTTTGTAGACATATTTATTGGGTCCTACAATTTTACCTATAGTTTTTGGGCCGACAGACGGACACGAAACCAAAGTTGCTCGGAGTTATGAAACGTCCAGAAATATGAAAAAAATTGAAATCGTAGCAAAAAAATATTTTTTTTTTTTTACAAAAACGAACACCATTACTTCCGATTTTTAATATTAGATTTCTCGGAAGTAATATGATGCATCAAAATACTGAAAATGTAGAAAAATAATTTGATGTTCCTTTTCAAGCAATAATTGAGCACAAGCTGTTATGAAGATGTGAGCACACGCATGTTATGAAGATGTGAGCCACAAGCATGTATGATTGAGCCCAAGCATTATGAAGATGTGAGCCACAAGCATGTTATGAAGATGTGAGCCACAAGCATGTTATGAAGATGTAGCACAATGTTATGAGTCGTGAGCCACAGCATGTTATGAAATGTGAGCCACAAGCATGTTATGAAGATGTGAGCACAAGCATGTTATGAATGTGCACAAGCATGTATGTAGATGTAGCCACAAGCATGTTATGAATGTGAGCCACAAGATGTTATGAGATGGAGCCACAAGCATGTTATGAAGATGTGAGCCACAAGCATGTTATGAAGATGTGAGCCACAAGCATGTTATGAAGATGTGAGCCACAGCATGTTATGAAGATGTGAGCCACAAGCATGTTATGAAGATGTGAGCCACAAGCATGTTATGAAGATGTGAGCCACAAGCATGTTATGAAGATGTGAGCCACAAGCATGTTATGAAGATGTGAGCCACAAGCATGAAGATGACGAGCTTTCTTCCTCGTCACCCGCGACAGCCCTGTTCTTGTCAGTCCTGCGGTAACAATAGACTTCTCATGTCAAGAGGCCCTCGTCGAGTATTATGAAGGTCCACAGGACTATTTACTTAACATCTCCGACAGGATTCTGCTGACTCACACCTGCTATGGATAAAGAGAACCTCAACTAGCTATGTTGGTTTTGTGTCGCCTCTTCTGGTACCTGCACAGGTCCGAAGAATACTAATATCAAGTTGATTTTCTTTCCATCGTATGAATTCAGATTTTTTTTTTTTTTTTTTTTTTTTTTTTTTTTTTTTTTTAGCCAGCGTCGATGGCATTTAAATAAACGGGTAGGAAAGAAATATTATACATCAAAAGCGAGGTTAAGAACTTGATGGAGAATTCAAATTCTATTCTCGTAAAGAAGTGTTTCCGCGGCCCCACTCAGGCTGGGTGAGGTCAATGTGAGTAGCAGGTTTGTGAGTTTCCTGCGAATGGAGGGTAAAACCCCCGTCGTGATATGACCATGGCAGTTGAAAGCGACGTTAAACCCCATTTAAAAAAAAAAAAAAAAAAAAAAGATTTTTTTTTTCTTCTTTATTCGTTACATTACTATATTCAGAAATATAATTATGGCAAAGTATGTAAAAAAGAGGAAAGAGGAAAGAAATATTATACATAAAAAGCAAAAAAAAGAGATCTGAAGAAAAAGAAATCTCTCGTTATTGTAAAGAAGTGTGAAAAAAGAAGAAGAAAGAAGGAATTAAGGAGAAAAAAAGTGTTTTTATTTCATAATGAGTAGATATTCGTAATTATGAAATAATAACATGGGTGCATCTCATCATAATAATTAAAATTATACAAGTCTCATGAGAAAAAATGGTTTATATTTAGAGCTTATTGGCAATAGATCAATAATATTTATGTTTTAAAATATATTCTATCAAATGTTTTAAATATCATTCAATAGAATGAGTCAAAAAAATTAGTAAGGGAAACGTTTTTTTTACCATCATCATCGAAGAGGCTTGGAGATTTGGGATGTTGACTTTTTGATTTCCGATCTTCAGTTTGTAACAAGTGGGTGATGAATGTCTATTATGAGCGCTGGGGTCTACCTACATGTTCAATCATGTTCTATTAGGTGCTCAGATTTCAATTTAGATAGCCCTGAACGCGTGAGGTGGTCGCTTCAAATTCAATCCAACCATCAATACAAAGAAATATGTCTACTTGTTGTATTGTATTAACAATTTGGAACGGGCAATTTATTGTACTTTTTTTAAAGAGGGATTTTCGAGTGCTGAGCTCATCGACTACGAAAGTAGAATCGAGACTATACTGGACCTCAACCGAATAGCATCTCTCATCTTCAATAAATCTCCCTTTCAACCGTCAAATTTCGTTCAAATGAACCAATCAGAGTCTGTTATTTGAAGTTGAAAGGGAGATTTGGGGATTCTGAGAGTGAGAAAGCTTTCTGGAACGAAGCCCTGGCCATTATTAGAAGTGCTCCCTTCAGTAAGACCAAGTTGGTAATCAGTTGGATTGTGAACGTAATAAGAATGTTTAATTATGAGATTCTTAAATAGCTACAGTACTTTTCACACAGTACCAATAACAACTTAGGTCATAGCAAGGCAGAATAATCAGTGAAAGGCTCAGCAAATATCGTCTTAAAGTATTTGCTACTTGCCGATTGAAACTAGAAAAGGCTTTCATTCATTCTACAAAAAGAGAAAATTATTTCTGGTAAAGTGAAAAAGAGTGCAGGGTACGTCAAAATGTGAGGAAAAGATACCCAAACCATTTAGAGTAAACTTTCTGTCTTAATTATTTTTAAAATTAAACCCTCAGTTCAGACTGTTGGAACTTATACTTAGATAAGTATAACTTATACTTATACCCTACCTCCCAGCAGAATGCTATGTTTCAAAATAAAAGATACTTGCAAAGAAAAATAAGTTGAAGAACTTGGAGAGAGCATATTTAAATTTTACTACAGTTTATAAAAATGTTGTGTTTAATGATAATAGAAAACAATACATTAATCTATTCAGTAGGGGAATAAAAAAATAAATGAACACAACAAACGGATATAATGGATTCACTAGTGAAAATTTGCAGCACCACACATTCTTTCTTTTTCTCTGCTGATTGTATTATTTTAATTTTCAAATGTTTTTTCTGCTCCCTTAATGATCAGGAAATTTATTTATTCTCTGTTTATTATTTTTGTTTCATTTTAACTCTCTTCATTTTGTGTCTTTCCGCTCTCCGCTTGAGAAATGAGATTACTTATTAAAATATTTTTTCTTAAGGTTCTTCTCTTCTTTCCATGGCATGTTCGCTACGAGGTGTTTTCAGTACTGATCAAATTATCTCTGATTACCATGATTTTATTTTTATTTACATGTTATTTTTTAAGTCTTTGGTCATGATAGTTCTAAATTATATAATACTAATTAATAAATTACTTAAAAGACTTTGTAGAGTGCGTGAGAGGCGACGACACCAAACCCTTCGGATATTAGTTCAGGAGGGTGAGATAGTAAACATACTAAAAGTCCTGACATCTAGGATGGGAGGAAACAGTGGTCCCATTTTCGGATTTTCACTTATATCTCAAGAGCGGTTAGAGCGGTACTTTTTTATAAAAGCTAAAGCTTTGTATGAAGTTCATTTTTTTTTTTTTTTAAAGATTAGTATTTCATAGTCGTTTTTATTTCGTTATGAAACGTCCAGAAATATTAAAAAAAATTGAAATCGGAGCAAAAAATATTTTTTTTTTTACAAAAACGAACACAATACTTCCGATTTCTATATATTAGAAATTTCTCGGAAGTAATACTTGATAAGGGAGAAACAAAGTCAAAGGTGGAATTATAATAAACTCACGTTTAGAGTAATATTCCTCATGAGTTGAAACCTCGGACTGTTTTTTCAAAGGAGAAAAAATGGCTAAAATTTGTCTTCTGAAACTAAATATTGTTTTCCACATATTATTTCATAATACAAAAGATTTAAAAAGCCTTTGTGTTGTTCTTTTCAAAAGTCATTTATCATGCTACCTTTCCTGTACTTTGCTTTATCCAGCGAAACGGATTTCTCTAGAATTTTCACTTATGGCTGTATTCTTAGGTCAATGGATTCCAATCTACAACTGAAAAACACCTTACTTTAAAATTTATATGTCGGCTTTCAATAGATTGGCTCTTCATAACTTAGCTATGTATATACTTTATTGGTTTAACAATGTCTATAGAAGATACCTTATTCGCATTTTCTCAACGAAGATAATATTCAGTGGCGTAGCCCAGGGGGAGTTTTGGGGACAAATCCCCCCCCCCCCCCCCAATTTCCAAGAAACCCTAGCAAAGATGGAATATACGTTCGGCGAATTTCTGAACCCCCCTCAAACCCCCCCCCCTGAAATCCCTCAAACCCCCCCCCCCCCCCCCCCAAATGTAGGTCTAGCTACGCCACTGATAATGTTGTCTTGTATCCTTTAGTATACATAGTATGATGTTATTGGGATCAGGAAATCCCTAGTCAAACGGTCAGATAATGGACAGAAATTTATCAAGTAGGTTCATGAAATATATTATGGTAATATGTCGCTTCCAACTCTTGTAATGTTTGATCCTAACAATTGAATCGAAGCCAAATAATTATTCACACATGCTGAACAAGAAAATAAGAGAGCTCGTGAACTTGGGAAGGAGATAAAACCTTCTGCATTATAATCATTGCATTAAACCAAACCACTCGGCGCAACTGTGTCCACTTCTCGCAAGTTCATTGAATCATAAAGAAAAGAAATTGGAGCACAATAGAATAATAATTCAAAAATAATGAATGCCAGGATATATTTCATAGCAGCATATAGCAATTGAGATCAGAGAGGAGGAAATTCTACATGAGCGCCTCTGACACCAAAGTCTCTTTATTAATGTTGGACGGGACAACAATGGAATATCTGGTGCTTTACTGATAATAGCGCTGGGTCGACACTGAGGTCTGACCTGCTGCGAACAATACTGATCACACCTTCAACTCCGTCCTTTCCCACTTCTATTGTCACCTGAACTGAAGAAACCACTATTAAAAAGTCGTGGCAATCGAGAGACTCAGACATTCTTCTTTGTGGTTTATTTGATACTTTTTTGATTCAGTTGAGAAATCTGTTGGATTAACCAGAGGACCTTCTTGCTTGTTGTGAACCAGATGTGTTTGGTTTAAGATGACACATTTCAAGAGTTCATTGTTTTCATTAGTTTAAGCACTATCATTGTACAGGTTTGAGTACATCGTATAGAGATTCCTCTCCATAAACTTTCAACACATGTTCTATCAGAGACGAAAAGACATTTTGCTGTAATACAAGTCATTTTCTTAAATACTAAATGTAAAAAAGCATGGTCTTATCTTCGGGAGTGAATTCATTGTGAACCCTTCAACAAGCCGGAGAGAACTCGGGTAAGAAAAGGTCAACGGGAGAGAATTCGTTACCTCCCTATTGCCACATATCGACATTGGCAATGTGTACAGATCACATTTTTGTAATTGAAGTTTAAGTTATAAAATTAATTGAAAAAAAAAACGAATAAAATAGGTTTAAATAATATCCGCTAACGCTAAAGCGTTAGGGAATTATTGCAACATTTCGGCACAAAAAGGAGCAACAATGTGATCTGCATTCGCCAAAGTCGAAATGTTGCTTTAACTGTCTAACGCTTTAGAAGATATTATTGAAATGCGTTTTATTCATTTTTCTGTTAAATTTTAAACTAATTTTTTCATTACACTGCACAAATTAATTATTGGGAACCGTAGAGAACATTAAAAAGACAAAAATGTGATCTGGGGCAATCTGGGCTTACCAATGACGAAATGTTGCATAACTATAACTCTCTAACGCTTTAGCGGATATTCTTGAAAAATTATTTTATTCGATTCTCCAATTAATTTTACACCAAAACACCCTCTTCTCGGGACAAATATATCATTGGGAACCGTCGAGAACAGGGAATAGACACAAAAGCGTGATTCACGGGTTTATTTCCTTTGGTGCGTTTAAAAAGTGTACACTCTGTATAGAGCCCATTCTTTGGTTAAATGGTTGTTATAAATGGTCTCGAATAGTCTGGATACTCCCGATTATCCTTTAATCATCGGAGACAGTTAATACAATTTTCTTTGCCTACATATATTATGTGAAACATGAAAATCGCTACTCTCATCCATTCTACCTTGACATGGTTTCTTTTGTGCGAGACAATAAATATTTTCAATCAACTAGAAAGCAGTGAGTGAGTGAAGAGAATAAAAGAAAAAGGATGGTGAGAGAGAAATAAGAAAGAGAGAGTAGTCTAGTACCGTTGGCTTTTATGTTTTACAAGAAAAATTGTGCGACCAATCTTTTTGAGCTTTGAGGGCGACCTCAAAATGCAGGCAAAAAATCAAAAATGGCCAAGTTGGCGAATTTTTGAAATTTTACTTCAAAATAACCTGCCTGACAATATTTTTAGCAGTTAAAGACGACATAAATGGCTTATATACTTAAGTTTATGACTTTTTTAGCCTTTAAGAAGGACCTTTGCAGCCTTTTGGAACGACCGACATAGGGATCACAGTCACCTGTGTCTATCTAGGACCCTGGTTTTAAAACAAAAAGTTTTGGTGTAGTTGTGATTTTTGGTAATATAGTGTATTTATAGCTGCAAAGTATAGATCCAACGTTTGCCAACAAAAAATTGCCAGCATTTTCTTTGAACAGGCAAAAAAGGCCAGTATGTATAGATTGTGATATAACAAAATAACAATATCTTATTTGTCAGGTTAACTTTTCTACTACCGGTTTTCCGATTGAACTATTGCGGACAATTAAAAGTACCTCGATAAACTCACACGCGCCTGGCCGCAACGCAGCTAGTTTAGAATAATGTCTCAAAATTGCCAAGTGTATACAATGTGAACCAATCACGAGGAAGTATTGTGTCCATAATTGGCGGTGTATTTTTTTTTTTTTTTCAATTTCATCATGAGTCGTCATTATCTTTACCACCTTAAATCTAATATACTTCTTTCGAAGTCGGTGCATAAAATGTATGAAGAAAATACATGTGTATGAATGCATAACATATCAAATACACTGCCAAATGAACTTGGATTTTAACACTTGGTTAAAACAAAATTGTTTTAAAATAAAACTCAAACTTGGAAAAAATAAACAGCAATCCTATTGCTTTCTATTACCTACAAGGCATAGAAAGTATTGTTTATACAAGCTTTCATCCCAAAATGTGCCAAGGGTCACGATTGAACACAGAACGGTGATTGTGACACAGTGGAATGAATATAGGGGTTGTTATCGTCAAAACCTGGGGCTGGGGGTCGCATAGGATATAGTGGAGGGTCCTCTGTTCTGTTCTTGTCTACCATCAGCAATATTGTTTATCTTTGAACATATTACAATTTCACCCCTCGTCCATTTTGGTATCCGATTTCGCTTCGATGCCGAGAATTTCAGCTCTGGGGAATTGGGACCTTCCCCTTTTCACTGTCTCTTTTTTTTTTGGAACAAAATTATTTGAGTTTTTCTTCTTTGTTTTCTTCTGTATTTGTTTGGGAAGATGATATACGAGTATGTATTTAATAAGACCATGTTCCGGGAAAGGCTAAGAAGGGTGACAAAGAGTGTGTGATATATGGGTGGTGTGTGTGTGATGGCTTGGCGAAGCGGGTGCAGCCCGCTAGTATAATTATGTAAGAGTTCTTAGCTCGGTAAAAAAAAATAAACTGCCAATTATACTTCCATACACAATACTTCCTCATGAATGGTAATCACAATTTTCAACTTTCCACTATTGCTAGAATCAGAGATGTTTACTAAATCACTTGTATCAACAAATGATTTCAACCGATTTTCTTCAAATTAGTTTTTATGGTAGTATACTGTTATTCATACATTCTAGATTTTACAAAAATTCTGTATCGGAAAGTAGTAAACCTTATTTTTGCTCTTTTTGGTCCATGTTTTCGAAATTTCTTATATATGATGACTCAACTATAAATTATTCCACAAGAAATATACTAAGAAGGTAAAACTCTAGTATGCATAATTGCATATACATACAAAATTTCATCAAAATCGGGTGTACTATTCACGAGATATGAGCGTTGAAGTATAGCGTTAGAGGTCCCGCCCATGGTCGCTATCTCCAAGAATTTATGGGACTATAATTATAGATGGTCCCATGTTATGGGACTATGTAGACGGGGACCTACATGTGTACAAAATTTCGTCGAAATCCATTCAGTTGTTTGTGAGATTTGCGCGTTACATGTTACAAGGAATGTTTTGAACCGACAGAAAAAAACGTATGAAAAAAATTGAAATCGATAAATGTATGTAGGTATGTATGTAGTGTAGGTGTAGATAATATGTACAATAATGTATATTATAAAAATCCTACTTGTATTTACGGTATAGTAGCAAATGGAGAAGAATACAGATGGCTTTGTGAAATAGAATAAAAAAGGTCTCTGAGCTTTTAAGCAAATACATTTGAATAATGTCTTCTTTTTTGGAACCCCCAGAGGACAGCGGCACGGGAGGGCGAGGAGTATTTATGCAAAACTACTGAATAACAGAATAACCTACTTATGAAAGAGAGTGATAAGAAGGCGATCATGAATGATAAGACAGGAAGAAAACATGAGACTAGAAGGAAACAGTTCAATATAGTCAGAGGAATTGAAGGAGAAAAGGATAAGGAAAAAGAAAAAATCTGGTGTGGCACCATCACACGACTTTCCTTATCGCCGCCATTGGTGACTCAACAGTAACAGTTATTTAAAACTCAGTGTCAAATTCGTAATCAGCACCTCAAAATTATTGGATTTGATATTTCACAACCCCCATCTACGATAAATAATAATAAAAAAAAGTTAGTCTTAGCGGGTATCCCCCAAAATACCGGTATATTGGCCGGCCCGGGCCGGGTTCCAAAAGTTCAAAATATCAAAAATATGATCAGAGTAAACCGCTATTATTGTATTTTCATTCTGACAAAATGTTGTTTTGTATCTTTAACCAATTCAAATAAGCGGCCCTTGCCTCCTTGCGGCTGATTTTTGCGGCCATGCGGTATCCTGAGACTATGATTCGTCCAGAAATGTGAAAAACTGGATGGGTTATATTTTCGACGAATACAATACTTTCCTTATTATGGGTCATAGAATAAGGAAAGTAAAAAAAAAAAATATAAAATTAAAGCAGTGAGATGAAACTAAGAAGATACAGTTAGGTGAGGGAAGAGAGGGAAACCCATCTCACTTTGTGCCGATCCAAATTGAATTTTAATATTGCCTCCTGTTTACCGCTACCGTATTCATACAATTTGAATTTGAAAATGTGCTGATATGATAGTGTGTTCTGTAGGTTGAAGACATTCCTTGTAACGCGCAAATCTCAGAAACTACTGAACAAATTTTGACGATTTTTGTACACATACAGGAGAAGTGATTGTAGATGGTTCCATTTTAAATTCCTCAATATCACACTAGAGGTTCTTGGTAATAGAGACCATGCGCCTGACCACTAAAATTTTACTTATACGCTTATATCTCGGGAACGGTACACCCGATTTTGACAAAATTTCTAAACATATAGGAAACATTGGCAGTATATTTATTGTTCGTATTGAAAGCTACTTTTTGAAAAGATTACTGGTAAGAATGAGACTAAGGAGTCCCTTTACTCTCAAGGTCTAAACAAAGACTCATTTATTGGTTTAAAGTCCAAGGTTTACATATTTACGATGAATTTGGTTTAAAAACAAAAAATACACGACATACCATTCCATTTTAAAGTTAAAGTATGTGAATTTATCATGCTTACTAACCGTGTACATAGAGACAAAACCTTCTCAGTTAGGGGTTCAAACTTACCTGAAATGAAGCAAAAGAACAAAATTATATTTACAATTATTGCGTAGTACAGTAAACTATACTCGTAGCTTATGTTGGCTGTGTTAGGCCGGGGAATACTTGCTCTTGACAATAGCACAATGGTTAAGCACTCGCTTGCAATTGAAAAAGAAGAGCAGAAGTAGGAGGGAAAATAGAAGAGAAGAAGAAGGAGGGAAAAAAGAAGAGTAGAAGTAGGAGGGAAAATAGAAGAGAAGAAGTAGGAGGGAAAATAGAAGAGAAGAAGTAGGAGGGAAAATAGAAGAGAAGAAGTAGGAGGGAAAATAGAAGAGAAGAAGTAGGAAGGAAAATAGAAGAGAAGAAGTAGGAGGGAAAATAGAAGAGAAGAAGTAGGAGGGAAAATAGAAGAGAAGAAGTAGGAGGGAAAAGAGAAGAGAAGAAGTAGGACTGGAAAATAGAAGAGAAGAAGTAGGACTGGAAAATAGAAGAGCAGCAGTAGGAGGGAAAATAGAAGAGCAGGAAGTAGGAGGGAAAAGAGAAGAGAAGAAGTAGGAGGAATATAGAAGAGAAGAAGAAGGAGGGAAAATAGAAGAGAAGAAGTAGGAGGGAAAATAGAAGAGAAGAAGTAGGAGGGAAAATAGAAGAGAAGAAGTAGGAGGGAAAATAGAAGAGAAGAAGTAGGAGGGAAAATAGAAGAGAAGAAGTAGGAGGGAAAAGAGAAGGAGAAGTAGGAGGAAAATAGAAGAGAAGAAGTAGGACTGGAAAATAGAAGAGCAGCAGTAGGAGGGAAAATAGAAGAGCAGAAGTAGGAGGAAATAGAGAAGAGAAGAAGTAGAGGGAATATAGAAGAGAAGAAGAAGAGGGAAAATAGAAGAGAAGAAGTAGGAGGGAAAATAGAAGAGAAGAAGTAGGATGGAAAAAGAAGAGCAGAAGTAGGAGGGAAAATAGAAGAGAAGAAGTAGGAGGGTAAATAGAAGAGCAGAAGTAGGAGGGAAAATAGAAGAGAAGAAGTAGGAGGGAAAAAGAAGAGAAGAAGTAGGAGGGAAAATAGAAGAGAAGAAGTAGGAGGGAAAAGAGAAGAGAAGAAGTAGGACGGAAAAAGAAGAGAAGAAGTAGGAGGGAAAAGAAAGAGAAGAAGTACGGGGAATAGAGGAAATATAGAACGTTAAAAGCTATAAAAAGTGGCTCTGAACGTGACATTCAGAGGCCTACTCGCTCCTCTTCTTCTTATGTAGGCTCAGTACCTATCTCCTCACACTCATAGTCTCCTTCAAGTATTGTTGTTATTACTACCCAGAATTGCAGAGTGTTCTTTTGATAGGGTAGGTCTTCATACCCAAAACTGCATGTAACATTTGAGGGTAGTTCACTGTTTCTATTACGAGAAGAAAAAAAAATCTGATACTGATGGAACCCGGCCCAATTTACCGGTATTTTGAAAGGGTACCCCTAGGACTAACTTTTTTTACTATTCATACTAGATGGGGGTTGTGACATATCAAATCCAATGATTTGAGATGCTGATTACGAATTTGGATTTAACTTATTGCTATCTGTTACCATTGATCACCAGTGGCGGAATTCGACTTCATTTCGGGGGATAAGGAAAGTCGTGTGGTTTTTTTACAAAAACTATTAAAAATTATATCCATTACTTAAATCAGTATTACATATAATAATATAAGAAATGATTACTAAATTTTACAAGGAAGTAATATTGAATTACATAAAATATTATATAATAATGTATGGATCAAATGTACATACATAAAATGAATGAAAAATTCTTTTTTTACATACATAATCTTTACATAATTGATATTTTACTGATTGGGGTTTTTCCTTGTTTGAAGTTAGAGAAGATAACAAAATTGGAAGAAATATATTTCCAATCATGTGAATTAGTTTATTCTGTCTTACAGCGTCACTAGCACTAGACTTAATTTTGTCTTCTTCTCCTTGTCAATAATGCACACAGTATATATTATGTATTTGCTCTTTGATTTCTTCCCTAGAAACCTCCGTGTTTTTCCTACACAGAAAAATTCACTCCTTCATACAAGCTCTCTTTCTTTCTCTCTCCTCCCTCCCTCCTCTCCCTCCCTCCTCCCAATCTCTGTCTCCCCTTACTTGCATTATAAACAGGGTGTTCATGAAATAGAAGGCTGGTACTAAAATTGTCGGACTCATCAAAAATATTAACTTAAAAAATGAGAGCGCCTAACAATAGTGGTTGTTTCACACGTACTATTTTAGTAGGTATGCCTTTTTAAATTCTACGATATAATATCCAACAGATGAGGTATACGTATTACGTATATTCTACAGAATTACATTAGTAACATAATTTATTAATAAAGTGTTCATCATTGTTGTACAGATACAAAAGATGAAGATGCCGGTAACTAAATAATTTTGATTAATACATCATTCAAGAAATCTGAACCAGCAGGAACTTAAATGGTACTTTGAGAATCGTAACTTAAAAAGCACACAGTATACGAAAGCCCCTTCATCAAGGCATTGTCTTAGACACAGTTTGTATCTATTCAAGAGAGGCTCAGAAGTAGGCACGAGTATTTTAAGATAACAAAAGAGCAGAACACAATGCAATAAGTACAGATGCTTGGAGAAGAAAATGACGAAGGAGGATGCTCGAGGAGGGAAGGAAGTGAAGGAGGAGAAGAAAAAATGTAAGACATTATAAGGGGGACCTTTAAATCCGGTCTCGAAGGACCACTTAAGTAAAGAGAGGAGAGAAGGAGAAGATAGAGGAAGTGCGTGGAATAAATGAGCCTGCCTGGTGTTAAGAGGCTCTGATGCACTTTATCGTGATATTGTACTGTGAGATAGGGAGGGAAGGGATTGTTTATAACTATCGCTGAAAGGGCTATGAACTTCCAGGCTAATAATGTATCGAGTTTAAGAGATAGAGGGGGGGGGGGTGTAAATCATACACACTCATCGCAATGTCAGCAGAAACCTCCTGTTGTGGTTTTCTATATAGGTCAGGCGGCAGTTCACGAGAATAAGAGAGTAATATCAATATATAATACATATAATTATTATTGGCAAAAGTAACCAGATATGCAGAAGACATCATATCAAGACTTTTAGATAAGTGAAAAAAAAAACACTGCCAATTATGTGAATTATGGACACAATACTTCCTCGTGATTGTTTCACATTGTATAGTGTATACACGTGTCAATTTTGAATTTTACACTAAATCATTAGTATCTCCAAAACCGCTAAACCGATTTTCTTCAAATTTGTATTATATGGTAGAATACTATTTTTCTACATTATAGATTCTACAAAAAAATTCTGTATCGGCAAGTGGTGTACCTTATTTTTTACTTTTTTGTCAAAAATTTCGGATTTTCTTAAATATCAGAGTTAAATTATAATTAATTAAAAAGTAAATTGCCTATGTAAAACAATAATATGCATATACATACAAAATTTCATCAAAATCGGGTGTACCGTTCACGAGATATAAGCGTTTAAGTAAAAAGTTAGTGGTCAGGCGCATGGTCTCTTTCACACAGAACCGCTAGTACGAATTTGATAAATTTAAAATGGGACCATCTACAGAACGTCTGCTATATGTGTGCAAAAATTTCATCAAAATCCGTTGAGTAGTTTCTGAGATTTGCGCGTTACAAGGAATATTTTTAACAGACCGACGGACCGACACAAAACCAAAGTTGCTCAGCCAAAGTTGCTCAGCCAAAGTTGCTCAAAACGAACACAATACTTCCGATTTCTAATATTAGAAATTTCTTGAAGTAATACAGAAACATTGTTGAAGAAAAGAACGTAAAGTTCAAAATAGACAAATACACTGTTTCAAATGAAACATATGGGAAAGTCATTGTCAAAAAAACAGACATCTATTAGCAAGATATGTATGTACAATTGTACATGGTTTTTACCACAGGATTTGCCAAAAGGAGGAGAATATCACACATCGTCATACTCAGATGAAGAAAGCCCAATTTGAATATGCATTATACAAGTTTTTGTGACCAACCCATAACCAGCAGATATCACTTGGAAAAGTACACCCTACAAAACTACTATATGTATATTAACCAGTATATTGTGTAATCTTAGATAAGACTAGCGGCTTGCGTTCGCTTCGCCAAGCCAAGCCGTCACACACACTTTTATAATTTTATTCAATTAAGTAATGAATATTCTTGAAACTTTGTAGTCATTAAAAATTAATATTCAATTTTAGGTAGTTAAATTTTATGATTGTGAAAGTTGGAAGCCGCATTGTGATACAAAATAGAAAAAGGGCCCGATTAATTTTTTGAATTAAAACCCATCGAGTGGATTATGGAAAGAAAGGTCTCGATGTCCTTATGCATAAGTCATATCAAACTCGATTATAATTCTATAATCAAATCAGTGTGAGGATTACTGTTCACAGAACTACTAGAAACGTCCTTCTTGGTTGATTACATACTTCTTTCAATTATTTATTTATGCTGTTTCGAGTTCATATTCAAGAGAACTATTGATCAAAGAGTTCGCCAGAGTCTTAGATGTTTCTAATGAGGAAAAATGTATTTTCCTATACTTATCGTATGAAAGGGAATGTGAAGTTCAAAAGAAACAGATCTCGTATTGCTAGGAGAATAATAAGATAAATACACAGTAAAGGTAGGTATCTCCTCTAATGATATGCCACTGAGAACACAAGCTAGTATTTTAAACACGCAACCCCATATTACTATCGGCGCGGCGGGCGTGATAAATAAACTGCAAAGAAAAGTTTTTCAGTCAAATTGACCTTTAAAGTCAAAGTAAAAAAAATGGTCTTATCATTGTAAAAATTGCAGCAAGAGAAAATCTACCTTGGTGTAACTTATGGCTTTTGACAAAATATCACACATCAAGATGTCGTCGGTTTAATCGTACGATTTAAATTCACTGATATGAAAAGATTTCGTCCAAGGAAACTAGTTAATGTGCAATATTTTTTTTTTTTTTGGTTTTTAACGTCGCTTTCAACTGCATGGTCATATCACGACGGGGTGTTACCCTCCATTCGCAGGAAACTCACAAACCTGCTACCCACATTAACCTCACCCAGCCTGGGTTGGGCCGGAATGCCAGCATCACGAAGTCTTCACCTCGCTGGACGTTGCTTAACTTCAGTGATCCAACGAGAACCGGTGCATTCAACGCGCCATCGACGCTGGCTGCAATATTTTGTCAATAGCTATGGATGGGGATTTCCGTACTTGATATGCCTCCTTGTGTGATCAAAGCACAGCTGGAGCACTTCATAATACTTTTGTGTGGTACTTAAGAAATAATATCAAATTGTTCTTTGATACAAACACTTTTTCATTATTTCTAAATAAGTACTAGATGTACTTTTATTATAATTACACAGGATGTCTCATTTTAAGAGCACCAGCGCGATTACTCGGCCCCTTTTGGATAGCAAAAAATCTATTCCGAAATCATTTTTTCTGTTTTTTTTTCATACGCATCCTTTGAGACCCGACTTCGTGTCTTTAACTTGGCACTGAAGATTAAGTGAGGTGTCTAAAGTGATCAAGATATAATGGAGATGAGCCCGGACCATTATAATCATAAGCGGACGGCCCATTTGGGCGGCCGCGGGTTTTCGGAGCCCAAATCGGGAATTGAAAGATAAGATTAATCTTAAGTGGTATCAATTGAAAGATCTTGATGAGCAGATACCAAATTTATTGATTTTATTACTTCATCCGGTCCACTGGGTGGCACTTGGTGGCGTTTTTATTTTCTTTGGCGGGAGGTACCTTCGAAAAATCGGGTGTACCGTTCACGAGATATAAGCGTTTAAGTAAAAAGTTCACCCAGAACCGCTAGTACGAATTTGATAAATTTAAAATGGGACCATCTACAAAACGTCTCCTAATATATGTGTGCAAAATTTTATCAAAATCCGTTCAGTAGTTTCACAGATTTGCGCGTTACAAGGAATATTTTTAACAGACCGACGGACCGACAGACGGACACAAAACCTAAGTTGCTCAGGAGGTTATGAAACGTCGAGAAATATGAAAAAACTCGGAGCAAAAAAATATTATTTTTTTACAAAAACGAATACAATACTTCCGATTTCTACGAGTATATTAGAAATTTCTCGGAAGTAATATTCGAACTGGTTCATCCACTATTTCATTGAAAATCCATGCAAAAACAATGGGTGACCTTTTCCCATGGTTGGCCCAGGTGAGGGATTTTTCATTGGCCCAAGTGATGGTTTTTTCTTAGGTTTTGGGTCTATTGCTAGTCCATCTGATATGCAGCCATTAAATACCTCTGTTGACTATTATGGGAGAGATACGCGGGTCCTGAATTAACCTTATCAGGCAATGATAAGAATATAAGTATTACATGATAATATATGATATTTCTCAAGTACTTAGAAATCACAAAAATACACTTGGTGTTGTGGTTTTCGTCAAGAAATAGTTTGATCAAAAATAACTGATATCAAAAGATCGCCAACGTTTCCTGTGGCAGTAAATACACGTATGGTTAGTTTAAAATTCTAGCATAAGAAAAATAATTTGTCTGCCAAGGCGTTGAACAAATGACCTTTGATTTAATAAAATACTACCATTGCACTTTTTTTTAACAGAAGTGTACTAACCTAATTTTAAAAGAACTAAAAGCAGTGGTCAATAAGGTCATTAATTATTAATTAAATCAAAGATGATTATTTCAACGCCTCGCCTAACTCGCCTTAGCGGACAAATTATTTTTCTTATTAGGTATGCCAGAATTTTAAAATAGCGCTTTTACAAAACATAATCTATTTTCGCGTCTAATTAAGAATATGAAATAAAATTTGCTAAAAGTTAACGGGAAGTGGAGGAAAACAATGAATCAAAATACTTACAAACTCTTTTTTCGTGTTAATATAGGCCGGCTGGCGCGTGTGCTCTTGACGAACGGTCGCCTTCCGGTGAGCTTGATTTAAATATTTAACTTATCAATGTATACTGGGTAGCTCACTGTTGCGGTCATATGTACTTTTGCATTACTAGACGATCTATTGACTTGTGAAGACAAAAACAGTTGTTCAGTTCTGGGTCGATTTGGAGCAATTAATTGATACCTTTTCTATTGGAGACATCGGAATAAACTTGTGAAGTAGCAAATGCCGTTATTACGCTATGGGTAACACCCCGCTCTACAGAACCACTTTTATAACTACCAATAAATTGGAGAGTGACGAAAATCACTTTTCTGATCAAGAGAAGGTACAGAGAAAACTGTTAGATATTTTACTTGCAATAAATTTCTAATATTACGTACGAATCAAGAGTATTTCGTTCTTTTTGTAATAAAAAAAATGCTCCGATTTTAATTTTTTTCATGTTTCTGGACGTTTCATAACCTCCTGAGCAACTTTGGGTTTTGTGTCAGTCTGTCTGTTGTCTTTGAGTCACCAGTGGCTTTTGGTCCCGTTTCCATTCCTAATAAGATAAGGTTAGTCGTGTGATGTTTTAAACCCAATTTTTTACTATCTAGAATTTAGGAAAAACGGTATTCTACCATATAAAACAAATATGAAGAAAATCGGTTGAGAACTTTTGTAAATACCCACACTTGATTCAGTGATCAATCTCTGATTCTAGCGATAATAAAAGTTGAAATTTTTGATTACCATTCACGAGGAAGTATTGTGTCCACAATTGGCAGTGTATTTAAGAATGTAATACAATTATTGATAATACATTAAAATAGGACTATGTACCAAAAATAAAAGAATTTTGAGGTTGGATCACCTTGTACTCTTAGATAATGTGTATTTACTCGAATACGAGTTAAGTACCTACCTCATTGGGCCATTCACGTTGATTGTAGGTATTTATTTAATATCAGATTTTAGTTTTTTTTTTAATCAATACTAGTTTGTAGGTTATTTGATATATCAGAGTCTAATGAACACTCAAGAAGTTCCATAATTATAATTTTGAATATCCACCGTGTTTATTAGTAAATATTTTTTTTTTAATACTGATTTTTTGGTGATTTATTACTACTTTATTTACTACCGAGAAATTTGTAATATTAGAAATCGGAAGTATTGTGTTCGTTTTTGTAAAAAAAAAAAAAAAATATTTTTGGCTCCGATTTCAATTTTTTTCATATATCTGGACGTTTCATAACCTCCTGAGCAACTTTGGTTTTGTGTCCGTCTGTCGGTCTGCTAAAAATATTACTTGTAACGCGCAAATCTCGGTAACTACTTAACGGATTTTGATAAAATTTTGCACACATATAGGAGACGTTAAGTAAAAAAAAAAAAAATACCTCATTCACTAGTATGACGTCAACCAAGTCCATACTGCTAATTTCGCTGCTACTAACTTCTTCTCTGAGTTGCCATGGTTACAACATACTGGTACTCGGCGTCCACCCGTTCCACTCCCATCTCTTCATGCTGTCCACTATGGCCAACGAGCTGGTGAATCGCGGCCACAATGTCACGTTTGTCACGGTCAAGGCGAATAAGCCCCACCCGAAACTTCACGTCATTCAGAACGAGAACGTGGTGAGCCCGATCCTCAGTAAGTAATAAGTTAAATCCCATATAACAGTAATATAACTAGTAATCTCAGTAAGTAACAGTAATATAATAACATAACATCGCCATTTATACTTTCCGACTAGTACTTATAAGTCCGATTATTCCAGCAGTAAGTCAGAAACGTATTATGATGTTGTGAAAATCCCAAAGGGGAGGATAACTTCTTTTGTTTTGTCTGGAACTCCCGAGCTCTGGAATACCCCCCGCCTTGAACACACTGATGCTACGGGGACAAATAGAGCGCTTCAATAACTTTTTAACTTTACTTTGATTGGTGACAATTTCAGAGTGATTGAAGTTACAACCAAAAGGTTGAGGGTTTGATTGCAAACACAAAAGCTGAAATCTAACGATAAAGGGATTAAATTGATTTGAATTATGTAAATGAAATAATAAGGGAAAGTATGTTTAATTAAAGCCTTTCACGGACTTCTATAGGTTTAGCTGTTTTGGAGATACAAATGATTTAGTATAAAATCTCAAAATTCCCACGTGTATACAATGTGAAACAATCACGAGGAAGTATTGTGCCCATAATTGCAGTGTATTTCTCTTTTGTCTGTTTTCAGGTCCAAGTTTCCTCAACAAATTACACTCCGCCAAGCCCACTGAGCTGATGAAAGCATTATTTTCCATAGGAATTGAGGGGGCTGACAAAATATTGGCTTCCGGGGCTATTCAGCAATTAATTCACGCGCCGCCTGATGGTAAGCCAGAAGCTTCAAACTGATTTTATAAAACTTTAGGATAATATTACTCTATGTCTAATATTATGTGTAAGGTGGCGGACTCGTAAATCTTGTAATGGAGGTCGGTGGTTCAATTTGCTACGTCAAGCAAAAATTTACTAAAGCGAGTTTCAGTGATTGTGATTGACACACATTATAAATGATACATATTTCCTTGTCCAAATTACAGAGTATGTACCGTGGTCTAAAAGTTATCCTGTCAATTACAAACGTATTGTGACCTCAGCCCCAAGTACGACGCAGTGCTCACAGAAACCTACTTTCTCGCGGAGGTCTAGCAGCAGGGTTCTCGCACAAGTATTCCTGCCCCCTCATCAACTACCAGCCCGTGGTCATGTCTCCCAATGTTGCTTACATGGTGGACAATCCTTACAACCCTGCCTACATAGCAGACTACAAGATGCATTTCACAAGCAATATGACCTTTTGGCAAAGGTTAGCTCTATTTATTTACAAGCTAAAACCCGCCACTTTGTCGCCGTTGCGGTTTTGTCCGTGGCTGATATCTTAATATTTTCTAGTACGCATCTAAATATCAAAAGGAGACTGTGTGCGAAATTGGGAGTCATTTGGTCCAGCCATTTCTGTTGATTATGAATTAACGTAAATGAATTATACAGGGTGTCCCGTATACAGATGCAAATATTTTGAGGGTAGGTTCAGCCCACCGTGGACTATCATATGAGCGAAACTTGCAGTGGGGCATTTTGCTTCGTTAAAGAGTTATGGCCAAATCCCTGTTTTTCCCACAGTCCAGAGGTCACTTGGATCGATGCAAGTTTTTAAAGAAATGATAACCAGTAAGTAATTTTCGACTTCATGTATGGATAGTCATGCATATTTCCCTTCAAATGCAGTTGGTTGCATAAAAAAATATTGAAAGACCAGGAGATATTTAATCATAAGTTCAAACTTTTCTAAAATTGATTTTCCCTTTCGTGAATTTAAGTACTCTACAATTGCAATTTCTGCGTCTCATCCAAAATTTCCATTTTTAATAATATAATAATCTTTTCTTTTGTTATATTGCACAATTTTATGTGTAGCGCAGAATCATAGGACTTTACATTTAATTTTCAATTTGATTTTTTCCACTATTCGTGACATTAAAGCTACTTCTACAATTGCAATTCTAGCGTCATCATCCAAAATTCCATTTTTAGATAATGATTTTGTTTAATAATGGTACAAAACTTGGCTGATTTCCACACAGACTTGAGAACAGCTACTTCCGCTCTACGCCATCCTCTACCAGAGTCTGATCTATTATCCCGCCGCGGACCAACTTCTGCGCAAGTACTTCCCCGCGTCAGCGTCGGGACCCTACATCAGCGACTCTTGCGTCAGCACCAGGCTTCACCCTGGTGGATACGCATCCTGTGCTGACGGGCAGCATAGCCCTGGCGCCCAATGTGATTGATGTGGGCGGCATGCAGATCCAACCTCCCCTGCTTCTGCCTGCGGTGAGTTTCGCACTCGCATGAGGTCTATCAACTCCTTTGACATGGTGTGAAGAACGCCTACACAAAGATAGACACAGCGTGACATAGTGCATAGTAATAGAAATAAAAGAACGGCTTTAACAGTCAACATTGGAAAAACAAACTTAAGGGCCAAATTAAAACAAATTTAAAAATGTAGCACAATAGGGATGCTCTAGTTTATTACTTCAAAAATTTCTAATATTAGAAATGGGAAGTATTGTGTTTTTATATACAGGGTCCGCCAAAAAATAGGAGATACTCAAAATATCTAGAGAACGGATATATATTTTGAGAAAAATTAAAACAAAGGGACATTATATCGAGGGGGAAACCTTTTCTACTAGGTTTTGATTTTTATCATTATCAGGGGCGGCCCCAGGGGGGGAGTCAACTTTGGAACCTTAAATGGAACCACCTTATTTGTAATACATTTCTGAAAAGTAGTTAACATTCAAAGTATTTTAAGACATGTTTGAGATTTTTAATCAAAACAGTGCCGGAGATATCGTACATTTCATTTTACAGGTTTCAGTAAAAAAAATAAAAGTTAATTTTTTTATAAATATGGGTAAACACATGTCTTTCTATTTGAATTGAATTAAATGTTCATGCCTTTTTGATACCATTAGCTTTAGTAGGGAAGGTGTCAAGGGGTTATCTTTTTTTTTTTTTTTTTTTTTTTTTTTTTTGTAAAAACTGATCTTTTTTTAGTATAATTTGTGCTGAATAAATGCACTGAGTGTTGTTATTTAATGTAAAATAATGTATGATACCCTTGAAAACAGGCCGGAGACATGCACAAAATTCAAGTACAATTGAGTTCTAGCCTAGCCCTTACAGATTACTCTTCTGCGACTTAACTAGAGGTACCCAGTAAAGCATCAATATCATCTCCATAGGACTTAACTAGAGAGGTACCCAGTAAAGCATCAATATCATCTCCTAGGACTTAACTAGAGAGGTACCCAGTAAAGCATCAATATCATCTCCATAGGACTTAACTAGAGAGGTACCCAGTAAAGCATCAATATCATCTCCATAGGACTTAACTAGAGAGGTACCCAGTAAAGCATCAATATCATCTCCATAGGACATTGCGGACTTCATGACCTCTCACTCGAGGCACGGCGTCATCTATTTTGCAATGGGCTCTCACATCAACGCCGCTAATCTAGGACCCCGGCGTATCGACTCGCTGATCAAATTCTTCGCGACACTGCGTCAGGGCGTCCTGTGGAAGCTAGATACGCCTGAGCTCAGCACCCGCGTATCGGCCAATGTGAAAATAGCGACCTGGTTTCCACAGAACGATATTCTTGGTAAGTGCAGAGCGGTTATTCTAACGCAAGTGGAATGTTTCACAAACTTTACACACTTGTATTTTTTTTTTTTTTTTTTTCAAAATACTCGATCATAATTTATTTACATCAAAATTATATGTACAAAAGAGAATAACATATTAAAAAATAATGTAAAAACTGAAAAAAGAAATGAGTTACTGTGATGCCTGTGACCTCTAATATGAATGTAAGTATAGATTTCTATTGTGCATATTTCAAAACTCTTAATTATTTTCCCAATACCGTATTCATTCTCGTGATGCCGCCACTAGTCGCTAATCCATTCAACTAGTGATTTATTCTTCTTCTCGAGGTATATGAGTTACGAACGTCCCTGTACAGAGAAGAAAAATTTCCAACCTGCCCGGGATTGAACTCAGGTCACCGTGCATACAAGCCTAGTGCTCTACACCAGTTGGTCCCGTTGACTACCAAAGGTATTAAAGAAGGAAATATTTAGAACCATATTCAAAATATTTAAATACTCCTTCAAAGCGCTACAGGTGACTTTTTAAATTACTCAGTGATTTATTTTCAGCAAATCAAAACAATCAAAAAGCGTTTCTGTCTGATTCCTTTTTTTTCTGAAGAAATGCGCGACCCCCTTGAAAATTCTTTCCGACCCCTTGGGGTAGCGCCCCCAGTTCGAAAAACAATTATGTACAAACATACTCTAATGTAAAGTATTTTTAGAGCGCGCGATTAGCTCAGTGTCATGCGGAAGGTACCGGGTTCGATCCCCCGTTCGACCGTGTTCACCCAGCACGTAATGGGAAGTATTGTGTCATTTTTCGCCAAACAGAGGGGACGCATACTACGGTATGGGCATGCTACAACATAGACCACAAGCGTCTACAGTAGCTCCTGATTCATGGCTACAAAATAAAAAAGGCTGCGAAACATTCATCTTTTTTATTAAGAAGAAAGAAAAGAGACTGTCCTAATATTCCTTTATTCCACAGCGCATCCCACCTGCCGTCTCTTCATCACCCACGGCGGGGTGCACTCCACAGTAGA
Organism: Bactericera cockerelli; assembly: GCA_024516035.1. Lineage (NCBI taxonomy): Eukaryota > Metazoa > Arthropoda > Insecta > Hemiptera > Triozidae > Bactericera > Bactericera cockerelli. Next base: position 24,722,566 of record CM044956.1, read on the forward strand.
GTCCCTCTACCACGGGGTGCCCATGCTCATCCTACCACTCTTCGCGGACCAGATGCAGAATGGTCAGAAAGCGCTGGAGCTGGGGTATGGGGAGCCGCTGGATTTCGACCGCTTTAGTTACGATGAATTGGAGGACAAGGTGAACAGAATATTGCGTGAACCAAGGTGAGTTGGGAAACTGGATTAGTTTTTTTAATGTTACTGAGCAGTCTGAGCACAGTGATCATCATTCTGGATGGACGAATGTATGATCGCCAACATTATATAAAGTGAAGTAGCTTCTGGGTCAAAAATAACATGCATAGGGCAATGGTTTGATGTTACATCTGCACGTGGGCCACTTGGAGATCTAATTTTACTTTTCAACTTGAGCTCACTTCGACCCTAAGAGGGGAAAACAGCTCTTCTAAGATTTGTGGTTCATTAATATAATATTAAGATATTCACTTCTTTAATATTCTTCTTTCTCCAGTTTCAGGGCCACTGCCCAGCGAATTTCCGCCATAATGAAATCCGAGCCCGTGCATCCCCTACAGCGAGCCATGCTAAGTATAGAGTACGTCATCAGCCACCAGGGCGCTACTCACTTGAGATCGGCCGCTACTCACTTGGCCTGGTATCAACTGTACCTCCTGGATGTGATCTTCTTTTTTCTCCTATTCTTGGGCCTAGTTGTGTACGCGCTCTACAGGGTGGGCATTACTCTGAAGCGCTGGGTTAGCTGCCTGTGTGTACAGTCTAGTTCTCAGTCGGCGAGGCTCAGGAAAAACAATATTAAAGAAAGTAAAAAACTAAAGTAAATAAAATCTTTGCACAAATATCAAATCCGAAAATACCAACAATAATAGTAAATGCTATCAACAACGAATAATCCAAAAATGAACATAAGTCTGTCCCAGTAGCTCAGTGGTAAAGGCGGCACTCTGTGAATCCAAAGACTCCAGAGGTCGTGGGTTCGAAACCCAGCTGGGACATGACATGTTATCCTCCCAATTGGGATTTTTACCACATAATAATATGTCTTGGGCTTACTGCTGGAATAATGGGACTTTATAATAGTCCTAATCGGGCAGTATTAATAAGGCGATATTTTTATTATTATTATAAATTAGTTACTGTCCCGAGGCGAGTGTGACTCGGACAAAAACTCTAATCGCACCTAAAAAGGCTCGCGCGACGCCAGCGGTAAAAAAAACTCGCCTCGCGCGAGTCAGCTCACGCGAAATACTATTTTTTCTCACAGGAAAACTTTTACAATAGAGGCATCGTTTTGATAGACCATTTATTGCAATAAAAATATTAAGGCTTGTTTGGAAAATTTTATTTCTAACTACATTACATACATATTACTATTACATAATATATACTTTGTCTAATACGAGAAAAAAAAAAACTTATTAAAAAACAAAGATTTTATTGCACTTTCTGAAGATCAATTCTGCATTTTCCGCATAATAAGGAATAATTGACTTCTACGCGAGGCGAGGCGAGGCGAGCTAAAAAAATTTGCGAGCGCGAGTTACAAAAATCTAGTGTAAACATCACACGACTTTCCTTATCATATTAAGAATGGAAATAGGACCAAAAGCCACTGGTGACTCTAAGGTAACAGTTAGCTAAAAATCAAAGCCAAACTCGTAATCAGCACCTCAAAATCATTGGATTTGATATGTCACAATCCCCATCTAGGATGAATAATAAAAAAGTTAGTCAAAGCGGATGCCCCCCTAAATACCGGTAAAATGGGGCCGAGGTCCAAAAAGTTCAAGATATCAAAAAAATGATAAGAGGAGACCCCTATTATTTTTTTTAATTTGAGAAAATGTTGTTCTCTATCTTTTTTTGTGTCTTTAACCAATTCAAAGAAGCGGTGCTTGCGGCCAATATTTACGGCTCTGCGGCCGCACAAACCAAAAGTTTCATGGTTCGTCTAGTGTATAAAATGAATTACCACACCAAATTTCAAGTCTCTAGCTCTTACCGTTCTTGAGATATCCTGTTCACACACAGACACACACAAACAGACAGACGCACGGACCAATGGCTGAAAACATCTTTTTTGGTATCCTGAGGCTATGATTCGTCCAGAAATGTGAAAAGCTAGGTAGGTCAAATTTTCGACGAATACAATACTTTCCTTATTATAGGATAAGGAAAGTAAAAAAGTTCAAGCCAACATTCGCCTCACCTCACCTCACGCCATCACTAAGTCATAAATTGATTCTGTTAAACTTGTAGAAAACTTCGTAAAATTTGAAGAGCTGACTTTAGAAAAACAAAACATTTTCAGCAAAATATCAAACATTGCATTCAATTGAACTTGCCTTGTTACACAATTCAATGAATTTTGCAAGCTTTCATTTCAAATTTTTGTTTCGTTAAATTTTGCGTCCATTGCAAATGGTGGAATAAACTTTACTTGGTCAAGTTGAGCCATTGAAAATTATGAATTTAATATAAACGGATTCTTCTTATTCTGCCTACTCACCTTCTACCAGACAGACACAGCAGCGTTGCTCAGGTACGAAATTTCTTTTTTTTTTAACTACATGGTCGGTCATATAACGACGCGAGTGTTACCCTAATTGAAAATATTTTTCCTCTCCAACATGACACTAGAAACACCAGTAATTGATAAGAAACTATCATCCCTTCTTTTCTGATCCCAGAATTTTTCATGGTGTGACACCACACGACGTTCCTTATCCCCTGAAAAGAAGTCGAATTCCGCCACTGGTGACTCTACAGTAACAGATAGCACAAGATCAATGCCAAATTCGTAATCAGCACCTGATAAGGGTTGGATTTTTGATATGTCACAACTCCCATCTAAGATGAATAATAAAAAAGTTATTCAAAGCGGGTCCCGGCCAAAAGACCGGTAAATTGGAGCCGGGTTCCAAAAAGTTCAAGGTATCAAAATAATTATAATAATAATCAGAGTAGACCCCTATTATCTTTGTTGTTGTAAGAAAAACTTATAGAAAAAATCGTTTAGCCAGAACCACCAAACACCGTCGATTTTATCGAAAAGTTTCGTCCTTTCTATAAATAAGGTCTACATACCAAATTTCATTTCTCTAGCTCTTACCGTTCTTGAAATGGCAATAGGTGAGTTCGGTGCGAAGATTACCCGCACCTTTTTCGCATGTATGAATTCGGTGCCCCCGAAAAAATGTGATGTATGAGTTCGGTGCGGTCCTAATGACTTATAAATTTATTGTTTTTTTATAATGTACTCTGTTGCTTGTTAACAGTCATCCTGCTGTTATTAAGTCAGTAGATTATGTTGTAGACAGTTACATTCAGCAAGGCTGTCCATTTCCTCCTTGAAGGCCATGCCTAGGGTTAATAGTAGGGTTAGGTAAAATACAATGAAGGCCATGCCTTGGGTTTATAGTAGGGTTAGGTAAAATACAATGAAGGCCATGCCTTGGGTTTATAGTAGGGTTAGGTAAAATACAATGAAGGCCATCATGCCTTGGGTTTACAGTAGGGTTAGGTAAAATACAATGAAGGCCATGCCTTGGGTTTATAGTAGGGTTAGGTAAAATACATTGAAGGCCATGCCTATAAGGAAAAAAATACTATAATTACCTGATCATCAGGGCAAGTACCAGGCACCGAATTCATACATGACCTTTTTTAGGCGGCACCGAATTCATACATGACCTTTTTTAGGCGGCACCGAACTCATACATTTTTTTATTTTCCGCACCGAACTCATACGTAGCCCTTGAAATATCTTGTTATTACACACACACACACACACACACTCACACTCTCTCTCACACACACACACACACACACACACACACACACACACACACACACACACATACATACATACATACATACATACATACACACACCCACACACACACCATACACGAATGGCTGAAACTTTGGATTTAGGCTCTAGGGACCCTAAAATGTGTTTTGGCACTGGACGATCGAAAAATTTGGGTAATTTAATATTACTTTCCTTTCTACAGGATAAGGAGAGTAAAAAACGAACTAAATGCTTTCAATATATTTTATGACCCAAATAGAAATGACATATTTTAACGCTTGTATTTTTATTTTCTATTACCTATAAAATAGAAAATATTGTTTTCTTAAATACAAGTACATTATTAAATGTACTTTAAAATCGCACGCATAGTTTGACAAAATCTTTGTTTATTGAGACACAACAATATCTTGTTCAATGGTACTATGTATAGTTGTATGTATATGTAGAATATGTACTACTACTACTACGTACCATAGAACAATATTCCATTAAAACATGGTTTGTGTCGCTTTTTAAATATGCCAATAAAAAGTTTATAGATATAATAAAATTTAAGTATTTTGCGGTTTTCCCTTTATGTTTCCTTCCTTACTTTGGGTTAACGTGTTAATATTTAGTAGTCATATGTCATATAAGCTTGTTAGTAATTATTTGTAACCTATAAAAAGCAAAGGATCTTGTTATAAATTAGGAATGTCAACATCAAAGTAGGCAACAAAAGGAGGTGTATTCTCATTTGAATTTTTCGAGAAAAGTTGAAAATTAAAACTTCTACTGGCCACGTCCTCAACATTTCGATGGCAATATATCCCTGTTGCACCTATTTAAACCGCATTGGACTGCAATTATTATTATTATTATTCAACACTTTATCTCTATATATAAATGTCAAAGACAGTCACTGACCACTGACCACTGACCACTGACTGATCATCGCTCTACAGCCCAAACCGTAAGTCCTAGGAAGCTGAAATTTGGTAGGTAGCTTTGTCTTATAGTCTAGATGTGCAATAAGACGGGATTTTTCGAAACTCCCACTACAACACCTGCCATTGACAAAAAAGGATTTTTTGCTTTCACGGCCATGCCTCGGCCCGCAAAGCGGGCGACAGCCCGCTAGTTAGATATAAATGGACATATGTATTACAAATAATTATTTAACAATGAAAAAAAAATGGAAACAATATATACAATAAAAATAAAAAAGACTAGAAAAAAAAACATTTGTCCTAACTAAAGGCCGGGTTATTGCCTAATGCAATCTCTTCCACCCAACCCTTACATGCAATTACACTGCATTTCTTTCTATCAGGGAAAACAGAAGGAAAGTTAAACAAGCTCCGGTAGTAAACTTTTTATACCATAATATTACTAACCCTCTATTAATTTTTTACCTCCAAATGAAATTATAAATTAAATTAGAGGGATTTTCAAAGTTAATGTAGGAGGAGAATTGAAATTGATCAATACAGAGTGTCGGGGGAAAACAAATCTTGTATTTCTCGTTCTGAATGTACCCACTCAGTTTCAGTATACCTACTAATTATTCAGGAATAGACAGAGATCCTCGTAATAAAAGTACATAGATAAAATTGGTTTGTTCAGGTGTTGGATTCCAATGAGAATATGGTGGACATTTTCATGAATAAATATCTCATTAACCGAGTTACAATTTTAAATAGACTAGATTCTTTTAATAGACTAGTGCCAAACTAGCAAAACACTTCAGCAAAAAAATACACAAAACTAGGGGCCTACACAGAAGGGCGTTAGCATCCTTGGTATAGCCGCCAACTTTTATCAAACTTGCTAGTGCCTGTGTCAAAATTTGTTCGGACAAATGTTGAGTGCTTCATGGAGTAAAAATGTTGCATCCGGTGTTTTTATCTATTCAGGTGTAAAAAAAAACCGACAAACCAAAGTGGCGTACACATCTAAATTTATTTTTCTGCAGAATTGTGCAAAATCGACTCATCTTAAACAGGAACGAAGCACTCATCTGAAGAATAAGCCCAAGTCGGACTTTTTCGGAAAGGTGCAAAATATCACTTTGTGCAGTTACGAAGGCGAAGCTGAAAAAATCTGGTGTAAACATCACACGACTTTCCTTATCCCCCAAATAGAACTCGAATTCCGCCACTGGTGACTCAACGGTCCAAAAAGTTCAAGATATCAAAAGAATGATCAGAATAGACCCCTAGTATTTTTTTTTTTTCTCTAAGAATATGTTGGTCTCTAACTTTTTTTGTATCTATAACCAATTCAAAGAAGCGGCGCTTGCGGCTAATATTTGCGGCCCTGCGGCCACAGTATGCGGCCGATTTTAAATTGCAATAATAGAAGTACTCTAAATTTCACGAAAGGGAAAAATCGAATTTTCGAAAATAAATTGAACTTATGATTAAATATCTCTCTAGTCTTTCAATATTTTTTGATGCAACTAACTGCATTTGAAGCGAAATATGGATGACTATCCATACATGAAGTCAAAACACGCCTACTGGCTATCATTTCTTTAAAAACGTGCATCGATCCAAGTGACCTCTAGACCTGTGGGAAAAACAGGGATTTGGCCATAACTCCTTAACGAAGCAAAATGCCCCACTGCAAGTTTCGCTTAAATGATAGTCCACGGTGGGCTAAACCTACCCTCAAAATAAATGCACCTGTATAAGGAACACCCTGTATAGTACATTTAAAATTATTTTTTAATAAAATATGATTTAGCTCTGATACGTTATGATAAGCTATTAGAAAGGCCGCATCCGAGTTACGGCCTGAGGCATAGCCCTATATTTTTGGTTTTCCTTAGCCTACTCTAAACAATGAGGCATTGCCGTACATCGTTTCGGCCCGGAACTCAGCGCCACCAATTTGAAAAGCATACCTCTGTTATTGTGGGCCGGGGACGACATGACGCCACCGCTACAGCTCAAGACAACCGCAGCCACCAGAAGCTGTCCACCAAGGATCTGCATCTCGATATTTTTGATGTGAAAATTATCCAAATTCAAACCGAACACTAAACAATTTGTGAAGAGAAAAAAATCTTTTAGTAAATGAAATGATGATAATTTAAAATAACAAATTTCTTTGAATGAATTTAAATTTTCTTGTGTTTCAATGGAGCAGGCAAAAATGATTTATTTATTCATTTGAAAAAAGTAGATCAAATACAAATTTAGGAACCACAAGATCATTTTAGTACAAAAAAGTAATTTTTTTGTAAAAAGTAAAAAAGTTGGCAATTATTCCGCTCTAAAAAAATGTTTAGATCAGTTGTCCTGTAGAGAAATGTTGAAATCAATAAAATTGTGAAAAATACTAGAAACTTTAAAATGGTAATATTAGTAGAAAAACACTTTAAAAATAATTTCTTTATTATTGAAAATCACTGAAATATCAAACAAAAATGTTTGACAAATTTAATGAAACTATTGCACTTCTAATAATTCGAAACAGGAATCTTTTGTAAAAGGAAAACTTCTAATTTTTCTTCTACTTCAAATACAAGCGGAACGAGCAGTTGAATAAAAATACAAGTTTTTTTTATAATTAATGGTAATTATTTTCATTTAAATAGAAGAAACTACGAAATAACTTTTAATAAATACGATGAAAAATATTTTTTTTTCGTTTCAAAATCTTTTCGTAAAACTTGATACAAGCGGCACGCACACACCACACTCTCAAGGGTTCAATAAAGACTGGGATAGGATAATGGGATTGTGAACAGTGGGAACTGGAAATAGAAAAAGAAACATACAGATGATACAGCAATTACTTATGTGCTTCTGATACAAGTCATCTAGCAGAAATAACCCTGATTACTGGAAAAAATTAGGACCCCTCTAAAAATTTCAGGGAATGTTATGGGCTGTGTTCTTTATATAAAACCGAGTTTTGTAGTTCTCAAAATGGCGGAAATGGGGTTTTCCGGCCATTTTGTGAAAAAATTACTATTTCATTTTAATCTTTTTTATGAACATCAAACAGTATTTTTTTGGGAATCAAATTTGTTGTTTGTGATAAGTATTATCTAAAAAATCTTGAGATCCATTGTGTCAATAATAATTGTAGTTAAAGTTAAAGATCCCGGGGGGGTTGTTTTTACTTTCCTTATCCTATAATAAGTACAATTGATGCATTATTTAATAGAGAAAAAATCATCCATTTTAGCTTTGAATGAGTTTGTGGAGGGAGCATTAATCATGGTATCAGTTCTGTTAATGAATTCCAGTTACAAAATACCCTGTTTTATATTATTTCGCTTTTTATATTCCAACCTTTTTTTTAGTTCTTGCACTTACCTTTAATATGAGTGCTCAAAAAAGATTCTTCGATTTGTGGTTTTCAATATAAATATCGCACGCTAAAGTTCGAGATAGTAACTGTGGCTAACAAGCACTTTCATTTGATGATCATTAAAAGCTCATAACTGCATTTTGTCAAATATTTAGAAGTTTTATGGAATGTTAAATGTTTATTTTGAAGTTTAAATACCAGTTTTTACATTATTTGGGGTGGGGGTAAATGCCTCTTTTTGGTAATTTTGTATGCGGTGTTTTTAAAGTAATTTTTTATTATTTCCGAAAATTTCTAATATTAGAAATCGGAAGTTTTTTTTTACTCCGATTTCAATTTTTTCATATTTCTGGACGTTTCATAACCTCCTGAGCAACTTTGGTTATGTGTCTATCTCCTCGGTCTGTTAAAAATATTCCTTGTAACGCGCAAATCTCGGAAACTACTGAGCGGATTTCAATCAATTTTTTTACAGATACATAGGAGACGTTTTGTAGATGGTCCCATTTTAAATTCATTGGAAAAAGATCGGTGCCCCCAATAGATGGCGTTTGGCGGTTCTGGCAAAGGAATAAGAGATATGAAATTTTTATGCGAAGAAGTTTTTCTTGCAATAAAAAAATAATAGGGGTTTATCAAGATCATTTTTTTTTTTTTTTTTGATATCTTGAACTTTTTGGAACCCGGCCCCACAATTTACCGGTATTTGTGGGGGGACCCGCTTTCACTAACTTTTTTTTTATTCACCCTAGATGAGGGTTGTGACAGTGACATATCAAATCCACATGATTTTGAGGTGCTAATTACGAATTTGACATTGATTTTTAGCTAACTGTTACCTTTGAGTCACAAGCGGCGGAATTTGAATTATCTTAGAGTGATTATGAAATTCGTGTGGTGTCACACCAGTTTCTTTTAATTTCCTTATCCTATAATTAGGAGAGTATTGTATTAGTCGAAAATTTGACCAGTTTCTCACATTTCTGGACGAATCATATCCATCCGTCCGAGGCCACCTTTTGCTGTATTGAAAGTTGGTATGAAAGTTGATGAAATTACTTTAAATCGGAGGCACTCTACACTCGCAGGCCTCTAGTACTAACTTTCATCAAACCTATACAAAGAATGCCTATACAAAGAAAGAGACAGCGCGGCATTTTGAAAAAAAAAAGGTAACGGAAAACATAGTTCCCATGCATTTCATGTACTTACTTTCAGCCAGCAAAAATTTCTACACTTGAGAGCAGAAAAAGCGAATCAAACTTTTTCCTCCACCAAATCTGCGATATCTTCGAAATTACTATTTCTATCGAGTCGTATGATATTTCAAAATGTTGTAAATTTTGTCTTCTACAATTTCATAAATTGATTGTTAAAAAAACCTACCAGAAGTAGTCAAAATTAAATTTTACTACAGGATGTCAAAAAAGAAGAAAAACATGATTTTTTTTTTATTTTAACAAAAGACGTTATAACCTGAGAAATCAACAAGATTCATTCATAACAATGGTGAATCAGTATTTTGTGTTGCCTCCCCGAGCTTTGATCATAGCATTCATTCGATTTGGTATTGAGTGGATCGGTACACCCGATTTCGATGAAATTTTGTAAGAATATGCATAATATTGTTTTACATAGGTTATTTATATTTATTTTTAAATTATATAAAAGTTTTACATAGGTTATTTATATTTATTTTTAAATTAATTATAATTTGACTCTGATATTTAAGAAAATCCGAAATTTTGGACAAAAAAGTAAAAAAATAAGGACCACGACTTGCCGATACAGATTTTTTTGTGAATTTATAATGTAGAAAAAACGATATTCTACCATATAAAACAAATTTGAAGAAAATCGGTTGAGCCGTTTTGGAGATACAAGTAATTTTCTATAACATCTCAAAATTGGCACGTGTTTACAATGTGAAGCAATCACGAGGAAGTATTGTGTCCATAATTGGCAGTGTTTTTTTCTCATTTATTTGGTTTAAAAATATCAAATCAGCATATTAATGATAACTATAACTTTTAAATTTCTCTGATTACTATCACGAATCTTGAGAAAGGAGTGTTATAATAAATAACTATGAATGTTAAATGCACGAATTACTGAATTGTGTATTAGTGAATATGCATAATTCCGTTCTAATAATTGTGAGTCAAGAAACTTAAGTTATCTTCTCAATGACACCTTTTATACCTATTATTCATCGGGATCTTCTTTATCAATTGTTAACTCTTTACAAAATTATTTCCATTTTACTACACTCAACAAAATTGGAATGTACATATTTCAGGGATTGTTTTTTGATATAGAAATAAAGACTGGAAAAAAGATTTAGCTGCAGAATTTTTTTTTTCTCCTAACAAAAGGAAAGAAAGATAACAAAAAGTTTGAACCGTCTGGTCCGCTGCTCTCTTCCTTTCTCCTCTTTTTCTTTCTCGACGCTCATCTTTTTAATCTTCTAACTCTTTGCTTTCTAAAAGGAAATAAAATAGACTAGTTTTAATAATACTCAAGATTTACCCAGTTTAATTTTTTTTATCAAGCTCGGCGGTAGGCGAGCGCTCGTCAAGTAGCGCCAGCAAACCGGCCTATATTAACACGAAACAGAGTTTATATGTATTTTGTTTTATTGTTTTCGCCCACTTCGCGCTAACTTTTGGCAATTTTTATTTCATATTCGTATTTAGATACGAAAATAGATTTTCGTATCTAAATACGGGAGACACACTCGAACTCAAATCACTTGACACCCCTGCATGTATAAAAATTTCATGGCTGAAAGCGCATGATTAGAACATGTACCGTAGGATTTTTTATTTTTCATTAACTCCATCAGGAGCCGAGTAGTTTGAGGTGTCAAACTTTGAAGGGGCACCCTGTATAAACACTGTAGTTTCTCGGAGTCGTTCTTCGCGAAACGACCGTTTCGCTTGATTTCTTATTCATCTTAGATGGGGGTTGTGACATATCAAACCCAATTATTTTGAGGTGTTGATTACGAATTTGACAATCATTTTCAGCTAACTGTGACCATCAAGTCACTATAGTAGCGGAATTAGACTTATTTTCGAGTGATCACAATATGCACTTTGAAGCAGGGGAATGACCAAATCCTTGACCTAATTGCCTTTCTTGCTGCATTAACGCGATAAGAATGAGGGGCTACAGTTTTCTTGTTCCTGGTGTTATAGCTATGTTAGCTATGTACCTAAATCTTCAAGGTTTTGAAAAGTACTTTTTTGTCCTGAAAGCTCAGTGGTAAATTCATCTGACTGGTAATCCAAAGGTGACGGGTTCAAAACACAGTCGGGACATGACATGTTACCCTATCATTTGAAATTTTGACCACAAAATAATACGTCTTGGGCTTACTGCTGGAATAATGAGACTAAATAGTCCTAATGGTGCAGTATAAATAAGGCGATGTTAGAATTATATTCTCCTATTGTGTATCTAGAATATCTAGATATTAGAGGCATTACCGTGTTAGACCATTACACCAACCCAAGCATTGTTTATGACTTGAATTCACGACATTTGACAAGTTCGTAGTTTCGTACATGTATTGTACAGTGTACAAGAACATGCTTCGCAGCGTGACAACACAAGACTTCACAAGTTTTTTTATTTTTAAAAGAAAGTAATAACTACTTTCATAATACTTTATCATAAATCTACTTACCCTGGCATAGACCGGTGTGTGGCGGTTTTCAACCTATATCCCATTGCTAACGACAGTCTTCGCAAGTACCACCATAGTCTAACTACTATTCAACCAATTTCAGGGAAAAAGAGAAAAAAAATTGAGTCTGAAGTTAATGAATCTGGGATTTTGAAATCTATAAGTATAATTTTTTACTATCAAGCATAACGCTAGTTTTGCAACGCCAAGAAAAACAAAACGAGCGTGTATTAGTAAAACGCCAGAAAGATCGCGGATTGTGTTTTGATTCCCTAGATAATTTGGAAACATGATTGCTATAATCTAGACTAATTTGCTCTTTGAGCTGGCAAGAAACTATTTTTAGTTGATTTCTCCTACAGGAACTTACGTGTCTACGAGATGTAAGGCTATTTTTCTTACGATACAATTTCCTTAAAAGAGACGACCACCATGAGGGCATTTCCTTATTAGTGCGGGACATAACACGAACCCTCTCAACATAATATTTATCTAAAAGTTCATATACAACATTGTACAGATAAAAAAGTGCATCATTCGGATATTCAATAGAATATATGTAGAGTCATGCTGTTTAATTGCAATATAATGAGATACTGTATCTGCTCTATTAAAAATATACTTGGTACTGAAAATTAGGTAAACTTGTGTCAGCAGATTGAGGCCTCTCGCGAGGAAAAGTCTTGTTGAGATTTATGTTGAGAAGGGGGTGATAAGGGTCTTCTGCCTCTTCTCGAGGTACCTACTAGGCTATTGCGGTCATCGCTCATCAATTTTTTGCTATCTCTTACCATTTCGCTTAAACAATTCGACAATTCGGACCCAAAGATACAAAGTCCGTCCATGTACCTATCTTGTAAATTTTTTCTGTAAATTTCAAAATCCCGAGGCCAAATCTTTCATAGCGGGTAAAAAATTTGAAATAATATTGAAAATGTAGCTTACTGGCCTAAATTTTGGGAACGGTTTGTCAGATTACAGCAAAAAGGGCTTAAATGAAAACCTGTGATTGTTCTCAGATAGTTTTTAGAATAAAAAATATCGGTCATCGCTATAAAGTTTAAGTTTGAAAAGTGTGAAAAGGTCGAAAATTCGAACAATCTGGCAAAAATTTCGACAATGGTACGTCAGAATATGGTCTAAATTAGATTAAATGAAAGCTTGTGTTGTCCTTAGAGATATTGAATGATAAAAAAATATAGGTCAACGCGATGGATTTCAAGATTTCAAAGACTGCTTGAAATCTGAACCTTCCTCAATCAAGGTAATACTGGAGCACGGTTGCGAATTTTAGACTTTTGAAAGTTTTCTCTGTATTGTACGGCAACTTTAATTCGGGTCATCTCTCATCAATTTTTTTCTATCTCTTACCATTTCGCCTAAACAATTCGGATACACAATAATACATACAAAGTCCGTCCATATTTCTCATTTTTTTTTATATACATATAGAGATTGTTACTTTTGACATGAATACTTGTTCAAGTTTACTGGGTTGCTCTGACAATCTGACACACTTTGGAAACAGCTTCACTGTTACTAAACCAGCATTTTATTTCAATTTTGAATTTCTCCTCATGAATATATAATTATTGACCATAACAAATTACACAGGTTAACCTCACATCCCACCCCAACCCCAAGTTACACTTAAAATTAATTAAATATTATTATACATGGAAAAATAAAAAGTGGGGAAAACAATAAAAACATTAAAGAGCAGACGTTCTTGCAGTATACTTCCGATAAGTTTACCATATTTTACAATTTTTATTAAAAAAGCCATGAACATTACAGATGTAGTGGTAAAACTGATAAGTAAATCAAGACATGACAGATCTGGAGAAGGGAAGCTCTTGCATGCTAGCACCTTCCTCTGGCTCGCAAGGGGTAGGTTCCAGTTATGATCTTGCTCGTAAAAAGTTAAACAAAGTAAAAAGATTAGATCTCTTTACAGGGTGACCGGAATTTATGTATGGATATTTTTACCATCGATTCAGGAGGTCAAAATAAGACAAAAAAGTCCTCAGAGGTATACATACCCGCCGCAAATGCTTCCTAAGCGAGATATTGCGCTAATGCCGGTTTCTATTTTAAAATCATAAATCTGTGCTTGTTGGGTTTTAGTATAGGTACGCGGATTTAATTAATTTTTCCCAGTAGTGGCTTGGCCACCAAGAAGTCCAAGAGGTTACACACTCAAAGAAGTAGTGTATGCCACACCCATCAATGATTTATACAAACTGATTAAAATAGAGAGGTTAGTTGATGGCATGGATACTCAGAACTCTTACCTGCTGATGAGAGAAAATAAGCTCGAAACAGCTGTCCAGGTATGTTCTCATATCCATGTACATCTAGTACAACTTCTCACTTTTCTGTTTATACTGATATACTGAACATTAAAAGAAAGAATTGTTGTATGCTTGAGGCTGATAACACCAAAAATGTGCAGGGACGCTACACAGGTTTCGCAAGAGCAACTGGTTCGTGGTTCTTTACAAGAGAATGGTAGGCAGTTGGAACATCCCCCTTCAATCCTCGAGAACATGCCGTTCTCTTGTAAAAAAATGTTGCTTTTGCAGTCACATGCGTCAAAGCACTTAGACCCAGTGCTTTGACGCATTCACTAGCTTTATTACAAGGTGTTATCAGCCTCGAGCATTCAACAATATGTAAAATAATAAATACCATTAAATGACTAATAAGGAAAAAACAACAAGAATAAAACAGTAATATAATTGAATAATAAGGAAATTAAATTTTTAATTGTAAATATTTTATAACTCAAATTACATAATAAATTTTATTTTTACTATCTATACGTATTTCTATAATCTATATAAGAGACCCAACACATGCTTGTGCACTTCGGGTTTCTTCTACTGCAATTTAAATAACAAAAAACATTATTAAGCATTTTATCTATGTATATGATATTATTTTATTTAAGTTATGTTTCTGTACTTGTTAATTGTTATATGTTTATGAAAAACATCAGTTATTTTAAAAGTATTTTTAAAAAGAACTTAAATCTGTGAATGTCTGGCTGACTGACTATATCCTCTTATCGGTTATCTGTTTAAAATACCACAGCCCAAACGGTAACAGATATTGAAATTTTCATGAGAATTGACCAAGCCCCCCCTAAACAACGTCAAACTACCTAGAAAATTATCAAATTACCATTTTCAAGTAGGACACCAGCCACGGGAAATTAGGTATAATCTGAAGGCACACGACGCACACTGGGGTATTTGCCTTCAAAAGTTGCACAAAACCCCCCAAAAGAAGAAGCTTAATCTAAATTTTTTTTTAGTCATGTGTTCTAGAAGAGAATATGTGTTAAAACCCAAAAAGAAATATTTTGATAACTCATCTTGGGTAAGTACAGAAGATGCTTGAAATCACGTGACATGCCAAGCTTACGTCACAACTTATACAGCTGCTTTTATGTCTCATTTGAAATGAATGAAATTTAAGGCCTATCAATTGTTTATTCATAGTAGTGATGGTTTTTATTTAATGAGGAGGACATAGGCATAGCGTATGTGCAATTTTTTGTACTATTTTTTTTTTTTTTTTTTTTTTTTTTAAGGTAATTATGCCCTGGAACCGCATTCGCATTACTTCAGGGCACTTTACCTTTACATCCATGCCATTCCGGAAACGGATAATCTTGGTCAGAATTTTCCGCTCCGGCCGGGATTCGAACCCGCAACCTCCGGGTCAGCAACCAATGCTCTTAACCACTGAGCTACAGAGGTCGGCTTTTTATTTTAAATGTGATTTTTGGGGCGTTCAACTTGACCCTCTTCTGTCTTAAATGAACGATTTCTATCTCGAGACAATGGACCAAAAGTTAGTGATTATAGTGAGTGCAGCGCGATCAAGCACTTTTGCTAACTTTTTCTAATACTTTCGAGTGTTTGCTAATATGTCTAAAAGGAAAATCTTGCAGTTTTATTGCACTTCTTGGTGTTTTTGAAACTTGAACTTGAAAATTCGAGGATTTTTTATTGTGAGCCAATATAATTAAGGAGCGCGGTAGCGCTCCGAACCGCCAAGTCAATCGAAATAGTTCGCGCGTTACCAAGTATATTATACGCCAGAGCATAAGTAGCACATTTCGTGTAGTTGTAGGACAAAAAGTACAAGTTATGGAGGAAATTGAACTATTTATCTCAACCCAATCCCCTGTGTAGCTGATTAGTTTCCGATGAAACGTCTCCCGTGATGGACAGCTTACTCCCTACCATCGTACCACTATCATTATTTTACGATTCAATTGATTTGTTTTTCAATCTAGTGGGTTTTGAATTTCCCGAGTTAACAGGATTTTCCAAGTGAAGAGCTTTTCCTATTAATTTTTGATATCATTTCGAGAAAACTTTTGATGTGTTTCCAAGGTAGGAACTGAGGAAAATTACTTTCGTAATTTTTATGGGCTGAGGGGTTTTACCTGCCATCCCATGTCTGTTTTTGAACTGATGAGAAGATTACAGCTTTTGTTGAAGTATTTGTAGTTTCAAACGAAATATACATGTGCATGTCACTATGATTTTTTTTAAAGAAAATCTATACACAAAGAAAAAGGAAAGAGAAAAGAGGATTCTAATTAAAAATTATCAATTATATTTTATTATGACACTAGCGGGTTACACCCGCCGCTTCGCCAGACCATCACAAACACACACATCACACATACACACACCACACCACACCACACACACACACACACACACACACCACCACCACCACACACACACACACACCAGACACTGACACATTAATACTAAATATGCAAGA
The DNA here is from genome assembly GCA_024516035.1 of Bactericera cockerelli. NCBI lineage: Eukaryota > Metazoa > Arthropoda > Insecta > Hemiptera > Triozidae > Bactericera > Bactericera cockerelli. Next base: position 24,739,167 of record CM044956.1, read on the forward strand.
AAAACTTCGATTTTTTTGTGAAATTATAAAGTTATGGTGTTTAAACTAATATTGTCGCATGGACCACCCTGTAGATATTCTCTTAAACTATCATGTGGGTACTCGAAGTTGTATAAAATTCAACGAAGACTTTAAATCGTGGAGAAAATCAAGTAAAAAACACGATTTTTAAAGCTATTTTCAATTTGGTGTCCACACTGAATGATTTTAAAACTTGAAATAAAAAATAGGTAGGTGTTGCCACAAAATTGAAAACGGATTTTTAAATTCGTTTTTTTTCTTTCAGATTTGGACTCCCCGTTGAATTTTAGACAATTTCGAGTACCCATATGATGGTTTAAGAATATCTACAGGGTCGTCCATGCGACAATATTAGTTTAAACACCATAACTTTTTAATTTCACGAAAAAATAGAAGTTTTTCTTGCATATTTAGTCTTAATGTTCAATTCTACGTCTCTTTGACCGCCCACATACAGGGTGTTGCAAAAAATTATGTCTCACCCTGTACAACACTTAAGTTTTGTTTTTCGATATGACTAAAGAGAAATGTGTAAAATTAGGTGAAGATTATTAATCCGCAATAAAAATTTAAAAAAACTTGGTTTTAAAAAAAATCAAGTCTTTATTTCACTTGTGAACTACCCTGTATAAAAAAATTTGCTGCGAATTGAAAGTGCGTGTTTTCATTACTCAAACACTTTCTATTCTTGCTATCGAAAAAAAAAACGAAATCGAGTTATTTGAGATTTAAAAAAAAATTGGTAAAAAAAAACCCACCCTGTATGTAATATTTTAGTTTAAAAGGTACACAGAAACCATTTAGAAGTAAAATTATCAAATAAAATTAAGGTCGATTTATTTAAAAATCGAAAGTTGACACCTCAACTTCTGACTTTTGAACGACCCTGTATAAAAAAAATGCATGACTGAAATCACATAATTAGGATATGTACCCTTTGATTTTTTTGTTTTCCAAAAACTCTTTCAGGGGCCGAGTAATTTGAGGTGTCCAACTTTGGTGAGACACCCTGTATATAAATGCGAAAGTTAACACTCACTAACGTGACACTCACTCATCTCAATTTCTCAGCACTGGTAAGTCCCTTTTAGCACGTAGGTCCCTTTTAGTCTTAGACGCGCACTAGGAAGGGATTTTGAAATATTCTCACTGGGGCGCCAGCCGCGGTAGAAAAGGGGCGCATTTACACAGAAAAACGAGCTTTTTCACCTTTTCATCACTGCTTCTTACATTTCTGGTGGCTAAAAATTTAAATATAGGTTGACTTTATATTGTAGATGTGCAATAAGAAAGTACAGGGTGGCGCAGTGCGCATGTCCACATTTGAAATTGTTACCATGCAATTAATAATTGAGTTAAGATATTGAAATAAAAAGTAATTTGTAGAAAAAATGTGGAAGTTTAATTTACATGCGTCAGTTTTTCACGTATGAAAGATGATTCCCGACAAAAGACGTCCTTGCCGAGTTACACATTCTTCGAGACGCTCGCTAGAGCATCACGTTCATCAACATCTCGTCAGGAATCCAAGCGATTTCACGGCGGATAGAGTCCTTCAGGTGAGCAAGGGTACGAGGTTTGTCGACATAAACTTTGGCCTTTAGATATCCCCATAAAAAATCACAAGGACTGAGTTCGGGTGAGCGTGAGCGTGGCGGCCACAGTGCGTCACCATTCCGGGAAATCACATGACCGGGAAAAAATTTGACGCGGAGATGTTGGACGTGAAAAATTGACTCATGTAAAATAAACTTCCACATTTTTTCTACAAAATACTTTTTATATCAATATCATAACTCAAATATTAAACGCATGGCAACAATTTCAAATGTGGTCATGCGCAATGCGCCACCCTGTATTTTATTATGTTCCAACTGGGGCGCAAGCCGCGAGGGAAAAAGAGCGAGTCCCAAAAATTGGATCGCCCATCCATTTTTTCTCGAAATTTGAAGTGACAACCTATAAAATCATAGCAAGAAAGTTTTAGGCAAGGGTCTGAGCTTTTATTTGACATATCGATAGCGTGTGTGTGTCCGATGGTCTGGCGAAGCGGTGGGTGTAACCCACTAGTAATAAATAATGACATTCTATTTTCTAGGATCCCATCAAAGAAAAATTCGTTAAGACGCTTCAGTTTCAAGAAAAGAGGCATTTCAAAATGGTTCATGATCAATGGCGGACCCTATAGAAATTTAAAAAAAGTGTGAGTGTGGTGTCTGTGAGGTTTGTGTGTATCTATGTGTTTGGTGTGTGTGTGTGTGTGTGTGTGTGGGGTGTGTGTGGGGTGTGTGCGTGCGTGCGTATGTGTGTGCGTGCGTGTGTGCGTCTGTGTGTGTATATATGTGTGTGTTTATATGTGTGTGTGTGTGTTTGTGTTTATATGTGTGTGTGTGTGGTGTGTGTGTGTGTGTGTGAGAGAGAGAGAGAGAGAGAGAGAGAGAGAAGATAAAAGTGAGGATACAATAAAATTACGACCGCGTTGTCAAGAAAATGACAATGTCAAATTCTGATGAGGATCGATTGGAACGCTCCATTTTCAAATTTGGGCAATAATCGCTTTTCTTCCCTATTCTCTCTTTCTCTTTGTGAAAACAGCACAAATAAGATTTCTTCTACATACTTGCAAATTGAGTAAAAAATATTTTGCATTTTTATTGAATGCGACAATTTTATTTCAATTCTATTTTCGATCAATTTGTTTTATTTTTCAAAAGGTGGCAAACACAATATTGTAAATCGACATTATGAACAATTTGTTGTTGCAAAGTTATATTCTGAAAATTTCTAGGTCTACTCCCGGCTGCATGGTAAGATCCGAAGACGAACTCAGATGTCAGCTCAGATGTGATGGAAGACGAACTTGATTTCTTTCTAAAAATATCTTACGTAAATCAGTGTTAGATGTCTTCAACTGGAACTTGGGACTTCTTCTTTGTCTTGAAACACTTGAATATCGCAAAAACTAATGGAAATACTCTTATTTTTAAATTACAAGAGAGAGCACACTTTTCAAATCTTAACTGTCACAATGCGACGTTGCCAACCTTTACACTTCTAATAATATACCTAGTTTACCTCGTGATGTAGAAATCTTTGAACGAAATTCTAGAACGTTATTATTCCCTTTCTGACAAATCGGTTTGTTGGTCGGATGAAGCGCGGACGTAAACTGCATGTTCTGTGTGGGGTGAAGATTTTTTGTTGCTCTCATAAATTTAAATTTAGTTTTTTCTTTTTATGTCTCACACTGTCGCTGATTTAAAAAAAAAAAAAAATTTACATCGTGGTATAATTCTGCGTAATTATTAACCTTTAAAAGAATTAGTATAGGAAAATACGCTCAGGTTTTATGTTTTTAGTAAATTTTTTTACTTGTTTCAATCATTGAAAAATACGGTTTCCTAAAAAAAAAAAAGGTAAAAAGTTTCAATTTGCGGTGGGCAAAAATGTATTCTTTCAATGGTAAACTCAAGGTACAGTGTTAACTATTTGGTCCAATATTTTATGATAATTATGAAATCACAATCGCAACTCCAACGTACGGAGTGGTTTCCTGAAAACATTTTTTCTTCATTTTTGAAGCAAAAAGGTTGAGATCAAATTCTATCCAAAAACGGTCAGTTTATCCAATAGCACACCTGCTGTATCCTTCAGACAAATTGGTCAATGACACGTATGATTCATAATCGATTTTCAGCCAGAACAAAGCGTACGGGCTCGCGTCGTGGAACTGTATTGCGCCATACGAGATTGTACAGGTTAGCGGGAAGTGGGCGAACTCTATAACTCTGGTTCGTGCTAATATAGGAGGTTGTGGCGCATTGAAGGATTTGGCGGAGCTAATTGGTACTCTTTTTAGCATTGCCAACTTTTCAGGTCCTTCAGTGAATTATAAGAGACGTTTTTCCCTCCGAATTGACATAATAATCAGTAAATAAATTTGAGCCATCTCATTTTATTTCATCTTTTCTTCTGCAGAACTCATCACATGCTTGGTTTCCATCGATTGGCATTTACATCATTCAAGCAGGTCCTAAAATCTCTCCAATTAACTTTTTATTCTTCTCCTCTTTCTTTGTTGGCAGTTTCCTCGATCCATGTTGTAATTATCTACTTGTGAACATAAATTAATTAAAATTTAATAAATGGATACAGAAATAACGTTCTACAACTAGATATTGGGCTGGTATTGCCTAGTATTGATACTGCAATTGCATAATAATGCACGATAAGCTATGTGAAAGAATTTCATAAAAAAATTTCCAACTTATCATTCAGCCACATTCGTTACCTGTAATAACTCAGGTTACATTACTAATGGAGTGTGAGTCGTGAGTACCAAACTAAAAAGGGATAACTGATTTATAGTAATCAAATGAAAACATGGTAAACTTTACGATTTTATACCAAAAATATCTGAAAAGATAACTGTAACAAAAAGAAATCCAAATTAGTTCGAAATCACTGTTTTCGACAAATATAGAACGCCCTTTTCCCGTTCAAAATCTACTGTTTTTGAATAAGTTCGAACAAAAGTAAACATAAATTATGTGAACGTTCAGAACAACCGTTGAAAGTAAATACTTCTATGTTGCGGAACGAATGATGCCTGGAACGACCTCAAGAATCATCGAGTAAACTTCGATGTAAACTTCAGTTTACTTGGTTGTTAAAAGGGTTTTAGACCTTTAGAAAAAACTACAGTCCAATCACTTGGAAAAATAGGGTGTTGGCTCGGGTTTCATTAAGATATCGGTGTTTTAAATACTTTTCTTCTTAGTTCGTCAATCGCCGTCATAAAAACAAGTAATTTACCTTTGATTCGCTTTTTAAAAAAAAAAAACCATTCTGGTCCTTCTGAATAAAAAAGATCGGGACATAATAAGTATTCCTTTCAAAAGGCTATAACTCAAGTTTGGTCCAGTGTAATATTTTGGTTTTGCCAAATTATTATTCCCCATGATAAGGCCTTTTGAAAAATACCACAATCGCAGCTCCAAGATGACCGAAAAAAAAAAAAAAAAAAAAATCCGGTTTTCTTGTAAAAGGCTATTCTCCTATCCTATAAAAAATAAATCCTTGAAACTATAAAAGGTATGAAGAAATAAAAATTCCCTATCCAAAAACGTAGCTCACGTCTTTCCACAATAAGCACACGTTGCTGTATCCTTAACAGAAAATTGGTCTAAAAAAAACCCGTATGAATAATTTCATGAAATTCAAGATTTTCGGCGTGGCCAGAAAACAACTTTTTTTTTTTTAAGTGGGGTTTAACGTCGCTTTCAACTGCCATGGTCATATCACGACGGGGGTTTTACCCTCCATTCGCAGGAAACTCACAAACCTGCTACTCACATTGACCTCACCCAGCCTGAGTGGGGCCGGGAAAAGCCAGCGTCACGAGAATTAGAATTTGAATGGTCACCCATCCAAGTCTTAACCTCGCTGGATGTCACTTAACTTCGGTGTTCTGAAGGGAACCGGTGTATTCAACATGCCATCGACGCTGGCTAAAACAACTTTAACTGTACGTAGGACCCTCGCGCTTTCGTGAATCACAATCTATTTTCGCGTCTCATTACGAATTTGAAATAAAATTGATAAAAGTTAGCGGGAAGTGGGCGAAAACAAAATACATATAAACTCTGTTTCGTGTTAATATTAGGCCGGTTGGCTGGCGCTACTTGACGAGCGATCGCCTCTCGGCGAGCTTGATTAGGTACTCTTTTGTAGGCATTGTCAAACTTTTTGTCGTGGTCCTTCAGGTGAATTTATAAGATGACGTTTTTCTCCTCTGCGATTTTGTTATAAAAATAAATCATATTTTATTTTTCATATTTTTTTTATTTTATTTTACAGAGGACCCATCCTAAGCCATTTTTATTTGGCTTCTAAGATTTCTTCAATAGTTTGCTTCAGCTGTAAGATCTGTGAATTCACATTGTTATTGACTTTCATTTTCATATTGGATATGGCCTCCAATGTGTCAGCGTTCGATGGTTGTCCTTTATCTGCCATTGTCTTGAACTTAAAACTCTGAGACTCTAAAAAGTTACGAGTATAATCAAAGAAAGTTAAGATTTCCACACTGAACACGTACTTACGACGCGACGATAGGTACTCTCGTCCACTTCGTATTGCTTACTAGCACATTGCATATATTACAACATGTCCCCCGACTCAAGGCGCTAGTTGTGAACAAAGCTTTCAACGAAGATCCAAGCTGGTACCGGTGCCGCGCTGTAGGGCTGTAGAGTCAGCTGTTCAGCAAAACAATGAGATCTGTTGATGTGTAATGAACTGATAACAGAGATAAGGTACTGATTAGATAAATGGGGTAGGCTGGTGTGAGTGCGCTGCAGCTCCCCCACTACTTCTTATCAGAGAGGGATAACTGATTGTAGTAATCAGATGAAATGATCTATGGTAAATCTGTTTTGAGCGAATTTTTCACTACGCCAAAAATATTCTCGACTCAAAAGATAACTGAAAAAAATCTGAAAATGGCGCAAAGTGAGTGCGAGAATCGTTGTTTTCAAAATTATAGAAGAGTCGCCGTCATTTCACATACCCACGTTTGGCATAATCTTTGTTTGTGCAACATGACATTTTTCCCACTACAAAGGCTTGTAAACTTCACTACAACTACATGTAGATACTATTCGAAACAAACCGTTCGAAATTGTAAGCTAGCTTCTCATGTTGCAGAAACGAAGTGTATGCCAAATGAAAACGACCCTTATAGAATGCTCGTGAAATCTTCGTGAAGTTCATCTTCGAGTTGACTTGGTGAAAATGGTCTCCAAATTGAACTTGGGCAATGCATTGTAGACCTGAAGCGGTTTTTTTTTAATTGAACGAAAAGCCTGAACAAGACCGAACGGTCAGCTCTGGTAAAACAAGATTTGAAGAGTAAAAAAAAGTGATTATTTTTGGGACTCTGGTTTGTTTACATTAAAGATATCGGTGTTTGTTCACATTTTGCATCTTCTTCTTCTTACCGTCCACTCCGGTCAGGATTTTTCGGTCCGGTCAAATAAAAAAAGTGAATTGCAATGACCAGGTCAGCTTCGGTTCGCTTCGTTCAAATAAAAAAAAACCGCTTCTGGTCCTTCGTGAAGTGAAAAAATTCGGAGACGATCACATGTTCATTTTCAAACAGTTCAAACTCATTGTAGACCTCAGCCTTCGATCCTGTGCACTAAAATCAGCTCAATCGCAAAACGGGATCCCACTGCTACACCCTGTATAATTGTAAATAATTATCTTAAACGGCGACAAACTTACAAAAAACTTACAAATATTGTTTTGGTTCATATGTAAAATGTCAAGTATCTATCTTTAATAGTCACGATAATATTGCTAATACATGTGTGTAGGAGCGTTACGTACCATTTCTATGGCATAATCGTGACATCCGAGGTTGAAAAATGAATTTTATCGTGACTATTCAAGATGGAAACTTGAAATTCAACATAATGAACGCAAAACAATATTTTTAAGTTTTTTGTAAGTTTGTCGCCGTCTAGGATAATTATTTACAATGTTACAGGGTGTAGCAATGGGACCCAGTTTTGCTATTGACCGGTTTTTCAAACTTCCAGCTCTTCTAAAGTGTAATCAACAAATCATAATCATAATTGAAACACAATTAACACCACGAGTTTTTTTATTTTTGTTGGCTAATTGGAAGTATTTTTAATTTTATTGTGTCTATCATAATTTAGGAGTTCTGACCAAACTTGTGAGAGAGGGTCATTTTGGTCTAAAAAACAACAAAATGGCGGTTATCTCCGTAATGCTTCGAGATAAAATATAAGTTTAGTGGAACTTTTTGTAGTACTATACCTGTCCTACAACCTCTTTTCGGATAGACATCTAATTTAGTTATTTCCTGTTTATGCCTATCAAGATTTGCGGGCAAAATACTGACGAAAAGAAATGAATTCCTAAGTCTTTGACAAATCGTCTTGTGCACCAGAATGCAAAAAATGAAACAACCATATTCTTTAGAATAAAATACAAAAAAAATCAACTAAAAAGACTTTCTAACTTCAGAGATAGAATAAAAATGGGTAAATCTTTCATAAGAACCCTGTTAATTTCGAAATTTCACGAGAAAAATTCTTCACGAAAAATGGCCAAGTTGCAGGCCTGCCTCAGCTCTCAACCATAGATTTAAAATAATAGATAAACAACTCCCTATGTTCCCTGTGTAATCACAGCTGAAGTCAAGGCTCACAGCGTTGCCGTGAGCCCGTAAGGGCAAAAAAACAGAATTCCCTATGCTTGCAATGTAATTTTAGCGATTTTCGTCTTTGATTACTGATCAAACCATACAATTTCATGAAAACTTCTCGGAACAAATTTGGTTATATGGTCTTTTCTACGCCTTTTTCAGTATTTTTTTCGTCGTTTAATATTTTCATTGTCGAAATATTGCCAAATGTTTAAGCCTCTCTTTTTCGATATTTTTTCGCGTGAAAATTTAAATAATAGCAATTGAAACTGATTTTTACGTTTTACTTTTATCACTATCAGCTATTGTTATCAGTACACGATATTTTTACGAAAGATGTACTCTATTATTATACTACCTGAGACCTTTACAACGGAAAAAGACTTTCATACCACTCCAGAGGGTGCTTAAAATCCTCTAACAAGATAGCTTCTGGATATTATTATGCTTATAAATCGTTTTATGACTATTTGATACCCCAAACTATGATTAAAATACATTGAAAGGTAAATGATGTCCAATTTATTGTGTTTCCTTGAGAATAATCAAAAGTACTAGAATGTTAAGACTACTTACTTGTGGAAGTGTATTTCAGAATTCTTATTATATCGGTTGGTACAGCCATACGCGCAGCAAAAGTTTACCATCTTGAATATTAGAAAGTGGAGATTTCAAAAAATAAACTCGCGTAAAATTATAGAGAGAAAAGAAAATTAATAAATTCGGAAACTACAAAAGGGTCGGGTTTCTCCATAAGAACCAATGTAAAATTTCCAATGTTTTGCCCTTACAGCGCCCAAAATGCTCACTAGAGTGCTCTCAATCTCTCTCTCTCTCAAAATCAACTTCACTTTTGTGTCAACTGTGCGATATCTATTATTCTAAATCTATGCTCTCAACACATAAATTGACCAGAGTTAGATATCTATCTCGTTAATCTATGTTAAGAGCACTCTAGTGAGCATTCTGGGAGCGATTAGGGCAAAACCATAGATTTAGAATATATGGGCAAAACATTGGAAATTTTACATTGGTTCCACTGAGATCATATGACATTGCTGCGCGTATGGCTGTACCAACCGATATAAAAAGAATTCTGAAATACACTTCCACAAGTAAGTAGTCTTAACATTCTAGTAGTTTTGTTTATTCCCAAGGAAACACAATAAATTGAACTTCATTTACCTTTCAATGTATTTTAATCGTAGTTTTGGGTATCAAATAGTTATAAAACGATTTATTTATAAGCATAATAATATCCAGAAGCTAGCTTGTTAGAGGATTATAAGCATCCTCTGGAGTGGTATGAAAGTCTTTTTCCGTTGTAAAGGTCTCGGGTAGTATAATCTCGGGTAGAGTAAATTCTTCGTAAAAATATCGTGGACTGATATCGATAGCTTATAGTGATAAAAATAAAACGTAAAAATCAGTTTCAATTGCTAGTATTTAAATTTTCACGCGAAAAAATATCGAAAAAGAGAGGCTTAAACATTTGGCAATATTTCGACAATGAAAATATTCAACGACAAAAAAAATCTGTGAAAGACGTTTGTCGCGAGAAGTTTTCATAAAATTGTATGAATTGATCAGTAATCAAAGAAGAAAATCGATAAAATTACATTGCAAGCATAGGGCATTGTGTTTTTTTTTGCCCTTACAGGTTCACGGCAACGCTGTAAACACAACTGAAGCCCTGCTTCAGATTTCAGATATATTTACGGAGTTGTTTTTCTATTTTTTAAATCTATGGGTTATACCTACCTTCCTACCTATTACCTATCACCCATTCCCATTTAATTCTTCTCCTAATTAAAACTCTCTGAAATGGAACTTGTCAGTTTAATAAGATAAGGAAAGTAAAAAAGGATCTGTATGAAAAATCAGTTTCCTGATTCTGAGCTCATAGTGTCAGAATGGTTTTGAAAAAAGACTTGAAGGTTCTGCTTAAACCTTACTACTGGGTTAACATCCTTCTCAGTTTATCATTCATCTGTGCAAAGAAGATCCCCTATGTTTGTGAATTTGTGTTCTCTTTCCTAGAATCAAAATGTGAAATTGATTCGGTAAGTAACTTGACAATATCTGAAACTTCACTTTTAACCTTATACACTCAACTCAAAGTATAAATAGGTAGGTATGCCTGTAAAGCTCAACAATATTTTTTAATGTGTTGCTATCAGTTCAATCTTATCTGTGTGATTACTAAATAAAGTAGCCATTCACACAACATGCATTTCCCTTGATTAGTTCTATCTGTGCTGTCATCACTATGGTGACAAACTTATTTAACCTCTTTAGCTCAAAGTCATTGTGATGATGATTACCTATGGAACTTTTTTTTTGATTATGTAGTGATTTTGGTATTTTGAGGGAAAGAAGAGAAATTATTGTGCTCACATTATCACATTCTCATCTTTCAAAGGATACCTACCATTTTTTCATAAACAAAGCCACTATCAGTCATACATCCAGGTCTGCCAACTCCTTTGCATCTTAAAGGGGACTCTAAAGTGGACCTGTCACTCATATTGTGAATAATGGGTTCTACCATGGATTGCAAAGTAGAGACAAAATTGAGATGCACATGCTCCACCATAGATGGATTCAAAATGGACATTTCCTCACTTTGTCTAATTTGGGCTCTACCACCTCTCTGGAGCAATCCCAAGGGGTTCATTTTGGTTAATTGTAAAATCAAGTTGAGTGCTTATTTGCATCCAATTTGAGTCCATTTACTCCATCTTACCTGACCTTGATTGTGTTTCTGTGTTAGTGCATCCTCCATTGTTGAACTTTTTACTATCATTTTATTTATTTTTAGGAATTCAAATTTATTTAAGTTTAAAAAAAACTAGTCATTATCCTCATGTAAAACATCCAAATTTGTTTCTTTATCTTCAATTTTGTATACTGTACATTTGTTCTCCAATATGTGTAACATGGTGAATGCCAGGTACTGGTGTTTGTCAACACCACTCTGCCCTTCGAAGAAATCAGATCCTGACTTCACCTATGGTATGTGAAGAAACTGGGATCTGATAATTTATGTTCATGCCTGTTTAAATTAAATAGTCCCATATACAGATGCAAATATATTGAGGGTAGGTTTGGCCCACCGTGGACTATCATTTAGGCAAAACTTGCAGTGGGGCATTTTGCTTCCTTAAGGAGTTATGGCTAAATCCCTGTGTTTCACACAGGACTAGAGGTCACTTGGATCTATGCACTTTTCAAAAGAAATGATAGCCAGTAAGTGAGTTTTGACTTTGTGTATGGATAGTGATTCATATTTCCCTTCAAATACCGTTTGTTTTTTTTAAACATCAATTTTTTTTAAAACATCGGTTGCATCAATTTTTTTAAAAAAAATCAGAGAGATATTTAATCATAAGTTCATTTTTTTTCTTTGAAATTTTGATTTTTCCCTTTTGTGAATTTAGAATACTTCTACAGTTGCAATTCTGCGTACCACTAGTTAAAAATTACCCTCTGCTATTTTGTTTCAATAAATTTCAAGACGTGTGAAGGAACGGATGAGATACGACCTATTAAACGGCAGCAGAAGAAGAGAAATGCATTGCATTTTGAAGAACACTCGATGTCTGTGTGACCATTTTTGTGTCCACTGCGGAATTCCGCAACTGGCGGTTTCTACTAGTATTTTATGACAAATCATCTTGGATTTTTGGGTTTTATGGTTTTTTTTTTTAAGTGGGGTTTAACGTCGCTTTTAACTGCCATGGTCATATCACGACGGGGGTTATACCCTCCATTCGCAGGAAACTCACAAACCTGCTACTCACATTGACCTCACCCAGCCTGAGTGGGGCCGGGAAAAGCCAGCGTCACGAGAATTAGAATTTGAAAGGTCACCCATCCGTCTTAACCTTGCTGGATGTCGCTTAACTTCGGTGTTCTGAAGGGAACCGGTGTATTCAACATGCCATCGACGCTGGCTGTTTTATGGTTTATTGGGGGCCAATTCTCATACATTTTTCGATATATTCTACCGTTTAAGCAAAAATGCCACTATCCACTAAAATACACATTTAGGTGGATTTAAGCGTTTTAGCTTATTGGTTAAAAATATCGAAAAAAGTGAATTGACCCCCATAAACCATATCGAAAATCCATGATATCTCAAATCAAATCACATCTTCATAATATATTGAAATCTCTTATTAGACATCATTTTTATTTGTATCTCTTTACAGCGAGAGTCAGAGATCCTCTTCTTCTTAATGATTGTGATCATGATCAGAACACGTAAAGCAGGGAGTGTCACAATGATCAGTTATCTTTCATCAAGTTTCATGTACACCAAAATTGCAAATGTGATTCTATGGTTTTATGTAGACTTCAGAATGGGAGCTATCTATCTTATTATATTTACATGTAAGTAAAAATTTATACTGGCAATAATGCTTTTTCCTTTCCTTAACCTATTGAATAAATACTCGTATATGTGATTCTTGTGTTATAATATCACAACTTTAGTGCAGAATTATAGTCCTTTATCCTTTTCCTTGAATATCCTTCTTTTTATTATTAAACTAGCAGGTTACACCCCCGCTTCGCCAGCCCATCAAACACACACAACGCACACACATCACACAACGCACACACATCACACCATACACACACATCACACCACACACACATCACACCACACCACACCACACACACACACACCACAGACACACACACACACAAAATGTCATTTAGGTTTGAAAAAAAACCTGAATATTTTTTGTCGCCCATCTATTTTCTATTCTTCCCCGGCGTAGCTCAAGAACGGCTCATCAGAAACCTATCTATACATGTTTATTTGTCATTTTTATCTAAATCAAGTGTCAACTATTGACATTACATCCACCCCTTGAATATCCTAGTATCTTATTTTTACCCATAATTCTGCCTCTGGTCACTGTTCACATTAAAGCAGCTTCTCATTTTTCCTCACTAGGTATGAGTGGACCTCGTAACATCCATAGCCGAAAAACAAGACTGTTGGGACTCAAACCCTGGTCACCGTGTGTGCAAACTTAGCATGCTACCCTCTGGTGACGGTGACCTTATTGAAAAGGAAATAATGTAATGGGCTAAAAATAAGAAAGTTCTGTGATGTTTACACTGTTTTTAATGTTATGGTTTTATCAGTGGTAGGACTCTTGCTGCCTGAACCAACATACTCGGGTCCAGAGAATATTATCTACTTCCGTACACTCACAGCTCTCGATGACGAGATAGAGAGGGACAAACGTATCACTTGGCTTATCTGTTTCTACACTGCATGGAACCCAAGCTGTGTCAACTTTGCTCCTGTGTTTGCTCAGATTTCAGCAGAGTAAGTTTCAATATGTTTGAATATTATTTAATAATTGTAATAATAATAATACTCTTTAGTGGAAGGTCCTAACCCTCATAGTCATATTATGATGTGGTCACAAACTCAAATTATTGAGGAAAAATTCGTACACTGGGTGGGATTCGAACCAACTGATTATCTTCATGATAATCAGAACAACTAGGCTAGTGCAAGAGTATTGTAATCTCCGTGGTAATCAGACCAACTAGGCTAGTGCAAGAGTATTGTAACCTCCGTGGTAATCAGACCAACTAGGCTAGTGCAAGAGTATTGTAACCTCCGTGGTAATCAGACCAACTAGGCTAGTGCAAGAGTATTGTAATCTCCGAGGTACTCAGACCAACTAGGCTAGTGTAAAAGTATTGTAACCTGTGTGGTAATCAGACCAACTAGGCTAGTGGAAGAGTATTTTCTGTATGGTGTGTGTGTGTAATGTGGGCGTGTGTGTGTGGTCTGTGCGTGTGTGTCTGTGTGTTTGTGGTATGTGTGTGTGTGTATGGTGTGTATTTGGTGTGTGTGTGTGTGTCTGATGGGCTGGCGAAGCGGCGGGTGTAACCCGCTCGTAATATAATAATAATAAAAGTAAATCTAATAAGGACAAAGCTTTATAAGTAAAGCTATTTAAGCCCAGAACTATGCAGGCAACTTTTTACATTATGATGTAGAATAAAATTGTAAGATATGTAAGAGAACTGACTTACTGAAATTTGTAGCAATGAACTTCTCTCAGTAAGGCCTTTAAAACAATATGGCATATGACTCTATTGAAAATTTTAAAGTTGGTCCGTGCCCAGCCTGACTGGGGCACTGCAGGCAATTTTTTGTTGCTGAAATTCTGCTGAAAAAGTAAAAAAATACGCGTTTTTGCGTCTTTCTATATTTTTAGCAGTTCTTGAGATACGGGGGTTAGGTGGGAATTTATTGACAACCAGTATAAATTTGATCCATCAGATATGACTTGGAGAACTTGAAGTTCGGCAAGATAGATGTTGGCAGATATCCTGAGGCAGCAGAGAAATATGCCATCAATGATTCATCCATCAGTAAGCAGTTGCCCACCATCATTTTCTTCCAGAATGGCAAGCCAGTCATGAGAAGACCCACGTTTGATGTCAAAAATAATCTGATCAAGTTTGTCTTTACTGAGGTAAGGGAAAAATTTCTTCCGAGAGTATGTCATCTATAGATATAATATCAATTTTTTTTTTTTATATAGATAAACCTTTAACATACTTCCCGAGCAACTGCGATTCCGTGTCTGTCTATCTTATTTTTCTCTTCGACAACACACATATCTAAGAATTGGGAGGATAAGGAATTGTGATCTACAAGTATCACCATTAGTTTCAAAATATTGAATTAGTTAGATAGATATTTTTATACTTTTACCAAAATCCAACATATTTGTTGTTTCAGGAAAACGTGAAGGCTGCTTTTGGATCTAAACAGTTTATACAAAATACTAAACAAGAGATAAATCCACTTTTAGTAAGGAGCAAGAAAAAACAGGAGAAGTCTGCTGTGTACAAAATCCAAAGCTGACTTAAATTAAAACACTCAGTAAGTTCACTGAAATTTTCTCTTTGCGGGAAACTTTTGATTGATAGTGGTTGGAAGTTGCTTTCTGTGAAAGTTATAAGACTGGCTGGTTCAGAGATGTTGACAGAAGAAGGTAAAAATCTTCCAAAGATTTTTCGTCAAATGGTTTTTGACACCGCTAATATCCGAATTTTTTATTTTGCCACCTTGCCAGAAGTGAGCTAACTGCGGCAACCGCAGTTTTTTCCTGCGACATATTCTTTATTTTTCTCTTTTAACTCACGTGGAAAAGGTTTTGTAGCAATAACATAGTTCTATACAAAGTTGCAGTCGATTAAATTTTTAGCTACATTTTAGATTCGACCACCTTGCCCTGTAAGACCTACCAAAGCGCCTTAGCGGCCTCCTCGAAATGCGTATTTTTGGGGGAAAAAAGGTTCTAAAAATGACTTTTAATATAGGATGTTTGACTGAATATTAGTGGGGGTTGATTCTCATAAATTTTTCCATATCTCGAAGTTGATGTCCGCCCCCTTCCTGCGGCCAGTCCGAAATTTCCGCCACTGGCGGATATACAAATTATATTTATTTCGTGATTAATTAAGTGGCGTTTTATATTATGGTTTATGGGGCAAACTCCCATATTTTTTTTTTTACTCTTCCTATTATTTATCCAAAAGCGACAAAAACGCCAACATCAGCAACAAAAAACATTTGGTGGTTTTTTTTGGCTATATTGAAAATATCAATAAACGTATGGTCAGTTGACCCACTTAAACCATACCTAAAACCCTTAATCCGCAAAAAATATTGTCATAAGAGTAATTTATATATCTGCCAATGGTGTAATTTCCACTGGCGGCAGGGAGTCGTGCGTCAACTTCGAGATATCGACAAAAAAAAATTGAGAATCATTATTATTAATTCAAAACCCTATATTGAAAATTATTATTATTCAAAACCTATCATTTTTGGAACATTCAGAGGTGCTTCTTCCCTCAAAAAGTAACCCTTTTCGAGGCGCCCAGTGGCGGCAGTCTTAAATGTAACAATTTAATGGACTAGTTCAGATGCCACAAAATTCGGATTCAGCGGGTCAAAATACATATAAAACACCCGTTGAAAAAAACTTTGGGTTTAATTGGTATAATTATGTTTTTCAAACCCATCACCATCAGCCCAGAGAGAGGAAATACATGCTGTGGTGTTGAAAGTATTGTTCTGCTCACCAGTTCAAATCAAGAATAACCATGGAAATATAAACCCCTTATTATGGATTTCATTTCATTACATTATTTCTTGGTATCTTTCCTGGAAGTTTTATATGTTGCGTCTATTATTTAGAACCTTGTGCCCTATAATGTAATGTATGGATCGCATAGTCACTAATGGACTGATTAATTTGTAAACATAATGGGCCCATTAGCACTTAGGGGAGTCAATAATAATAATATTGCCTCTTTTATACTGCTCGACTAACCCTAATAAGTCCCACTATTCCATCAGTAAGCCCAAAATGTATTATGTGGTGAAAATCCCAAATTGAGGATAACTTGTCTTGTCCTGGATGAGTTTCAAACCCATGACCTCTGGATTACCAGATTGACACCGTGACCACTGAGTTATCAAAACAGACAAACCTGAGTCCTCAGTTTGTCTTTTGGAATAGGCATCCACATTTTATTTTACTGTAAAATAATGAAAATAAATGTTGTGGCAGTCATTTAATTAAACACTTGACACTGATCATTGTTCCTATGCTAATCTGACGCTTAAAAAACTGAACATTTTTAATCATGCTTATGCAGTAAAACCACCTCTCCAATGCAGTTTTATAAAATTTTTTTCATTAGTGTATTAATCTCCTCATCCCGTGTTTACTTTATTCTAGTCTTTAATTTTAAGTTTTGAATGTACCTCCATGTATCTATTTCATGAAAAGCATAAAAAAATTAGTAAAATTATTTTATAGTTGTAGACATAGAAACAAATTATTGTTTTACATAAAGAAAAGTATCTATTGTTTTATATGTGTAGTGTAGAGAGTGCGTGAGAGGTGACGCAGCCAATTCCTTGAAATACTTGTTCAGGAGGGAGATATAGTAAACATACTAAAAGTCCTGACGTCTAGGAAGGGAGGCAACAGAATTAGGCAAGACAGTAGACTCACTAGTATTCAATTTACTCAAGTTTTGGCGAGTAGATAGCTCCCAGGCTAAAAGATTTTGCACATGTGTGATTGACACTGTTTTCTTATTACCATTGTAATTAAGCCTTTATAAAAATTGAATTTTTGCAAACGTTCATATAAAATGATTAATTATCTGGTTTGAATGAAAATTGGAAAACACAAACTTAACTCCCAATTTTAGGGGTTTATTAAATTGATTCAAAGGAGTGTCATATAAATAGGCCATTTTCTGTTGATGACTTTCGTGTTTAGATATTTTCACTTTACCTTTTATTTTAATAGATATGTTTCTCCGATCTATGCAGTAAATTCGGATAAAAATATATATATGAAGTATGCCAAAGTCTCAATTTTTTGATATCTTCAACTACTTAGCCAAAAACACTTTCTTGGAGCGTATATCTCTTAAACACCTAGGATTTTTTCAAAGTACCATAGAATCAAAATTCTTCTAAATTGCTTGCGTTTTAAATGTAACGTTCTTGAGATTTAAGCAAATATCCGAAAATGGAACTTATTTTTACCTACTTTCCTCACATCCTAGACGTCAGGTATTTCATCCGGAAAATTGGCTGCGTAGCCTCTCACGCACTCTACACGGTGTTTTAAGTTATTAATATTTTAAGAAACATTTTGCATTTTCCCGAAAACGAATGCGAAAACCATAACCAAAAATTATAGTTCTAGGCTTCAAAAAGAGATTTTGCAAAAATACCTAAACAAAAACCGACGTGACTCTAGCGGACACATAAGAAAATAAATTGCCAATTAATTATTTATTACTCGTGAGAAAAATAAAACAGTAGTTGCTCTTTTGAGTCAACCTCCTATGACTGTTTAATTATGAACGAAGTGAGTATGGTTTAACTCGATCAACATTGATTTTTTTTTCATTGATTTGTTACAATCTAACTATCTATCTATGTATGTAACGTGATATGAAGTTGCATTTTTTGTCCAATCGAGCTGAAATTTTAAGGGTGTGTTTAGGGAATCCAATCCCGGGATTAGATTGCGGTTTCAGGATCCCGGGATTAGAAATGATCAATTGATCAATCCCGGGATTAGTAAATTTTTCAATTTTGTACGTTTTAGTATCCTTAGAGCCCCATTTTAGGCTAATATTGTTGTATAAAAGGCGTTATATAAGTATTACTAGAGACTAATATTATAGTAGATATACTCAGAAATTCAATAGAAAACAGTTTGTTAAAAAAAAAAAAAAAATTGAAATAAGCACCGTTTTATTTATATTAATACAAACACAATATAAACTTCTGAAACAAGTAATTTAATTAGTTATTAACATAACAGGGTGTTATTAACTAAGATAAAATACAAACAAAAAAAAGTAATACTACCAACATGAATCTGTAACTAATAAATCAAGAGTCACGTATCCCTCCCACACAGTGCTAGATAAGAGCCTTAGATTCTTTGAAACAGTTTCTAATATAAAAATATATATCTTACTAGCGAAATAATTCTTTAATCATTAAAATTGTAAGCAAATTGTCAATCCCGGGATTTGAAAATCCAAATCCCGATTTCGAAATGAAAATTTAGTCCCGGGATACCCTAGGTGTGTTCCATAAATACATGCTTGTCTATTAATGAATAATTTTATTATTAAAAGTATATTATCTAGTACAACTTCTCACTTTTTCTGTTTATACTTATTATCCTGAAATGACACCATGTTTATCAAAGTCAAGTTTGGCAAATATATGGCTTATCCGTTTCTTATAGCAATAGTAAGTTACGGAACATAAATTAACACTCGGCACTTTCATTTTCTTCTTCATTTTACCAAGATCGAATGTCCAATTGTCCATCTACCTACCCACCATGTAAGTACATAATATACAGGGTGTCCCACCCAAGTCAACTAAAATTAGTCGACCTGAATTTTATTTGATAATTTTAATTCTAAATGTTTCTTGAGTACTTTTTAAAACAAAAATATTACATACAGGGTGGCTATTTTTCGACCAATTTTTTTTCTAAATCTCAAATAACTCAAGATCGTTTAATTTTTTCGATAACAAGAATAGATAGTGTTTGTGTAATGAAAATCGCACTTTCAATTGGCATCAAAAAAATATATATAGAGTGGTTCATAAGTGAAATAATGACTTGATTTTTTTTATTAGAACAATTAAAAATGTCTCAACTGAAAAAGAGTATGTTTATTCTTAGAAATATTTTTATCATATTACTTTGTGATTAACTATCTTTTTTTTTTGGGTTATAATGTTGCTTTCAACTGCATGGTCATATCACGACGGTAAATTATCTTGAATTCAACTTTTCGTGTCGCAACATAGAGAAGATTGCATTATCATACATATTTAGGTATTTGATATTTGATGGCCATAATTATAAAGTGAGAAAAAATAATGTATCAAATGAAGTAGCAATACATAACTACCAAAAAAAATTCTTTCCCCATTACGGCCATGCCTCGATGAACGCAACGCGCCGCAGGCCTAGCCGCAACGCGGCTAGTTATACTATGTAATAAGACACATCACATTGACCTAGGATGCTCGTCTGCTTTCTCACAGTCCAAGGTGCCATTTTTTGTCTATGTATTCTCTCTAGCCTATATTTGACGACACAATTTTCATTCCAGAGGTCTGAGTTAAATTTTCGCAATCATCTTACTTGAACAATAAGACAACTTAGCTTGCCTAACTTTAGACTGGAGGCCACAGTACCATCACTTCATGATGGGCAGACTCTGGTAACCACTGGAGATATTCACTGCGTAGATCTGAAATATGAACATGAAAAATTGAATAATGTTTTACTGAGAAATTCATACTTTTCTAGATAATATAATCAGTTGAAATTTTCATCAGTCAAGTTTGTAGTACCAAATTACGTTTTTACATTTCGTTCTAACAAGCACGAAATGAGTTTTTTTCTCCCATCACGATTATTTTCTCGTTCAGATTTCTACAATATGTTATGTATAGGATTGAACCCCATGAATTGGGTTGGGTGGAAGAGATTTACTGTCTTATAATGTAAAGTCATGAGTAGTGATGTACCGCGGGGTAAATACCCGCGGGAAGGTAAATAAAAATTGGGTATTTACAGGGGTCGGGTAAATTCCCCAAGTCTTTAAAACTGCGTTTTCGAATATTCCTGCCCAAATAAAGTTTTTCTGACTTGAGCTCTATAAAATTTCAAGTGGTGGGTAGGAAGCACCTACTTTTTATTATTTGTGATTTAATTTCAATTTAAAAAAATAAAAGTTTTCTGTTTCTGAATGTGGTTCTTTACATTTCCTGTGATATGTTTATTTGTTTGAGTATTTTTACGTAAGTAATTAGAACCAGGGCAAATGGAGGCTACAATCTAAAAGCCCTACTTGAGCAGAATAAGGCATGGCAGAACAAGTATGAGTAATACATATATGACTAATTACCTAAAAATACATTTTTTATAATTAGTTCTGTAAATCTTAACCTTCATGATCAACATTTTAATGTTTATATCACAGAGGGAGGGATCAGGAATAGGAGAAGATGTTTTATGTGTATATTGGCAAGGAAATGTGCTAAAATGGGTAAATACCCCAACTTGGGGTAAATACCTGGGTATTTACCCCAAAAATAAATACCCGGGTATTTGTACATCACTGGTCATGAGGAAGAACGATAAAACGGGGTACATGTAAACTATGTACGACCCTCCTTACATAAACAAATACTGTCCCGCACACGATAGTTCGTCGGTAGCTAGCCCGAAAGTGGATGATGCACGGTGGGGAACGGTCTTGGGAGGTGGAGAAGATTTCTAACCTACATCCTCACTTCAGTCAGCGTCGACAAGACGAGCCGAACGGGATAAGGGCGGAAGCCCGTGCGCCGGTGGCAACACCAAAGTCCAGAAAGGTTTGTTCTCCGAGACGGTGATGATCAGCATACTTTCAAAATGCTAGGTCTCTACTGGGATTCCTTTGGTTACACTACCACTAAAATGGAACCTATCTTCATAAAACGCGTTCTGCTTTCTAATATCGCCAGAATATTGACCATATGGGCTTGGCTTGCTTCTCTCAAATTCTGGGCAAACCATCTCTTGTAATTATTGTGGCGTGATGATTATGATTGGGATTTTATTTCTCAATTATTATCATTGTTAAAACAAATAAATATGCCCCGCTTCATGCATTCGAATTCTAATCGCGTCGAGTTGATGAGATGCGTTAAGTTGGCAGCCCACCAGAACGGATTTTCATAAAACCTTTACCTAAGTTTTGCACAACTTTTTTTTGCTGTTGCACAAGTGCGGTTCCGGAGGTACAGACCCCCCACAGGTGGGCTGTTACTTAACGTTAAGTTAGCAGCCCACCTAGAAAAATATTGACCGATTTAGTCGCAACCAATTTCAAAGTTTTGCACAGCTTTTATTTTATTTTTGCATAAGTGCCGTTCACGAGATACAGACCCCCCACAGGTGGGCTGCTAACTTAACGTTAAGTTAGCAGCCCACCAGAACCAATTGGATTGGGAGATAGCTCATTGGTTTACACTAGTTTTGCACAACTTTTTTTATTTCTCTAGCATTTTCCGTTCTTCAAATATCGCCCTGGCAAATTTGCAGACTTACAGTCAGCAAAGTAAAAACCTTACTTACAACTACAATGCAGCGCAATCCGCTGTATGATCATCTAATTGTCATACACCCGTATTATTCATATTTTTTCTTACTTTCTTCGCTTCATTTCTAATAATTCTAATCATAAACTATCCAAAGCAGGAACTTCCCCTGACAAGGTACCCCTCCTTGTTGAAGAAATGAATTTCGTCAATAAATTTCATTTTCATGAAATAATTTCGGCCTTGAAAGAGAGTTCCCACTCGCAACCAAAAAAAATTGTCTTCTCTTACCCCCTTCGTAGACCAGGGTGTCTACGATAAGAAATTTCTTGAATTTTTCTTGACCAGTTTTCAGCACTGAAAATTTTCAGTAGTGAAAACTGCGCTGGTGAGAAAGTTGAAATACACATTTTCATATAGTTACAAAGAAAAATATTCTACTTACAAGAGGCCTATAAGAAAATCCCAGAGAATTCAAGTAATTCCTTGGACTCGATTGAACTAATAATCGATTGAAGGATGAAACTGCAATCTGAGTAAATATTGCTCGAACAAGTTACAAGTCTCTTGTCAGATATTCTACTTACATGAAGGTTCCGTTTTCCAAATGTTGAGTAAAGTGTCCACAGTGTCCACTTGCTTCTGTACCAGGGCGTGTAGCAGAATTTCTGTTCTCTTCTGAAGGCTGGGGAAAAAAGGTAACTTTATAACTAACAATTAAGGTAAGTGAGAATTTCTATTTAAAAGAAAATGTTCAAATGATTTCAATACCATTGTCTAACTAATTATCTCTCAAGACTTGCACAGGATAATATAAAAAGTTCATATTGAAGGCTACCCTTTTTCTAAAAATCTGTATTTCCATCGTATGACTGTACTGAACGATCATACTCTTATCATGTTCTCTTTAACATGAAAAACATGGATGTGTGACATATTTAAGAACGTGTTTCAAAATGCAATTTGTGTGTGTTTTTTCTCTTCGATACATGATAAGTTTTCATCATCTTATATTATAAAATGATTCGTGTGTGTGTGTGAGAGAGAGAGTGTGTATATGTGTGTGTGTATGTTTAAAACGCCATAACTCGAGAACCGCAAGTCGGATTGAGCTGAAATTTGGCATGGTTACTAATGACTGTCTCAGTACCGTCATGCGCTATCCATTTTCCAAAAGTTGAGCTTTTAAATGAGATTATTCAATTACTGACATTTTTTGCGCATATCTCGCGAAGTACAACTTCGATTGAGCTGAAATTTAGTATGGTTTCCAATGTCAGTGTATAAGAGCTATCTCAAAATGTCCATTTTAAAAAAGTTGAGCTTTTTCTCATGCAAATCTGGTCATGCCAATTGATCTTGGTAATGAGAATAGAGCTTTTTATATCCTGAAGCCGCTGAAAACAATACTGTTATCGTTGTAAAATATTTTCGTTTGGGATTTTGTAAAAAAAAATATTTTTTTGCTCCGATTTCAATTTTTTTTCATATTTCTGGACGTTTCATAACCTCCTGAGCAACTTTGGTTTTGTGTCCGTCAGTCGGTCTCTTAGAAATATTCCTTGTAACGCGCAAATCTCGGAAACTACTGAACGGATTTTGATGAAATTTTGCACACATATAGAAGACGTTCTTTCTGTAGATGGTCCCATTTTAAATTCATCAAATTCGTACTAGCGGTTCTGGGTGAAACTGACCACTAACTTTTTACTTAAACGCTTATATCTCGTGAACGGTACAGCCGATTTTTATGAAATTTTGTATGTATATGCATATTATTGTTTTACATAGGCTATTTATTTTTATTTATTATATTTTAACTCTGATATTTAGGAAAATCCGAAAATTTTGACAAAAAAGTCAAAAAATAAGTACCACGACTTGCCGATACAGAATTTTTTGTGGAATATTCAACGTAGAAAAAACGGTATTCTACCATATAAAACAAATTTGAAGAAAATCGGTTCAGTCGTTTTGGAGATACAAGTAATTTTGTATAAAATCTCAAAATTGGCATGTGTATACAGTGTGAAACAATCACGAGGAAGTATTGTGTCCATAATTGGCAGTGTTTTTTTATGTAGATCATTTCTTTAACACATGAACCAGCCCTATTAACACATAAATTTTAGAAACTACAGTCCACTTCGCTCCAATAACAGTATTTACAATATTGAAGAGCACTTCACACTAACTTACCTCGCCCAAGACTTGATCATAGTGGTGGGCGCAGACAACAAGGACGCCACATATTTCCCTAACCGAGGACAAATGGATCCGTCCAACAGGAACACAGCCAACCATTTAAACCGGTCCAGACCTTTGGGCATTTCTATTTCCACGACAGGTAATGGCCATCCACTTTTACCTGAGAGCATAAGAAATATTTTTGATTCATCGTCAGACCCAGTGCAATAAATACATTACTATGTCTTCTTGTGATCATTTGCGCCAGCATTATAAGATGATGCTGGCGCAAAGAAAAAAGTTTAATGTAGGTGGCTCGTTTGTGAGTTTCCTGCAAATTGATGTTGAACTTTTGATTTTATAGTGACGTGAAGCAACAGCAACAAAAAAATCGCCATTTTTTCTATTTTAACAAATACAAGGCAGGTGTACAATGCTAAAAAAATCGCGATCCTATAGTTTAGCGTCAGCCAACTATAAAATTCAATATCAATACAATGAAGTATGAAACCATCAATGTTTCTTAGTATTGGTAAACAAAATTCCAATGGATGTGGCGTTGTATACTTTTATTTTTTCTATTACCCGAAAGATATAGACAGTCTTGTTTCGGTAGACAAAGCCATTCCACATAGCCAAAAGCTTTTACGTACTTTACATCTCGAGAATGTCAGGATTTTTTGTTTTTCAATGTTATTTGCTCTATATCTTGCTAAATTACTGGTAAATCAGTTAAGTAATTAAAATCACCAAAAGTAGCGTTCACATGGCATAGGATCTTGTTGGTGTGTCTGTCGTAGCGAGGCGGAGGATCCTCCAGGGGTGACGAGAAGGTGCACAGGGAGGCGGCATACACAGGGAGCCACTCCGGTTCTATAGCCGTGATGCCTGCAAGGTACAAGTATATTCATCATAGTTGTGCCAATCACAATATTACTCCAACTCGCTCTGCTTAATATTTGCTGGACTTGGGACTCGAACCACCTTCCTCTAGGTTACGAGTCCGCCGCCTTGTCGATGGAGCTACTGAGGTCGATATTTAAAAGTATAGTATTTTACAAACACTACTTAGAATATTTTGTTATCTTGATCGAGAATATAAGGTGTAAATATTTAGGTACAATTACTTGAACGTATAATGTAGATCAGGTTCTTGAACTACTTAATAAATAACCTACCCATGCTTGTAGAGGTCCAGATGAAATCTCCCCTTTAGTTTTTAAACATTGTGCAGAGGCGTTAGCCGGTCTTTTAACTCTCATTTTCCAAACATCCATAGATTTAGGTACATTTACCGACAGATGGAAAATTTCATTTTTAACTCCAATATACAAACAATCAGGAAGTAAAGATCAAATTAATACCGAAACTTTTTTGAAAATCTCGTGTTTAAATTTATCCCATCTTATCATCTCTCGTCTCTGACCACCAACACAGGGCGTTATTCCTTTTGTAACCACGAACTGGTGTTTTTGGGGGATATCAATTCTTTTAGTACGAAAATTATAGGTTCAAACACTACAAAAACATTATGAATAACAAAAGTAAATAAACTGGAAAAATGTGAATGTACAAAGTAGGCTTACATTCCAATTTTTTGCTGTTGTTTTTTTTTTAAGATACATTTTTACCAGTATTTAGGTATTTAATTTTGCCAAGGTCAATTCATATTTTGATCCCCAATTCGGCCATCTGAGTCCCCAAAGTGAGCCTCCAGCAGGTCTGGATAGGTTAATGATATACACATTTGCAATAAACACATCACGACCTTTCATTTGGAACCCCTATCATTCGATTATCCTTAACTGGCCTAAGTTTCCCACAAAGGGGCGACCTGCAGGACCGGATGAATAATTTTTTTTATAAATTTGCAATCAGCCCATCAAGACCTTTGATTTGATACCACTTAAGATTAGTTTTATCCTTTAATTCCCGATTTGAGCACCCAAAACCCGGGGTTCCCCAAATGTGCCGCCCGCTTATACTTTAGGATTTTTTTTTTGTCTGGGCTCATCGTCATTATATCTTGATCACTTTAGACACATCAACTATCCTTCCATGCCAAGTTTAGGACATAAGGTCTCAAAGGATCCGCATGAAAAAAAAAAAAAAAACAAAGACAAAAAAAAATGAATCTTTTCTTGTCTTTTACGATTGTTTGGGGGTTCCGAAAATAGGGTTCCCGTTAGCCTAGGAAGACAAACAAAATGTCAAATCAATTTATTTATTTTTTTAACGTTGAGTCCATTTCTGTAATAAAAATTGCAGTTTTTGGAATTCATGTTAAACTTTTTGCTGGCTGAAAGTACATGAAATGCATGGGAACTATGTTTTCTGTTACCTTACACTCTGCGCTCTCTCTCTTTCTTTGTATAGGCGTTCTTCACACCTCGGCCGAGGTGTTTGATAATTAATGTCTTCAAGATGAAATCCCATATTCTTTGGCTTAAATTTTTTTCATATTAGATAGAATTGAAATTGGTCTGTAATTTGTGATTTGATTTTTAGGACCTTTTTTGTGGAATAGCGTTATTTCAGATTCCTTCAATTTAGTTGGAGAGATTTTTTTTCTCAAAAGATTGATTAATTAGATATGCTCTATGAGGAGCTAATAATTGTGCACAATATTTAAATACGAGTCGGTATTTCATCAGATCCTACTGAATTACTATTTTTTAGATTTTTAATGGTTTTATATACTTCAGAAAAATTGGTAGGCGTAAAAAAAATCAAAGGTATCTGGGAAAAATTCCTTGGATAAAAGCCAAAGATTTTCTTTTGCAATGATGCTGCTCGGACCCGGCGCTGTAGGGGATTTTTTTTTTTTACTATTTGTATGTATTTATTGTATTTACTAACTCCCTTGTACTGTGTTAACAATTATTAATTGATGCACATTAAATAAAATAAAAATAAATTCGATTCATTACCTCAAAGGTTTCCGCGAGCTACCGGTCACTCGTGATCGACGGGTTGGCGACACCTGGTTGCAGTGAATCTTGTTGCATTGAAATGCAATCGTTATTAGATTTCATTTTCTTATAAGCTTAAAATTGAAAGGAAAATATCTCCTCACCTCTCATGATTAGCTTGTCCCCTGTTTGGAATATTTCCTGGTACACGACCCACTCTGGCAGAGTTTTCCTCAGTACCGAGCCTGAATGCAGGTAAACCCCCTCCTCCATGTCAGGTACGGAGTAGATGGTTTTCTTCTTGGGGACGCCAAGAGTTCTCTTCTCTTCTTCGGACATAACGCGGGCCACTTGATCTACCATGCCTGCTAGGACCACCTGCCTTAGAAGACGAGCCTGAAATAACAGAGTGCAATCGACACTGAGCCTGTTCAAATTCTAAGTATGTCGGAATTTTGAAATGAGAATATTCATGAACAGGTGTTAAAATTACCTCGATTGGATACTTGGGTTGATAAAAATTCAGACAGTACAATAAACGAAGGAGAGTACAAAATGATTTTAGAAGTAGCCTGGTTAATAAATGACATATACCGTTTAGAGTGAGTGAGAGACGACGCAGGCAATTCCTTTGGATATTAGTTCAGGAGGGTCAGATGGTAAACATATTAAAAGTGCTGACATATAGGATGGAAGTCTACGGTAGTTGCACCCAATGATGTTAGGGTTAAGCCAATGTTACCCCAAGTAAATAGTCAATGTTTTATGGGTCAGTGTCCACTTTCTGGATTTAACCATGAAACACTTGCACCCTACTGATCAAGCGCTTCCACCTTCCAACACCACCTCCACAAGATTCCAATCCCAGTCAGCCGGCGTCTTAGATGTGAATACTATAATGTGATGATACTAATTGTTGCTGACTGCACTTTAGGGATGTTGCGATATATCGAAATCCGATATATATCGATATATTTTTGGGCGATATATCGATATATATCGATATATTTTTTCCTCCGATATATCGTCGATATATCGAAAAGAATTCCGATATATATCGGTAGACATTTTTTTGTAAAAAAAAAAAAAAAATTACTATAGCGACACCATTGTAAAGAGGGTAATAGGGTATTTTTTATTTTTCCCGATCTGCTGACAACACTGTATCGCGTTTTGTTTTTTGTTTCAGAAGTAACGAGATGCTCGAAAACTACACTGAATTTTTTTGTATGGGGAAATGAATTATTGGCATATCCATTATAATCTTTGATTTTTATACACCCAATTCCGTCTCATATAACTTGAGTAAGTTGAGAGGGACGCTAAACCAAATAAAACCAAACCAAAGCAATATACAGGGTGTCCCACCAAACTTGGACACCTCAAATTACTCGGCCCCTGAAAGAGTTTTTGAAAAATAAAAAATCCTAGGGTACATGGTCTAATTATGCGGTAATAGTCATGAAATTTTTTTTATACAGGGTGATTCAAAAGTCAGAAATTGAGGTGTCAACTTTCGATTTTTAAATGGATCGACCTGAATTATATTTGATAATTTTACTTTTAAATGGTTCTTGAGTACTTTTTTAAACAAAAATTTTACATACAGGGTGGTTTTTTTTCGACCAATTTTTTTTCTAAATCACGAATAACTCAAGTTTGTTTAATTTTTTTGATAACAAGAATAGAGAGTGTTTGTGTAATGAAAACACCCACTTTCAATTGGCATCAAATTTTTTTATACAGGGTGCTTCACAAGTGAAATAATGATTTGATTTTTTTTAAAACTGAGTTTTTTTAATTTTTTATTTTAGATTAATAATTCTAACCTGAGTTTACACATTTTTTGTTAGTCATATCGAAAAACAAAACTAAAGTGTTGTACAGGGTGAGACATAATATTTTTGTGACACCCTGTATATGGGCAGTCAAAGAGACGTTAAATTAAATATAAAAACTAAATGTGCAAGAAAAACTTTGATTTTTAATGATATCAAAAAGTTATGGTGTTTTAACTGATATTGTCGCATGGACCACCCTGTAGATATTCTCTTAAACTATCATGTGGGTACTCGAGGTTGTATAAAATTCAACGAATACTTCGAATCGTGGGGAAAAACAAGTAAAAAAACACGAATTTTGAAGCCATTTTCAATTTGGTGTACACACTGAATGATTTTAAAACTAGAATTAAAAAGTAGGTAGGTGTAGACACAAAATTGAAAATGGCTTTTTGAATTCATTTTTTTCTTTCACATTTGGACTCCTCGTTGAATTTTAGACAATTTCGACTACCCATATGATGTTTTAAGAAAATATCTACAGGGTGGTCCATGTGACAATATGAGTTAAAACACCATAACTTTTTTATATAATTAAAAATCGAAGTTTTTCTTGCACATTTAGTCTTTCTATTTAATTTTATGTCTCTTTGACTGCCCATATACAGAGTGTTACAAAAAAACTCTGTCTCACCCTGTACAACACTTTAGTTTTGTTTTTCGATATGACTAACAAAAAATGTGTAAAATTAAGTTAGAATTATTAATCCTAAATAAAAAATTAAAAAAACTCAGTTTTAAAAAAAATCAAGTCATTATTTCACTTGTGAACCACCCTGTATAAAAAAAATTGATGCCAATTGAAAGTGCGTGTTTTCATTACACAAACACATTCTATTCTTGTTATCGAAAAAATTAAACAAACTTGAGTTATTCGAGATTTAGAAAAAAAATTGGTCGAAAAAAAACCACCCTGTATGTAAAATTTTTGTTTAAAAAAATACTCAGGAACCATTTAAAAGTAAAATTATCAAATAAAATTCAGGTCGATCCATTTAAAAATCGAAAGTTGACACCTCAATTTCTGACTTTTGAACCACCCTGTATAAAAAAAATTTCATGACTGAAACCGCATAATTAGACCATGTACCTTAGGATTTTTTATTTTTCAAAAACTCTTTCAGGGGCCGAGTAATTTGAGGTGTCCAAGTTTGGTGGGACACCCTGTATAGAAAATTTATTTTATTTTGTCAAAAGGCCAACTTTAATTTTAAGTGCAATGACTGTTATTAATTTTTTTTGTTTTTTTTTTTGTAGTTTTTGTTTTGAAAATAAATAAATATATTATGTAGGTACTGCATTTTATCTGGTACCTATTATTATAGTTTTAACACAATGAGAGTTATTCATTTTGACATTTTGTTTTCATTTAAAGAAAACTTATTGGACTTACGTCTAATAAAAAATCTGGTGTGAACATCACACAACTTTCCTCATAAAAAAAGATGTCGAAACAAAAACAATTTACCACCAAATAGAGTAAATACGCTTCTGGCAGTTATACTGTATATCCCATCAAAATGTCAACTTGGTATTAGGAAGTTTTACATATTATGGCTTAAGGGGGGTTGACTCTCATACTTTTTTTTTTTTTTTAAGTGGGGTTTAACGTCGCTTTCAACTGCCATGGTCATATCACGACGGGGGTTTTACCCTCCATTCGCAGGAAACTCACAAACCTGCTACTCACATTGACCTCACCCAGCCTGTGTGGGGCCGGGAAAAGCCAGCGTCACGAGAATTAGAATTTGAATGGTCACCCATCCAAGTCTTTACCTCGCTGGATGTCGCTTAACTTCGGTGTTCTGAAGGGAACCGGTGTATTCAACATGCCATCGACGCTGGCACATACTTTTTTGATATCTGCTAAAGTTTAGTGAGAACGGCCATTTACTGCCAAAAAGTGGTCAAAATTACGCTAAAAACTGCTCCGATGAGAACCAAAATTTTTTTGTGTCGTACCTGGCGTAAGAGTGACATACATACCGAATTTCAAGTTTCTAACTATTACCGTCCTTGAGAAAAAAAAATTTACACACAGACACACACCCTAATGGCTGAAACATTCTTTTGTGAAAACCTGGAAAAAGTCCCGAAATGTGAAAACCTGGGTAGGTCAAATTTTAGGCAAATACAATACTTTCCCATTCTATGAATAGACGAGGATAATAATAAAAAAAGTATTATTTCTATGTCTTAATTAGAGGAAAATTTATAATATTGATAGAATTTCTGGATTTTCTGGTGAACGTTTCCTTTGTAAACTTTGTTATGTTATAAGTTATAAGACCTGTGAGTTATAATATTTTTTCAAATATATCGATATCTAATATATCGATATATCGCCTTTCGATATATCGATATATTTCTTACAAGTTTACAACCCTACTGCACTTACTTCACTATCAGTATATCAGTATAAAAAGAAAAGTGAGAAGTTGTACTAGATTAATAACCTAAAAAAATCTACTTGATTAACCACCTTAATCTATAAATTGAACCACCATCTACTAAGTGAATATCACTTTAATATCGACTAAGGGAACACCTCAATAAAAAACACTAAATTTATGGGAAAAACAAACACAAAACACTTATATCACAAAATAATTACATTTGACTTATCACTTTGACATGAGGAAAAGCGTTGCTACCTGAGTGTCAGAGGGTGGGGGCATGTCCGGATCCACACACAGTTCTAGATCACGAATGTTCATATTGACTTCGTTGGTAAGCTGTATCCTGAGCTTGCGAGTTTCCAGCACAGCTTTGTATCGCAGTCCATGCTTCAAGCAGAACTCCTCCATGTTACCAGACACAGCATTGGCCTTCTCCGCAGCGCCCACTGCGCGGAGCAGTACCATGAGATCACCTGGATACATATAGGGAAAAATATAAGCTATGCTTCTAATGCATAGTTAAACGTTAAGAGGAGTGTTAACTAGAGATTTTTTTAAGTATAATAGAGAAATTAACTGATCTGATTAATAAAGGGCATAGTGCCAAACGAGTAATTCGAGTTTTTAATAAGTTTGGGGGGAGGGGGGGGGGGTTGACCCCATCGTATCCAACAATGGTTTCTTGGGCATGAATGTTTCATCAACCCGAATCCTTTGTTGCGCTTTGGACTTTTCAATGTGTTATGTGTCTGTCCTGGTAGATCAGTGGTCCAGTCGTCTGTCTGGTAATACAGAAGACGCGAGTTCAAAAACCAGCTGGGACATGAGAAGTTATCCTCCCATTTGGGATCCGACCACATAATAATACGTCATGGGCTGACTGCTAGAAAAATGGGACTTGTTAGTCCTGATGGGGGAATATAATATATAATAATGCTTTTTCTTTGTGTTATTATGTCACAATTTTAGTGGGTAGCGCAGAATCATAGGACTTTACCACTTTAATTTACAATATCTTGTATTATTTTTTTGCCTAAGATTCTGCCACTGGTCGCTGCTACTCATTTTTCCTCACGAGGTATGAGTGGACCCCGAACATCCAAGTACAAAGCAGAAAAAATCCTCCCCCGCTGGGAATCGAACCCAGGTCACCATGTGTGCAATGCCTAGCGCGCTAACTCGCTCTGCCACAGTGACTACTTGATGGGGGAATATAAAAATAAGCTGATGTTATTAGTATTACCCAAGAGCAGTGAGTTGTTGAGACCGGCCCACCTGGTGCGCTGGCCGGAGACTCGGCCGTCAGGGCTGAGCAGCAGCTCCTGCACTGACAGCGCGGCCACCACGGCCAGACAGTACGGGAGGAGGCCGTGCTGGTGGGAGAGACACAGCATCTTGGCGAACCGCGGCGACACCGGGAACAGAGACATGGCCTCTCCCAGGGGACTCAGCTTGGAACAGAACTCGTCTGGGAATTGCAACCAGATGAGATTGGATTTCAGGCGGAATTTTTTTTTTTTTTCTTCCATTAAGTTAAGTTAAAAAAAAGTTATCATATTTGTGTTAATCACTTTCGTGATATCACAACTACTCAAACTCGCTTTACTGAATCTACGCTGAAACCGGGACTTGAACCACCGACCTCCACATTACAAGTCCGCCGCATTATCGATCAAGCTACTGAGGTCGGTTTTTCTTCCATTATTCACCCTTTCAGCATAATGCTGGTGTGGGTTGTTTTGAAGTATAATTTAGAAAAGTAAAGAACTAAAAAAAAAAATACAAAAAAGAAATTAGATTGAAAAAGGAAAAGAGAAAAAAGAAGGAAAAAAAACATAACAAAAGGTAAAAAAGGAAGAGGAATGTATAAAAATGTATGTATAATGTATAAAACAATGTATAAAAAACGGAAGTTTTTATACATTGTTTTTTTTACAGAACGGATTTAAATTTTGAAAAATGGTGAAACATGTGTACTATTATATGTCTCTTTCTTTGTTTTAAATTTTGAAAAATGGTGAAACATGTGTACTATTATATTGAGAGGAAACATTTTTTACTAGGTTTTGATTTTTTTATCATTACTAGGGGTGCCCCACGGGGTCAACTTTGGAAAATTAAATGGAACCACCCTGTTTGTGATACATTTTTGGAAAGTCGTTGAAAATAAAAGGTTAGACAAGTTAGAGTTATTTTTTAACAAAAATTGCATTTTAGAGATTTCAGAATTTTTTTAAACAAATTAGTTGCATTTCTGTAAAAATTTAAAACATGTTTTGCCATTTGAAAAAATTAAATTTTGATATCTTTGATAACATTAGCTTTAGGTACCAGGGGAGGTGTTAATAGGTTCACTTTTTTTTAAATGTAACTATCCATATTCGAGTATTTGTGCGAAAAAAATACTTTAGAGGCTTGTTGTTCAGTCCAACATATTGAAAGTATTTTTTGCACCTTTCCGAAAAAGTCCGACTTTTGCATATTCTTCAGGTCACTGTTTCACTGCCTTTTTTATTTCGTGGCCATGAAACAGAAGCTAATGTAGACGCTTGCAGTCTGTGTTGTAGCCTGTCCATCCCGTAGTACGCCACCCCTCTGATGGGGAAGAATTGACACAATACTTCCCATTTAGGTGGTGGGTCAACACGAGCACACCGGAAGGTATCCCTTACAAACAACTGTAACCAAACTTGCAATACAATTTTTTGTCGGCGTGGGGGTTCGAACCCGGGACATTAGTGTTTTTTTAAATTGAATATTAAGTTTTATGTAAACATACTAGTATACTATACAAGTATACATACACGAGCGGGTTACACCCGCCGCTTCGCCAGCCCATCACACACACACATACACACACCACACACTCACTACACACCACAGAAAAGTGAAAAAAATTGTGTCACCCATCCATTTTTTGTCCTTAACCGGCGTAGCTAAAGAACGACTCATCAGAATTTTGCGATCTGCTGGCGTCTCTATATCATCGGAGTTCATCTGAGGGGGTTTATCCTCCATTTGCTGAATAATCTTGAACCAGACAAGTAGGTAGGTACCAAGCCTAGGCTAGGCTTGGAATAGCCATCCCGTGGTCGTATTCTTTCCCCGGGTACCACACGGGCAAAACCTACCAATGACCAATACTCAACTTTAATATTAATATAATGTGTGTTTTTAGTCCAACATCTTCAATTCAAAAATTACAGCCAAAGTTCAGCTCCTGAATAATGTTCTTTTATGTTACGTTTAAAACATTTTACACATTGGATATGGAAGCTTGGAAGGGGAGCAAATTTCTTCTTCCTCTACCGAAAGCCCACTTTCATCCTTCCACCACCAAGGAAGCAGTGAGCACTTACTCACCGGTATTCTTGCCTGTCCTCAGCAGCACAGGTTGCAGGGCTCCCAGCAGCGCCAGTCGCCTCTCCCCAGCCCTCAGTTGGATCACATCAGGCGCAGAGGGAAAGGGAAAGTTTACAACTCGGTGAATACTCATGGCTTTCATTTGCAGCAAGAGATCGTCCACTGGTTTCCTTTGAATTTCGGGTACCTTCAGGGATAGAAATTAAATAAATTATAGCATTGAATGCAAAATAAAAAGAGTGATTGTAATTTTATTAAATTTAGTTTAATTATCAGTACCATTTTACTTTCGAGAAATTTCTAATATTAGAAATAGAAAGTATTGTGTTCGCTTTTCTAAAAAAAAACAAAAATTAATTGCTCCCATTTCAATGTATTTCATATTTCTTGACGTTTTATAACCTCCTGAGTAACTTTTGTGTCTGTTTGTCGGTCTGTTAAATACATTCCTTGTAACGCACAAATCTCAGAAACTACTATAAGGATTTTGACGAAATTTTGTACACATATAGGAAACTCAATGTAGATGATAATAATAATAATAATAAGCCCCAAAATCACCCAATTTGGGCAAGGGCATTTATTTACAGATGAACTGCAAATGTTTATTGATATTATTGAGTCAACTCTGAGGTTACAATACAATACAAAGAAAAATACAATTCAGAATATGAAGTGCAATATAATGCAATACAATACAAG
The DNA here is from genome assembly GCA_024516035.1 of Bactericera cockerelli. Taxonomy (NCBI): domain Eukaryota; kingdom Metazoa; phylum Arthropoda; class Insecta; order Hemiptera; family Triozidae; genus Bactericera; species Bactericera cockerelli. The sequence goes on from CM044956.1 coordinate 24,774,542, forward strand.
CATGTACTGTTTTCCTTAGATTTTTTTTTATACTTTTAACTTTCAACTTTTAACTCTTAACTTTCTCTCCTTGTCTTGCTCTCTCTTTTTCTGAAATAAAGGGAGTCTTTTTCACTTTTTCACCTTTTCTCTATTTCACTTTTCTCTCTTTCTGTTTTTTCTTCTCATTATTAATATTATTTATATATATATGTACAGATGTACACATATACATATATGTATATATTTACATCTCATTCTGCTTGTTCTTACAGTACATGCTTGAATTTTACATCATTTTGACATTTCCTTAACTACTAGCTCCCATTGTTGTCTATCTCTTGCAATGGATTGCCATTCGGGACCAATGTTCTTCTTAAACTCATCGTACCATCTGATGTGTTTCCTTCCTCTTGCTCTTTTGTTTGATCGTGGGATCCATTCTGTTAGTTTTTTTGCCCATCTTCTGCTGTCCATTCTTGCCACATGTCCGCACCATCTCCATTTTAGTTTTGTTGCTTCCTTACTCAGATCATCCATTTTAATTTTGTTACTTATTTTTTTATTGCTAATTTTATCAACTTTTCGGATGCCTAACATGCTTCTGAACATTTTATATTGTGTAGCATCCAGTTTCTTCAGGTCTTTCTTTGTTAAGGCCCAAGTTTGACAACCATATAAAATTGCTGGGTAGATACACATTTTAAGTGCTTTCGTTTTTGTTTTATCATTAATTTTCATACTTTTAAATATTTTTTTCATGCACCAGTATTTATTCCAACCTATTTTAATTCTTCTTTCTATTTCTTTTTTCATAACATTTTCGCAAGAAATAGTTTGGCCTAAATATATACAATCATTGACTTTTTTAATTATCTCTCTGTTGATTTCTATCTGGGTTTCCTCTGTTTTGGTAAGTATTTTTGTTTTATTTGAATTTATCATCAGTCCATGTTTTTTGCTTTCATCTCTAAGTTTTATTATCATTTCTTTTAATTCGTTTATATTTTTTCCTATAAGTATCACATCATCTGCAAATCTCAAGTTTGTAAGTTTTTCCCCATTTATTGATATTCCATAGTGTTCCCAGTTTATGTTTCGGAATATTAATTCTAAAACAGTATTAAAAATTTCTGCTGAAAGAGGGCAACCTTGTTTTGTACCTCGTCTTATGTTGAACTTTCTCCCATTCTTATCTAGGGCTATGTAGGCTCGGCTTTTGTATAATTTTTTGAGAATACGGATATAAATGTTTTCAACTTGTATCATTTTTAATCCTTCCCAAATGCTCTTCTGAAAGATACTGTCGAAAGCTTTAGAGTAGTCAATTATTGCATATGAAAGTTCTATCTGGTATTCTCTGCTTTTTTCTAGTAGTTGATTTATTGTTTGCAAATTGTCCATTGTTGAGAAACCACTCCTAAATCCAGCTTGTTCTTGTGGCTGGTTTTCAACTATTTTATTTCTAATTCTATTTTGAATAATTTTTGCAAATATTTTATACATAGTTGCTGACAAGCTGATAGGGCGATAGTTATTAATATCTTCTCGGGGTCCTTTTTTATAGATCAATATTATTTTACTCAGTGTCCACTGTTCTGGTATTATGCCTTCATACAAGATTCTGTTGAATAATTTTTGAAGAATTGGACATAAAGTATCTTTTCCATATATTAATAAATCGTTTGTTATGCCATCTTCTCCCGGTGTTTTTTCTTTCTTCAGTTCCTTTATTGTTTTATATACTTCATCTTCTAATATACTGAATTTTTCGTAAAACTCCTTATTTTCCATTTCTTGGTCTTCTGGTTCCTCTATTTCTTCAGTGTGTTCTTCTAATTCGTACAGTTTCTCATAGTACTTTGTTATTTCCTCTACTATTTCTTCTCTATTATATGTAACATTTTTATCTTCTTTCTGTATTTTGTTAATCCATGTATTTCTCGTGTTTGATATTTCATTCCTGATTCGTTTTGTAGAGCCTGTTGTATCCATAATTCTATTTATTATATCTTCTTCGTATTTATTTATGTCTTCTCGAATTTTTTTCTTTGTTAGTTTTCTAATTTCACAATGTTCTATTTTTTCTACTGTTGTTTTATTAATTATTTTGTTTAGTCTTTCTCTTTTCTCTATCAACTTTTTTGTTTCCTCAGTAATTTTTGGACTATATTTTCTTTTTTCTTTGCTTGCTTTTTCGTTTTCTTTATTTACTGCTAATTTTATACTTGTTTCGATGCTGTCATACACTTCTTGTATACTTTGTTGTGTTATAGAAATGTCATGCATAAACTCTTTTAGAAATGTTTGATAAGTTTCAACCGAGCTCTTTATTCTATAGTGTTTATTTCTATTTTCATGGTAAATGCTCTTAATGTGTGGTATAAATGTTACAAATAGTATCCGGTGGTCAGAATCAAATCTAAAGTTGTCTTTTATTTCAAAGTTTTGGATATTATTCTGTTTATTTGATAAAATATAATCAATTTCAAATGTCTTTTGGTTGGGGGCTTTCCAAGTCCATCTTTCTTCGTGACTATAGTAACTATTGATAATTTTTAAACCTTGTGAAGCCACAAAATCCAACATGGCTTTTCCTGATTCATTTCTTTTTCCTTTGCCGAAATTTCCCATCATGTTCTCTTCTCCTCTTTTCCGTCTTCCGACACTAGCATTGAAATCTCCAATTATGAGTAATGGGTCATTTTCTTTGTGTTCCTTCTTTATTAAGAGCTCTATTTCTTCATAAAATAATTCAATTTCTTCTTTTTTATGTGTACTAGTGGGTGCATGTATTTGTATTATAGTAAAGTTTTTCTTATTGAATTTCATTTTTAGTATTGCTACTCGTTTTGATATGGGTATAAATTCAATTATATTGTTTTGAAATTTGTTTTTCACAATAAATCCGGTTCCAAACATACTATTTTGAGCGCTTGAATGTAGTAGAATATAATTATTTTTTCTTTCCATGAGTACTTCAGCATTCCTTCTTATTTCTGATAAACCGATAATATCCCATGCTACATCTTCAAGAGCTAATTCTAGTTCTTGTATCTTTTCCTCCGTTCTTAATGTCCTTGTATTAAGTGTTCCTATATTTATTCTAAATTCTTTATTACTTGTCTTTTTTCTATTTTTCTTTTTATGAAAGTCTTCTGGTGCATTTTTTTTTCTTTCTATATTCTGTGATTCTGTTAAAGGATCTATCATTTTGGTCAGATTTTCTTTTCCCGTTTTGTATCTATTTGGTATGATCTCATTGGTTTCCATTAGCTGTTATTCTTGATCAATATTTTCTGTAATATTGTTTGGTTCAATATTTTCGTGGCTTATTTTCTTCGACGTGTCATGTACAATGCTCACATAAGCAATGTTTGTAGATGATACCATTCTAAATTCATCAACTTCACACGAGCGGTCCTTGGTGTAACTAACTTTTTACTTCCACGCTTATTGTTTTTTAATATTTTTTTTAAAATAAACTCATGCATCGGCAGCAAAAATATACCCTGGAACTATATATATATTACTTCAGGGTATTTTGCTATAGGCTTTTCTTTTGCACTTATTTTCTTCTGCTTTTCTCATTTTTTTTTCTTTCTCGTTATTGGATCAATTTTCTTTTTTCTTCTCCTGCCACTGCATGTGAGCTTAGAGTAAGCGAGGGAAATCTTCTGAGCTATGCGACACACTACGCCTACTCCTATGCCCTAAGTGTCGCACGGCCTAAGACGCCCACCAGCAGCCGCGCCACCGAGTAAAAAGGGGCCTCGTCTGAAGCTCAGACCGGTGTAATCGCGAGCGCAACCGTCGATGGGGAGTGTGGGGTTTACCCTCCCCAGCCCTACAAGGAGACAGCATTCCGGGACATCAGTGGTGTAGTGGGGGGATCACCCCACTCACTTTTCCTCCCAAAAACTGGCACCTCCCTAGGCTGAGGACAGCGACCCACTAAACATCCCTTACTTCCAGCTTATTACATTAAAACATAAATATTTATTAACATATAGACATTTATTAACATCAAGAAAAATTCTATAAAAAATTTAAAAAAAAACTAGGTTTTAAAAAAAATCAAGTCATTATTTCACTTGTGAACCACCCTGTATAATTTTTTTTGTAGCCAATTGAAAGTGCGTGTATTCATTACACAAACACTTTCTATTCTAAATTAAACAAACTTGAGTTATTCGAGATTTAGAAGAAAAAAAAATTGGTCGAAAAAAAAAAACCAATATTTTGTTTGAAAAAGTACTCAAGAACCATTTAGATTTTAGAAGTAAAATTATCAAATAAAAATTGGGTCGATCCATTTAAAACTCGAAAGTTGACACCTCAATTTCTGACTTTCGAACCACCCTGTATATATAAAAAAAAATCATGACTGTAACCGCATAATTAGGACATGTACCCTAGGATTTTTTATTTTTCAAAAACTCTTTCAGGGGCCGAGTAATTTGAGATGTCAACTTTGGTTGGACACCCTGTATTTAGACAATAAATAAAAATTTATCCTCTTAAAAAAAAAAAAAAAAAAAACTGTTTTAGTTCCATTTTTCTTCTTAAGGTATTCGAAGGAACTATATTTTACGTATAGACTGAGTAAAAAAAACACTTACCGAGAAAGGTTCGAAATCGTCATTAAACACGGCAGATGAGTAAAGTCGATAGCAATGTCCCGGGCTCTGTCTTCCGGCTCTGCCTGCTCTTTGGTTAGCAGAGGCTTGGCTGGTCCACGTCACTGTAAATGCGGAAATACCTGGCGGAAAAGATTAGTCTTGAGGACAATTTGGAACTTCCAATTACATTACTAAATCAAATATTTTTATACTAAACTAGTCGCGGTGCCGCTAGGGCTGCAGCGCGTTGAGTTTACCGAGGCATGGCCGTGCTGGTGAAAGAAAAATATTTGCTAGTTACATACTATGTAATATTATTAACTAGCCGTTTGCCCGTGCTTTGCAACGGGACTAAATTTCAAATTTACTAAGGCATGGCCGTACTGCTGGACAGCAATGCCTTTTTGAACTTTTTATAATTTTTCTGGACAGAGCGATAATGGTTTTGGGGTGGTCAATTCTGAGACATTTTTCGCTATCTCTTACCGTTTTGGCTAAACAACTCCGGACAAACAAACATAGGTAGGTAGTCCTGTTTTCTGTTTTATATATAGAGATTACTTTTTCTCACTTCATAATAATGTCCAACAAAAATATGAAATACCCAAAAATGTATGATTTTGTAATCTTCTCTATGGTGCTACACAAAGGATGATCTTCAAGTTAAGAGTCCGCCGCCTTATCAATGAATCTACTGAGGCTAACCTTTTGGGCCGTTGGAAAGTAAATGGCAACCATAATTTGTTAAATTGAAGAAAAAATTAGTTCCCTAGGTAAAAGTATGATGGTGTCCTAGTAGGTACAGTTGGTAGTACTGAATGATTTTTTTTTTTTTTAATTTCTCTTGGTTTCAATAAAAAATGAAAATTTTATATCAAGTGTGTCATATTTTCTGAAGGTTAAGAGTTCAAGCAAATTTTTACACAAATGAAACCAATACTTGCTGTGGGCACTATTTTGAGAAAATGGCGGCTGAAGTTTGAGGTGGATTTCATGTTTGCGATAAATTTTCCGCTGCTGCTGATTTTTTTCAGTACGTGTGCACTTTTTAAGAATAAATCTAGTCTAAAAAATAGTGAAATTTTGTTATCTTAAGGAAAAAGTTAAATCTATTGCCTCATCTACTGTATTATGGAGTTAGATGCTATTCTTTGTCGAGTGGCAGGCGTCTTGTAAAAGTAATTTAAAAAAAAAAAAAATCTCAAGAACCACTAAGTTAAATCAAAAGTATTATAGAAAATTAATAGTTGGCACTGATCTGTACTACCACTCCTTAAGAGATTTTACATCAAGTCTGTTACACCAAAGTTGGACACCTCAAATTACTCGGCCCCTGAAAGAGTATTTGAAAAATAAAAAATCCAATGGCACATGTCCTAATTGTGTGGTTTTAGTCGTGAATTTTTTTTTATACAGGGTGGTTGAAAGGCAGAAATTGAGGTGTTAACATTCTGGCTGAAATGGGAAAATGTTGTGATCGACTGCTTTCTACTCATGCGCTGAGCAGGGCTCAAGATTTGTGAGAAGCGTTCAAGACTTAAGTTCAAAATAAATTCTGTCTCTGTGGCTGATATGATTCTCTGCGCATGCGTATCCGGATCACTCACACTAAATTTGTTTTAGGGTCGTTCAAAAATACGGGCCTTAGTATTAGTATTTTTACAATCTCACCCTCCTTGACAAGTGTTTGAAGAAATTGTCTGCGTCACCTCTCACGCACTCACACCCTCTTCTAAGGCATTAATTAGACTATATTGAAAAAGTTTAATTTAAAATACTTGAAGTTAAAAAATTAATAACTAATTGTAGTCTCTCTGAAACAGCGATTTCTTATTTAAATTTAATTGAGTTCACTCTCCCAAAAAAAAAAAATCATCCGTACGCAGAATAAGGGTTGGGTGGAAGAGATTGCCACAGGCAATTTTCTTTTTTTTTACTTATTTATTTTGCATTTGTTTGTTTTTTTTTTTCCCTTTCTTTTCTTAATTTTATTCTGTTGCCTGTTTGTCCTCCTAATAAAGCTTAAAAAAAAAAAAAAATGCCAAATATAATGGGGGTCGGTAGCAATAGAAGACCGCTGGTTTTTCTTGGGATACAGAAATCCACACATTGAGCGAAAGAAAATTAAAAAAATGTGCATACACTCACTTGAGATTTGGGAAGATTCTGAAGGTCCTGTTCCTTCGAGGGATCAGAACTGTTATCAGGAGAACCAAACTTTTGTAAAATGTTCCCGTCGGCCAGGCACGGGATTATATCCAGGTGCGGTTATGCGGTTATAAGAGACCTAAAGCATTTAGGAACGACTATGCATACGGCCCTTGGAAATAGAATTGAATAGATTCAAAGCATCTGGTCCAAAAGAAAGTTTAAAGGTCACTGATGTGAAGCGAGCTTAAAGTGTGGTGTGTGAGTATGACCACTCAGTGCTTACTATTTTAGCCCAACCCAGGATGGTCGAGTTTAATGTGGGTACTGATTTGTGAGATTTCAGCAAATGGAGGGTAACCTAGATGTTCAAGAGAATTTACTCAAAAAGAAAAAGTACCTACCTGTTATTTTGTCATACAGTCTGGTCTTTGTTTTGCCAGTATCTACAACATATTTTACATTGGGAATAGTGAGGGAGGTTTCAGCTACATTAGTGGCTACAACACATAGACGACACCCTTCAGGAATCGACTCGAATACCTGAAACCAAAGAAAACTTATACATTTAGGATATATTTAGAGCAGAAAATTGATAATTTGTGAGAATCAGAATTCCTTGAACTGAAAATTTCTGCATTTTTAACCTTCCACAAATATTTTTTTCGCCCCCACGTACTACAGAACAAAACAAAATTGACTTGTTTGACAACTTTTCATTGTTTTTATTCTTCGCTAATTAGGACCGTGAAAAAGGGTCTCAATTGAAAAAGAGATTGTTTATTCTTATCATATTTTTTACAATATTACTTTGTGATCATCTTTTCAACTTTTCGTGTCGCAACATATAAGAATAATAATATCGCCTTATTTATACTGCCCGATTAAGACAATTAAAGTCCCATTATTCCAACAGTAAGCCCAAGACATATTATTATGTGGTAAAAATCCCAAATTAGAGGATAACTTGTCATGTCCCGGCTGGGTTTCGAACCCACGACCTCTGGAATCTTTGGACTCACAGAGTGCCGCCTTTACCACTGAGCTACCGGGACGGTCGTTACACAATCACACCAACATATTTGTGTATTTGATGGTCATAAACATGAAATGAGAGAAAGTAATGTATCAAATTAACTATCAACACGGCCATGCCTCGTTGAAAGCACCGCTCCTCAGGTCTGGCCGCAACACAGCTACTGTGTAGATAAAGTTGAATTTTTGCATGGTTCAGTGACAACCTAAACCTTGGGAAAGTTTACCTTAGCTTGTTTCTGAGTGGGGAGCAGAGAGTACAGGGGCATCACCCACAGAGGGGTGCTTGTGGCAGCGGAGTACAGTGCCGCTTTCTCCTCTAGATCATCCTCCTCTCCCTCCTCTTCATTCAGAATATCCTCCTCGTCCAACAGATCTCCCTCTGTATCATCAATGGGTGCCACATCGTAGCTGAAAAATAAACCCACAAAAAACTACCGTTGAAAAAAGGGCAAAGTTCCGCAGACTTATCAACAGAAGCCTTCATGTCTGCTTTCAAGCGGTTTCTGTCTAGGCGTGGTTCAGTCAGTGTCATGTATTCAGATGGTGGCAGCAATTTTCTAGGTGCAAAAAACCAATTAGACGAGATTTACAATTTATTAGAATCTCAGAGTTTCAATGATACACTCTCTCGTGAATTACAAATCAAATGGTCATTCTTGCCTCCCTGAGACCTCACATTATTTTCATGCTGCGTTTAAATTGAAATATGTACCTCTGGAATGGAAAATCAGTGAAATAAAAATGATTCTGAAACCTGGAAAGCCAGAAAGTGAACTTACATCATACCGGCCAATTTCTCTTTAACTGGTTCTCTCAAAATTATTCGAAAAAATAATGAACTATTTCTCAAAAACTGTTAGGAATTTTTCAAAGTAGCAAAGCATCAAAATTGTTCCAAATTTTATTTGCTTCAATTGTACTACATGCAGCTTTTACAAAAATGTAGCGTTCTTGAGATATAAGCGAAAATCCGAAAATGGGACCTCTTTTCACCTCCTCTTTTACCTCTCCTAACTCTGTTTTCTCCCATCCTAGACTTCAGGACTTTTAGTATGTTTACTATCTCAACCTTCTGAACTAATATCCGAAGGAATTGGCTGCGTCGCCTCTCACGCACTCGACAACTTATTCCTGAACAGAACAATAGCCTATCAAACGACATGTAAATGATTTTTCTCTTTCTTAATCATTTTTAGAAATCTTACTTGTCGAGATTGATGTCCGGTAATGTTACAGCTGATTTCTTCTCCTTTTTCTTCATCTTGTCGATAATTTTCTTTATGCTGAGATCATCATCTTCATGTCCACTAATACAGCTTTCCTCTTTCACTTTATCTCCATAATCAGTTGTACTGTCAGATGTATTCTTCTCCTTGGCTTCTTTTCCTTTCGAAAACTTAAACGGAAACGTGTGCTTTAGTTTCCTTACCAGCGAACAGACCTCTTTTTGACCTAAAAGGAATAAGGAACAAATTCAGCTCAGGTTATTCAAACAAAAATTCTCTTGCCAACTACACTTGCGGACTCATAAAACTGGGACTTCTCATTTTCATAGTCAAATTTGATATTTTTGTCATGGGCATAAGCATAAGTCTATCGTCCTGTGGCGTTGTCTTGCGTGTTAGGCTAGTTCCAGGTCGCCTCGTCATACTGTTGGTCTCCAGATACCTCTCGCACTGTGGACTTACACTTGATTTGCTTACATTAAGCTCACCTGCCACTTTTCGGACCGACATGCCACGTTCCATCAAATACACAATATTCGCGACATTTTCCGAAGGCATGGTCATGGTGAGAAGAAAAATTACACTTTATGTGAATAAGAGAATCATTCTTAACATTAGAAACGCCGGAAAATTCTGATAATAAAAAAAAAAAATGTCAAATTGAATGGTATCTTAGAAAGTTGAAAATCGCTATAATTGAGGTAGATCGGAAAACCGAGTCATAACTTTACCAAAAGTTGACAAAATCAAACAAAATTACATTTTTTCATTAGATGAAAACATTTCCTTTGAAAATCTTTGACTTATGATGGGAGAAAAAAATATAACTGGACATGAACAAAGCCGATCAATTTGAGAAACCAAGTGTCCCAGTTTATGAGGCCGCAAGTGTATACAGTATGTTTCAGAAAAGGTGGCCACCCCCTCGTAACTTTTGAACGCGACGGAATTTTTCAATTCTGTAAAGTCCTAAGTATAGAAAGTGCCCTATGGCCCACCCTGTGGTCATAATTATTTTTGGCCCCGGTCGGCCCTTCCGGCTTTTAGGCCATATTTTTTCATTTTTCTCGCGAATTTTAAATGGAATGCTATATTTTTTATTGCTGTAAATTAAAGCCCAAGAAAGGCTGAGTATAATGAGCTTTTAAAATGTTCAAAAACCTAATCAGGGGCGGAGCTAGTAGGGTGCAAGGTTCAAAACTGTTACACGCTGTATTTCAGCGTTAGTTAGATTTTTTAATACTTTTTTTATTTTCATAGGTTCAAAATATTGTTTTACACCATATGAAATCAAAAAAATATTCTTGTCCACATCTAATCAGGGTCATAGTAAGGTTTTTGTAAAAGTATTTTTTTTTCTCACGTCAATTTTTCCGTAAATTAATGGTGTTTCCGAAATTGGCATTTTTAGAGGTGAAAGTCTGCTGTGACATATGTTTTTTATGCTTGAAATCGAAAGAAAACTTAACGGAGAAGCGATTAAGATCATAAAAAAAGCCATTCAACCTGCTAATTTTTTCACGACAGTGTCCGGTAATGTGGGTGAATTTCACATTGGATTTTTTTGTTGAGGAAACCCAATTGGCATAGAAAATAAATAATAGGTACCTAATAAGGAAATAAGGGAATAATACTTCAATAAACATAACTAAATGCGAAATTAAATGAAGATTTTTTCTTCTAAATCAGTGCCGGATGTATTTTTTTTTTTTTTTCCTCTCTCTCTCTCTCCTCCTAAAAAATAAAATACATCCGGCACTGATTTTTAATTTCGCATTTAGTTATGTTTATTGAAGTATTATTCCCTTATTAGGTACCTATTACTTATTTTCTATGCCAATTGTGTTTTCTCAACAAAAAATCCAATACGAAATTCACCCACTTTACCGGACACTGTCGTGGAAAAACTAGCAGGTTGAATGGCTTTTTTTATAATCTTAATCGCTTCTTCGTTAAGTTTTCTTTCGATTTTAAGCATAAAAAACATATGTCATAGCAGACTTTCAACTCTAAAAATGCCAATTTCGGAAACACCATTAATTTACGGAAAAATTGACGTGAGAAAAAAAATACTTTTACAAAAACCTTACTATGACCCTGATTAGATGTGGACAAGAATATTTTTTTGATTTCATATGGTGTAAAACAATATTTTGAACCTATGAAGATAAAAAAAGTACTAAAAAATCCAACTAACGCTGAAATACAGCGTGTAACAGTTTTGAACCTTGCACCCTACTAGCTCCGCCCCTGATTAGGTTTTTAAAAATTTTAAAAGCTCATTATACTCAGCCTAACTTGGACTTTAATTTACAGTAATAAAAAATATAGCATCCCATTTAAAATTCACGAGAAAAATGAAAAAATATGGCCTAAAAGCCGGAAGGGCCGACCGGGGCCAAAAATAATTATGACCACAGGGTGGGCCATAGGGCACTTCCTATACTTAGGACTTTACAGAATTGAAAAATTCCGTCGCGTTCAAAAGTTACGAGGGGGTGGCCACCTTTTCTGAAACATACTGTATACAGGGTGTCCCACCAAACTTGGACACCTCAAATTACTCGGCCCCTGAAAGAGTTTTTGAAAAATAAGAAAATCTAGGGTACATGTGCTAATTATGCGGTTTCAGTTATGAATTTTTTTTTATACAGGGTGGTTCAAAAGTCAGAAATTGAGGTGTCAACTTTCGATTTTTAAATGGATCGACCTGAATTTTATTTGATAATTTTACTTCTAAATGATTCCTGAGTATTTTTTTAAACAAAAATATTACATACAGGGTGGGTTTTTTTCGACCAATTTTTTTTCTAAATCTTGAATAACTCAAGTTCGGTTAATTTTTTCGATAACAAGAAAAGAATGTGTTTGTGTAATGAATACACGCACTTTCAATTGGCATCAAAAATTTTTATACAGGGTGGTTCACAAGTGAAATAATGACTTGATTTTTTTTAAAACCTAGTTTTTTTAATTTTTTATTTAGGATTAATAATTCTCGTCTAATTTTACACATTTTTCGTTAGTCATATTGAAAAACAAAACTAAAGTGTTGTACAGGGTGAGACATAATTTATTTGTAACACCCTGTATATGGGCAGTCAAAGAGACGCAAAATTAAATATAAAGACTAAATATGCAAGAAAAACTTCGATTTTTAATGATATTAAAAAGTTATGGTTTTTTAACTAATATTGTCGCATGGATCACCCTGTAGATATTTTCTTAAACTATCATGTAGGTACTCTAAGTTGTATAAAATTCAACGAACACTTCGAATCATGTGGGAAAAACAAGTAAAAAACACGAATTTAAAGCCATTTTCAATTTGGTGTCCACACTGAATGATTTTAAAACTTGAAATAAAAAGTAGGTAGGTGTAGACACAAAATTGAGCATGGCTTTTTGAATTCATTTTTTTCTTTCAGATTTGGACTCTTCGTTGAATTTTAGACAGTTTTGACTACCCATATGATGGTTTAAGAAAATATCTACAGGGTGGTCCATGCGACAATATTAGTTAAAACACCATAACTTTTTAGTTTAATTAAAAATCAAAGTTTTTCTTGCATATTTAGTCTTTACATTTAATTTTGCGTCTCTTTGACTGCCCATATACAGGGTGTTACAAAAAAATTATGTCTCACCCTGTACAACACTTTAGTTTTGTTTTTCGATATGACTAACGAAAAATGTGTAAAATTAGACGAGAATTATTAATCCTAAATAAAAAATTAAAAAAACTCGGTTTTAAAAAAATCAAGTCATTATTTCACTTAAGAACCACCCTGTATAAAAATTTTTGATGCCAATTGATAGTGCGTGTATTCATTACACAAACACATTCTCTTCTTGTTATCGAAAAAATTAACCGAACTTGAGTTATTCAAGATTTAGGAAAAAAATTGGTCGAAAAAAAACCACCCTGTATGTAATATTTTTGTTTAAAAAAGTACTCAGGAATCATTTAGAAGTAAAATTATCAAATAAAATTCAGGTCGATCCATTTAAAAATCGAAAGTTGACACCTCAATTTCTGACTTTTGAACAACCCTGTATAAAAAAAATTTCATAACTGAAACCGCATAATTAACACATGTACCCTAGATTTTTTTATTTTTCAAAAACTCTTTCAGGGGCCGAGTAATTTGAGGTGTCCAAGTTTGGTGGGACACCCTGTAGATACGATGGATGAAATCTCGCGAAAAAGAGTTATGAACTTTTCAGAGTTTACATTATTTTCTGCTGTCATCTTATACAGAAATACACTAGTTCCATACAAATTTGTTCACAATTAAATTCACTACATTTTATGTTCAACAAAAAAATTGTGCTTTTTTTTTTTTTTTTTTTTTTTTTTCAAGGTAGGATATTTCTTATTATATTAAGATTGTAGTGTTAAGTAGGGAAAACTTGTATAAATGGGTAGTTCCCGTAAGTTTATATAAAATTAAAAAAAAAAAAAAAAATCTATGGTAGGAAGCTATTGGTTACTAGGTGAGGAATTAGAGCTACTTTTAATTTTTAAAATAGACTCACCTGTAACAAAAATAAGTATGCCTCCCTCGGGGAGTTTGGTATGAATCTTGCAGGCTTTGATGAACGCTTCCCGAAGATAATCTGTAGCTGTCTTCTTGTTGAAATGAATAGCCACAGGAAACTGTCTAGCGTCTACCTGTGAAATCGTTTCAACAATTTATTTTTGATCTCAATAGGGTATAATAATAATAATATCTGGCTCACAATCGATCCCATCGCCCAGATGGAAACGTCTGCCATCAGCCCTCACAGGTCAGAAGAAAATTTTACGAAAAAAGTTAAGTCAAATTTAGTCTGTAAGGAAATACATGGAGTCAGATAGAAAAACATTGTACCGGTGAGTGTATTTTAGGAATGACAATGAAAATAAGTAAATAATACCTACGTGATAGGAAGACATTTTGAATCACAGTTTTTCTACAGTATCTCCGAAACTATGCCTTAAACGCTAACACTAGTTCCATACAAAATTGTTCACAATTAAATTCACTACATATTATGTTCAACAAAAAAATTGTGCTTAAAGGCTAAAGTTTGAGACTTTTTCAGCCTTTTAGTGGGACCTTTGTAGCCTTTTGGAACGACATAGATATCACAGTCACCTGTGTCTATCTAGGACCCTGGTTTTAAAACTAAAAGTTTTGGTGTAGTTTTGATTTTTTGCTTTTTTCATTTTTTGACAATATCTCCGAAACTATGCATTTCAAAGCAACATTAATTGAGTATAATGTTCAACACAACTAAATTAACTACATTTTATGTTCCCAATTTTTTTTTGTAACCAACTTTGTTTTGTGGGCGTCCTCAAAGCTCAGGCAAAAAATTAAAAACGAGCTCAAAGCTTTTACCTGCGACAAATCGAGATATTTTAGCGGACAATGGAGCTTTCCCGCCAAGAGTCTAGTTTTTAGCTTGCCTAATATGCCGCTTGGTAGAATACCTCAGTGATACGACCATGCTACTATTGAAAGCAACGTTAAACCCCAAATAAAAAAAAGTATGAAGAATAACTTAATACTAATGAACTAGACTCTGGGCGGGAAACCTCGATTGTCCGCCAAATTACCTCGATTCGTCGCATGAGAAAGCCTTTAGTCTGGACGGCAGTCCACAACATTGGCCATGCCTCTGATTAAATTAATTTTTTGTTTACCTCATGCAGTGGTGGATAACTAAACATCCTTAATTTTGCCTGTAAAAAAAATTGCCGGTAATATTTTTGTGCGCAAACCTCAGATTCGTGTTCAGCAGATCAAAATACACTATGTTACAAAAAATCAAAACTACACCAAAACGTGCATTTTTAAAAGCCAACGGTACTAGACTACCCCAAAAAATACACTTCGTGTGCAAAAGACGCCAAGAAAATAACAATCCTTTGTAAATAGAATTACCTTGAAAACGATTGCCTAAAAAGGAACTGATATCAAATGAAGGCCAAGTTCTTGTAAACTGGATATTATCTGCCCACAAAAGAGTCTCAAGTACAGGAATCAAGCTGACGATTGGACATGATATTTCTCATTCATCTGCTTTTAAAAATCTTGGCAAGTTCAAAGTAATTTTTTGATGTTTCAAACTTGCCAAGATTTTTAATGTTAAATTTTAGCGTTGTTAAAATCTACCAATAAGGTACTTCTTACTTCCTACCTGTATCACGGGAGGCGGGATCTTGAAGAGTCGGCTGTTCTCAGTAAAGTCCGCCAGTCGCAACGTGGCCGACATTACGATCAGTTTGAGTGGGTCCCCTTTCTTATGTCGCAAGGGCACGATACGTGAGAGGAGACCAATGAGAATATCTGTGTAAACAGATCTTTCGTGAGCTTCGTCTAGAATGATGACGGAATACGACGTGAGGAGGAAGTCCTGAGGAAAAGGAAAAATACACTGCCACTTATGGACACAATACTTCCTCGTAATTGGTTCACATAGTTAGGACTTGGCAATCTTGGCAAAAATCGGATGTGTGGTTCACGAGATATAAGAGTTTAAGAAAAAAGTTAGACGTCAGGCACATGGTCTCTATCGCCAAGAACCACTACAATACGTCTATAATATGTGTCTTTCTATTAAATTTTACGTCTCTTTCACTGCCCGCATACAGGGTGTTGCAAAAAAATTATGTCTCACCCTGTACAACACTTTTGTTTTTCGATATGACTAACAAAAAATGTGTAAAATTAGGCGAGAATTATTAATCCCAAATAAAAAATTAATAAAAATCAAGTAATTATTTCACTTGTGAACCACCCTGTATAAAAAAAATTGATGCCAATTAAAAGTGCGTGTATCCATTACACAAACACTTTCTATTCTTGTTATCGAAATAATTAAACGAACTTGAGATTTAGAAAAAAAATTGGTCGAAAAAAAAACACCCTGTATGTAATATTTTTGTATAAAAAGTACTCAGGAACCATTTAAAAGTAAAATTATCAAATTAAATTCAGGTCGATCCATTTAAAAATCGAAAGTTGACACCTCAATTTCTGACTTTTGAAACACACTGTATAAAAAAAATTCATGAATGAAATCGCATAGTTAGGCTAGGATTTTTTATTTTTCAAAAACTCTTTCGGGGGCCCAGTAATTTGAGGTGTCCAACTTTGGTGTCCCACCAAAGTTGGACACCTCAAATTACCCTGTATATATTTTTTAACCCATCTAGTGGGGTATTCAATGAAAGGTATTGATGCTTGATATGACATTTTAATTCGATAAGAGAATCTCTGTGGGAGTTTTATAGTTCACATAAATACTAGTATTATTTTTTAAATACCAACAAATTAAGGTCGTTCACTAAATGATGGGTATGGACAGCACTATACACTTTACATACAGGGTGTCCCACGACTAGATGTACATATTTCAAGGTTGGTTCATGAGCAAATGGTTTTATCATATAAGCTATAGTTGCAGTGGGGCATTTTGCTTCGTGAAAGAGTTATGGCCACATCCCTCTTTTTCCCACAGATCAAGAGATCGCTTGGATTGTTGTATGTTTTTGACAAAAGCATGGTCATTAGGTAACGTATGAGTATTTGTAAGGCAAGTTAAGAATATATACTTTCAAATACTGTTCAAACGTTCAACATGATTCGAAAATTTCATTTTTCTCTTTGTTGAATTGTGAGTAATTTTACAATAGTAAGTTTGTGTATCACTGTTGTAAAAATACCCTTGGACGACTACTTTTGAGAAAATTTAGGTTCCTTGGTTTTTTCATTAAGAATAAAGGTGGTACAACATATGAAATCGAAGAAAATTGATAGAGTAGTCTCTGGAATTTTTGTATTCGACCATTAGATGTCTGAAACTATTTATGTCAAGTAAAGAGAAGGTGAAATTTGGTACAGAAACTAAATGAAAAAAGCTCTAGTACAAAAAGCCGAATACAGAAACTGAATCAAAAGTATTATTTGAACTTTAATTGAACTTAATAAAGAGTATGATGATTTGTGATCTGGCACAATGCTGTGCAACTTATGATTGATATATCTCTCTTTTTTAACTTTCCTACTAACCATGATTTCTTGCATCAATTGAAAGGTGCATCAATTCAGGTGACCTCTTGACCTGTGGGAAAAACAGAGATTTTGGCCAGACCTCTTTAACGAAGCAAAATGTCCCAATGCAACTTCAGATTATATGATAGTGCATGGGGCGGGCGCTGAACCTACCCTTAAATATTTGCAATTTGCATATAGTCGTATCACACCCTGTACTGTGTAGTTAGATAGGGCTATAGGAAAAGGATGCATACATACAGACTGTATTTCCTTCAGTAGTACTCCATCAGTCATGAACTTGATCTTTGTATTGGGTGTTACATTGCCTTCGAATCGTATCAGATACGAGACCTCTGCTGAGCTGAGGTTCAACTCTTGCCCTACTCGGCGAGACATAGAGATAGCAGCCACACGCCGGGGCTCTGTTACACCGATCATCTTTTTGCAGCTGGGAAGAAATGAAAGTCTGATATAATCAACTTCCTGCGAGGATAACACAAGGGGAGTGACCACACAGGGTGGTTGAGGTTAATGAGGGTAACTGCTTTCAGTTTTCAGCTAATGGATGGTTAAACCCCTATCTCAAAATATTTTTGATTTTAAAAAGACACAAAAATAAACTGGTGTGAAACTTATTACGACTTCCTTTTACCAAAACATGAGCAGGTTTTTTCAAATAAAAAATTCTGAAAATACATCGGACTGTAAAAATTAAAATAACATGTAACTGAAAGAAATAAAACCTCCCAATAAAATATTTAGGGGAAACAAAATTTTTTGTTGGGTAGTCAGATTGAACCCATGGATACCAGAGCGATGTGCGCAAGAGCTAGTTATTGCGCCACGCTTCCTTGTAAAATATCAAATACATCGGAAATGTTTCGGGTATGTAAAATCCTCAAAAATTACACGAAGTCTTCGTGTGGAAAAAAGGGAGACCGCGGTATGTTTCATAAAAAGAAGTGATATCATGAGTAATAAACACCTAAATTGGCATTTGTTTCATTGTCATAAAAAGAATAAGTTTGTAAAACTATTGTCATAAACAATATAAAAATAAAATAAAATTTAAGGCACTCCTCATTTGTTCTCCTTGCTACTTTATTATACTTGTTTTGTTTATTTATTTTTCTCTTATCACCACTGAGATCATATAACATAGAGGGAACCCGATGTATCCAGATTTGCGTCCAAGAGGGACCATCAGCTGATTTCAAAATCAGTGCCGGAGTTATAGTAATTTTTCTCTCGCGAAGGGACCGGGTACCTAATTCTTCTAAAATAATGTTTTACTTTTTTCATGCTTACCTATTAGTTATTTTTGTCTTTGTTTCCTCTTTTACTTTCCTTATTTTCTACTTATTATGTAGTAATATACGACTTAGTATCTGACGTGAAAATTAAGAATGTTTAGATATCCACCACTGCATGAGGTAAACAAAAAATTCAAATAAATTGAACCAATCAGAGGCCGGGATTTGTTGAAAGAGGGACCATCAGCTGTTCAAAGTTGGACGCATAAATTTGTTCAGATCGAGATAGGTAAGGTTCCCTCTATGTTATATGATCTCAGTGCTTATCACCCAATGTACTGATCGTTTCCTCCATCATAGAAGTAATAGTTACCTACTGTCTATTCCTGGACACGAACTCAGTTTGTATTAATTTGTTAGAAAGGGTAAATACACAATTTGTTAGAAAAGTAAATACACAAAAGGAGATAGTAAGGAGAACGAATGAGGTGTGCCTTAAATTTTATTTTATTTTTATAATGTTTATGACAATAGTTTTACAAACTTATTCATTTTATGGCAATGAAACAAATGCTAATTTAGGACTAGGGTATCCAATCCTGGGATTGAAATCCCTGGATCCCGGGACTGAATTTTCATTTCGGGATTTGGATTTTTGGGATTGACAATTGGCTTACTTAATTTTAATGATTAAATAATTATTTCGCTAGTAGGATATATATTTTTATATTAGAAACTGTTTCAGGATTCTAAGGGTTTAATCTAGCACTTTGTAGGAGGGATAAGTGAGTCTCTTGATCAAGCAAAACGCTAGTTTTGCAACGCCAAGAAAAACCAAACGAGCGTGCTATACTTACGCTAAACCTAGTTCGTATGTATTTTCTTTTGTAATTTTGACCTTCTTAGACAAAACTTTTTAATTTTTTTCTTCATATTCGTGTTTGTCTCGTCGAATAGAAGAATACTACTTTTTATTTTACCTTTTTCTGATACTCTTAACCGCTTTTACGAACACCCCTAATATTAGTAAAAGATTCATACTTTGGTCTCATTTTTTTTTTTTTTTTTTCCGCGTTCGGCTCACCATGGGCATATGGTTAAAGTTTATGATATGAAATTTTGGTTATGAGTTCACAATGCTTGCAGCTCGAGGTTTTCAACAAACAAAAAACTTCCGCGGTCACTCGGCGGCGCTTTGGCGGTACCGCCTACATCTCGGATGTGGCTAATGATAGAAAGCTGAAACTTTGTATGTTAATTTTTTAATAAATTTAGAGTTTATTTTACTCTATACATTTTTTATATTATTATAACCATTTATGAGTAATAACATTCCTTGTTGATTTCTGACGTTCACCGACCTCTCTTCACGTAATCACATGAATTAAAGCTTTATTGTATCAAGCTGAAACTTTCAGGACATGTTTCTGAGTTTTGACAGATGATTCCTCGTCAGAATAGCCGTCTTCGAAATTTACGGTTTTTAAGTTATAAGCTCCTAAAGTCATTGGTAGCGCACAACATATTTTGGATTGGAGTGTCTTCTCCGAGTCTCGGGATACCACACTCGTAAATGTAATAAAATTAAGGTATTCAGATATCCTTTTTAATCATTCCAACACTTGACGACTATTTTTACACGTAGTGTTTTTTGGGGGATTCATAAGTATGTAAAATGGGTGTAAAATCAAACACACACACACACGCACACAAATACATACGAACGGAACGTTTGATAACCACTTTTTTGGAATCAGGAGAGTACCAGGATTCGTCCAGTCCAGAAATCAGCTCAATTTCGAAAAAATCAACCGAAAACAATACTTTCCTTACCTACCTTATAGAATGTAAAAATACCTTGGCTGGAGATAAAGAAACTTATAATGACAAATAGATTATTTCAATTAACTGTGGAAATGATGAGCATCTTACGTGTATCCCGCCTCGTATAGGAACTGAGGTATCTGAGTTGTTTTGCCACTTCCCGTCTCCCCCGCCACTATAACAATATCCTTCTCATTGATAGTCTCCATGATGCTCTGCTCTTCTGCCAGAATAGGCAGCTTCATCCGCGCCTCCTGCAGTGCAGGCTTCCTGTACACTGGCACAAAAACGGCTGGTGTTCTCACTTTGGGTGCACTTTTCAATAGAGCCTCTCTTTCCTTGGGTCCAGTCTCCATTTCTTTCCTTTTTAATTCTCTTTCAATTACTATTTCATCTTCATCTACACTAACATCATTAAGTTTTTCCTCTACTTGCACTTCTTCATTTTGATTTTTGATAGATTCTAGTATTTTTTCTTCTAGATCTGAGTCTGCTGACTCTTGAGCCATCATAGAAGGTTCAACTTCTTCTTTTTCCTCTTCACTTTCTGTGTAGTATTCATCAGAGGATGACTGTAACAGAAAAAAAATATCTTTAGGTAAAAAACGTGAATATTTTTTGTGTCGCCCATCCATTTTTTTATCGTTACTCATTTACGTAACGTAACCCTGGGGAGATAACATAGTCTAAAAGAATTTCCTGATCCAAACGGACCTATGTGCAAAATTTCAATTTTCTCTTTCAAATGATGTGGATTTACATAAAGAACACACATACATACACAATTACACATACATATATACATACAGACAGCTTTATTTTATAGATATAGATTGACAGATTATTTTAAAAACTTTCACAGACGGTGCAATTCAGTTCCAAGCAATCAAAAACAAAATGTTGCACTCAGTAGGCAACCAGCCTTATTTATTGCTCTAAATATTTGCCTATTGTTACAATCAGGGATAAGGAGCTGGCAATAAAAATTCTGGCTCCGGCTCCTGGAGTTCTGAAACAAAATACTGGCTCCACTTACAGCTCCAGTTTCGGTTTCAGCTCCGGGTTCAGGTTCAATCGTCAATGTCAGTTCAACAAGCCCTTAACTTAACGTCATGTTCCTAGGATCTTCTGATTTTAATGGTATGGTGGTTTCGGGCGAGAGTCGAAGGTTCCACCGTAAAATGCTCCTACAGCCGAAAAGGTAAGACACCCAAAATCTGTCTTGAGTCGACGCCCCCCCTGGTCCCCCACCCGGAATCGATCACACTACTCGAGAAAGTCCTCAAAGGCATGGCCGAAGCTGTGGGCTTACGTTCAGAATCAAAGATTTCTGATGCGACGAATTGAGGTATTTTGACAGATAATCGAGTTACGACTATATCTAATCTTTAGCTTGCATAGTCTCGAGTTATTCTACCAAGTGTTGTAGCTTTTTCCCCGCTCGAGTCGAAGTCTGCCTCTCCTAGGAAGGAACCTGCGCTTAAGTGTTTCCGCCTAGCACTACGAGTGGTTTTGGTCTCGATGATTCGAGATTTTCCGGAAACTGCTTTTAGAGCCGAAATGGGAACAGGACGTAATCGATTACATTGCTCGAAAACGTCATAAGAGGCATGGCCGAAGCTGTAGGCTCCTGTCCAGACTTGAGAGTTTCTCGTGCGATGAATTGAGGTATTTTCGACCCAAGCGGTGAAACAAGTCCGATCGGCCGTCCTTAGCTTCGGCCATGCCTCTGCTGACTTTTACGAGTTGTGTGACGTGGTCGACTCGATTCAGATTTTGGTTATCTGTTACCGTTTTGGATGAAGAAGCATTTTACAGTGGAACCTTCGACGCTCGAAACGTACATCCCATTAAAACCAGAAAGAAAAAAAAAAAAAAAAAAAAAAGAATATGATGAACTGTTTACTTTAAAAGTGCAATTACATGTTGATAGGAACATTTGGTTTTATTACTTACATGAATTTAATCACTAATTCATGTAAATATTGACTTACCTGAAATCCTACTAGACTAGGGTCATAGGTCTTGATTCTTTTTGTACCATTGGTGAGTCCTAGAAGTAGTTTTTTCCTTTTAGCACTGCCTAAAAAGAAAAAAAGACAATTGTACCTATTTAAGACAAGGTTTTGTATTTTACTTTTTCATATGACATTGATTAACCTAATGCAGACGTTTTTCATTATTATATTTCATTATTGCAGAATCATTTTCATTATTATATACAGGGTGTCCGGAATTCATCCATGGATATTTTTGTGGTCATACTTGATTCAATGTATACCAAAGAAGAACGGTCAGACTGGGGAACTCCAATTGTACCTATTGAAAAACTGAATGGAGAGATCAGAATATGTGCAGACTACAAAGTAACATTGAACAAATGTATCCTATACCTCGCATTGAAGTTATCTTTTCCCAAATTATTGGAGGCAAATATTTTTGTACCCTAGATCTCAGTAAGGCCTGGTTAAACTACAAAATGGACGAGGAAAGCGCAATGATGCAATATGTAAAAACACAAAAACGAATGTTCAAGGTAAATAGAGTCATGTTTGGAGTTAAAGTTGCTCCGGGAATGTGGCAGAAGTTTATAGATAAGCTGTTGCAAGGAATCAGTGGCGTACATTGCTACTCCCAAAGAGTTATTACAAAGAATAGTTACTATGCTTGACGTAATACAGTGACAGAAATTGACACCCAATAAGAGTAAATGCCATTTCTTACAGGCAAGTATTAAATACCTTGGACACAAGATTGACAGTGAAGGATTGCACAAACTACCGAAAAAGGTGCTTGCTATACGGAACGCAAAGCAACCAGAGAATATTGGTGAGTAATGCAATTTCTTAGATCTTGCTAATTATTATAATAAATTCATTCCTAATCTTGCCGCAATTCTACACCCGTTAAACAAATTACTGCGGAAAAATAAAAAATATCGTTGTCTATCTAATCAATGTGAAATTAGTTTTCAGAAAGTAAACGAAATGATTTCAACGGATAAAGTACTCGTTCACTACAATCCTGACCTCCCTCTTATACTCGCCACTGATGCTTCTCCTATTGATCTAGGTACAGTGCTGTCTCACCGATATAATGACGGAACACAGCGACCCATTACATTATTTGCTTCGCGCGCGCTGACTAGATGTGAACAGAATTATAGCCAGATAGATAAGGAGGAAAAAGGTATTTATTGGGGCATGAAAAATTTTTTTAGTACCTGTGCGAACGCAAGTTTACATCGATCACTGACAATACACCACGAACAACTATTTTTAATCCTCACAAAATGTTACATACCCTAGCTGCAACCAGGATGTTCCACTATGCTCTATTCCTATCTGGTTTTGAATATTCTATGGAATATAAGAAGACCTCAAACCATGGCAATGCGGACTTTTTATCCAGATTTCCATACGAACATGAATGAGACCAAAAATAAATACCAATCCCAGACTGACGAAACTTATAAATATCAAACTTATCAAATAAATACATTGAACAGAGTCAGTTTTCAGAAAATTCAAGAAGAAACGAAGCAAGATAATACCCTGTCCATGATCCTTGAGGCTCTCACTAATGGAAAATCTCTAAAATCTCTGGGCTATGACAAATGTGAATTTACTTTACAAGACGAATGTGTATTCAGAGGAATACGAGTGGTTATACCAAACAAGTTACAAAAAGATGTGTTAGAAGACCTACATATTGGCCATCTAGGTATTGTGAAGATGAAGGCACTCAGCAGAAATTTTTGCTATTGGAAAAATATTGATAAAAATATAGAAGACATGGTACGTCTTTTTATATATAATATATAGGTACTGAAGACCTCGTTTTAAGTTTAAATTATTATTAATTTAAATTTAAATTAAATTAAAGTTTAAATTAAATTATAAATAGTTTAAAGAGAGAAATATGAAAAAACAATGATGAAAAAAAGAAACGACTGAAATAGAAAGCAATCAATTTAGAATACTGTAACTAGACTGCGTTCCACAAATCAATGTGGATCTTAATGTGGAATAGCAAAACTTATCAAGGAGAATGAGATAAGAAAGAGAAAAAGAACAAAAAACGAAAAAATATTACAGAAAGTGAATAGGATCATAGAACGAGAATTGTTATAATATACATACATGATCTCTTCAAAAATAAACAGTGTACACCCTGTAATATTTTAAGATTTTCAAACTGTTTGTAAACTGTACTTATAATTGCTTATGCAATAATTAAACAATTGAATTCTCTTAGAAGCTCTTCAAAGCTTAGGAGAAGTACCTTTGTATAAATGTTTCTTTATAAAGAAAATAAATAAATAAACTAAACTATTTAATAATAAAAAAAATCCCAGAAAGAAAAAGAAAAAAAATCCCCCAGTAAAAACTACTGTTGAAATTTAACAATAAACTAGAATTCAAGCATGATTAGCAATTGATGTGTTTGATTAGTTGCATTTATTTGATTAGGAAAACACATATTTTCCTTTTAGGTTGATTACAAATGGTGGTTTGGAAGAAGAAAAAAAATTGCACAGTTTTATCTTATTTTGATATAAAATTTCTCATTCACCTGCTATACTGTTAATAGCATATCCTTCTTCTTGTTCCACTACCAGCTTTATAAGGTGATTTCCTGTGTCTTTCAATTTCTTTAATCCTTTGGTCTGTACATTTGATATTGATGTCAATTTATTCAAAACTTCATCAGATGCTTGGACTTTGGCTAATGTTTCAAAAAGAGCTGCTCTCTGAAAGTCAAATGTTTGATTTTTTATAAATAGGCATAATAATAATAATATCGCATTATTTACCCTTCCAAATTAGGACTATTCCCTTTATTCCAGGAATAAGCCCAAGACGTATTATTACGTGGTAAAAATCCCAAATGGGAGGATAACTTGTCATGCCCCGGCTGGGTTTCGAACCCGCGAACTCTGGGATATCTAGATTCACAGAGTATCGCCTTTACCCCTGAGCTACCGGGACAGACATAGAGACATCCAGGGCTGTGGAGCTAGCAATAAACATTCTGTCTCCGGCTCCAGTTTCTCTTTCGAAAAATCAATGGCTCTGGGTTCAGGTGCAACCGTAAAGTTACCGTAACGTCATGTTCCAAGGAACTTCGGATTTTAATGGTATGGACGTTTCGCGCGAGAATCGAAGGTTCCACCGTAAAATGCTTCTACAAACGGTATGAACTTAACAGATGGCAAAAATCTGAATCGAGTCAACCCCCCCTTGGCTCCACCCGGAATCGATCACACTCCTCGGAAAAGCCATCACAGACATAGCTTTTTCATCAAGGCTTTTTGATGAAACGAACCGAGGTATTTTGGCGGGTAATCCGAGTGAGCTAGCGCGCTAGCTCACTCGGATGCGTGGCTTTGACGTGAAGCAGCGACCAGTGGCAGAATCATAGGCACAAAAATAATACAAGATATTTTAAAATTAAAGTGGTTAAAAGTCTTATGATCCTGCGCTACCCACTAAAATTGTGGCATAATAACACAAAGAAAAAGCGTTATTATACAGTATGTCTCAGAAGTCCTAGCGGAGGCTCTGTAACTTTTGAACGGCTGGGAATTTTGAAATTCTGTTTTTTTCTAGACATGGCAAATTCAGGTTCGACCCCCGGAAATGACATTTTTTGATAAAAAATGGCCATTTCTCTCGAAATTTAAATGAGAAGGAATACTTTGGGTTTCATATTATTAATCTACTGGCCTAAACAGGTAATTATACGAAGTTTCATTTTTCTGCCATATCCACGGGCGGAGGTATGGAGGTTGAAAGTTGAAAAATCAGATATTGATTTATTGGCAATGTGGGATTTATTGCTCACAAAATGTTTTTGAAAATCGTTCTTTTAAGCACCAAAACAATGAAAACGGCAATATGTATCACCCTTCAATCAGTGTCGGAGTAAAATATTATTCAAGTTAGTCAGAATGTTTCATGTTTCTGGGCTTTATCCCAGAAACTCCAGAAAGCACTCACTCTCAAAATACCCAAATATTTCTTTGTACCGTCAAATTTCGTTCCTTCATAGAAAAAAAAACGCTTGCATACGAGTCTGCAACCATTAGGACATTTTCATCTTTACTATTCAAGGTCTAAAACTTAACTGACCAAATTTCGTATTGTGCGCATGACACATACTTTTTCTCTTCTCTCTTTTTATATATTTCGTTATTGTGCGCATGACACATACTTTTTCTCTTCTCTCTTTTTATAATTTAATATTTCGTTACATAATTTCGTCACATAATTTCGTTACATAATTTCGTTACATAATTTTGGTTATGTGCCAGAGCAAAGACATGAAAATGTCAAAATCATTATGTTGAAGATTATACATCTCGCCTTGTAACTGACTGGCTCTACGAGCATTTTGCTCAAAATTGGATTGGAAACAACGGTCCAAGGCAATGGCCCCCTCGTTCCCCGGATCTCACACCTCTTGACTTTTTCTTTTGGGGATACTTGAAAAATGTTGTTTACCCTGCAATGATAATCGAGGAATTAAGGGAGAGCATTGTGAACAATGTGCGAGCAATCAGTGAAGAGACACTCCGGTCCCTACAAGACAGTTGGAAGGAGAAGCTCGAACTATGTGTGGAAAATGAAGGACGTCACTTCAAGCAGTATTAATTTCCATCACTGATGAAAGGTAAGTGCAATGTAGTGTTGTCAACTTCCAACTTGGAGACCGAAGCTTCAAGTTGGAAAAAAATCACAATCTGATTATTTTTTTACTCCGCCACTGATTGAATGGTGATACAGATATTGGTGTTTTCATTGTTTTGTTACTTCAAAGACACTTCTTCTATCCTTTTAAAACCCATTTTTAGTGCAATAGGTCCTAAATAGTCAATTAATGAGGTACCTGATTTTTCAACTTTCAGCCTACATATATATACACTTGAGATATACACTTGAGAGCAACAAAAGCGAATCAAACTTTTTCCTCCACCAAATCTGCGATATCTTCGAAATTACTATTTCTATCGAGTCGTAAGATATCTCAAAATGCTGTAAATTTTGTTTTCTACAATTTCATAATTTGATTCTTAAAAAAACACCTACCAGATGCCGTAAAATTCAAATTTTCCTACAGGGTGTCAAAAAAGAAGAAAAACATGATTTTTTTATGTTTAACAAAAGAAGTTATAACATGAGAAAACAACAAGATTCATTCGTAACAATGGTGAATCAGTATTTTGTGTTGTCTCCCCGAGCTCTAATCACAGCATTCATTCGATTTGGCATTGACTGGATCAAAATAACCACAGTACCTTGGGGCAACCTCTACCATTCTTCGGTGAGGGTGATCTTGAGCTCTGCTACAGTCTGGGGAGCCGGTATTCTGCCTCAAACACTTCGTTTGAGTCGGTCTCAAAGATCCTCGATCGGGTTGAGGTCGGGACTAAGAGAGGGCCAGTCCAAAGTGTCAATATTCTCCTCACCCAAGAACTCCCGAATACAGTTAGCCGCATGTGGGCGGGCATTGTCGTGCCTGAGGAGGAACTGGTCGCCCATACTTTGAGCGAGAGGAACCACATGGGTCTGCAGGACTTCGAGAAGCTGGAATTCAACCAAAGAGAGCTTCAAATGGACCCAAACTCTCCAGAGAGCACAGGGAAAGGAGATTCAGATTCGCCATAGAACACGTGGATTGGATACCCCAGCAATGGCGCTCTGTTCTCTTCACTGATGAATGCCGGGTGTGTTTGTTTGGTAATGACAGAAGAAAAAGAGTCTATAAAAGAGCGGGAGAAAGGTATGCTGAGTGATGCATCACAGAAACTGTCAGTTTCGGCGGTGGTTCCTGTATGGTGCGGGGTAGGATTTCAACTGAAAGAAAGACTGAATTGGTTTTCACCACATGCGGTGCGGGAGGTGACCTGAACAGTCAGAGATACATTGATAACATCCTGCAGACCCATGTTGTTCCTCTCGCTCAAAGTATGGGCGACCAGTTCCTCCTCAGGCACGACAATGCCCGCCCACATGCGGCTAACTGTATTCGGGAGTTCTTGGGTGAGGAGAATATTGACACTTTGGACTGGCCCTCTCTTAGTCCCGACCTCAACCCGATCGAGGATCTTTGAGACCGACTCAAACGAAGTGTTTGAGGCAGAATACCGACTCCCCAGACTGTAGCAGAGCTCAAGATCACCCTCACCGAAGAATGGTAGAGGTTGCCCCAAGGTACTGTGGTTATTTTGATCCAGTCAATGCCAAATCGAATGAATGCTGTAGTTAGAGCTCGGGGAGACAACACAAAATACTGATTCACCATTGTTACGAATGAATCTTGTTGATTTCTCATGTTATAACTTCTTTTGTTAAACATAAAAAAATCATGTTTTTCTTCTTTTTTGACACCCTGTGGGAAAATTTGAATTTTACGGCTTCTGGTAGGTGTTTTTTTAACAATCAAATTATGAAATTGTAGCAAACAAAATTTACAGCATTTTGAGATATCTTACGACTCGATAGAAATAGTAATTTCGAAGATATCGCAGATTTGGTGGAGGAAAAAGTTTGATTCGCTTTTGTTGCTCTCAAGTGTATTAACCTTTCTACTGTAGAAGCAGTTTCCAATGGAAACTTTCTACTCTCGCCCAAAACGTCCATCCCGCCGCGCGCGGACAGAATATCTAAAATTAGCGGGACTGTGTACACGTAGGGCTAGACGGGAATACTCGACCGCACCGCAGACTCCTACCTAGTAGAGGCAGACCTCGACCCAAGCGGGAAAAGTCTATGCTGCTTGCTGGAATACCTCGATACTGGGCAAGCTAAAGACTAAATTCTAGGCGGGAAACCTAGATTATCAGTCAAAATACCTGGAATTGTCGCACCAGAAAGCATTAAGTCTAGACGGATGTAGTCACCGTGGCCGAGTGAGTTAGCGCGCTAGGCATTGCACGCACGGTGACCTGGGTTCGAACCCCAGGGGGGCAAGATTTTCTCTACTCTGTACTTGGGTGCTCGGGGTCCACTCATACCTCGTGAGGAAAAATGAGTAGCTGCTTTAATGTGAGCAGCGACCAGTGGCGGAATTATAGGCAAAAATAAGATATTAGGATAATAAAGATAATGAAAAGTTCTATAATTCTGCGCTAGCCACTAAAATTGTGATATAATAACACAAAGAAACACATTTATCTCCGTCTGCCCCGGTAGCTCAGTGGTAAAGGCGGCACTCTGTAAATCCAGAGGTTCCAGAGGTCGTGGGTTCGAAACCCAGCCGAGACATGACAAGTTATCCTCACATTTGGGATTTTTACCACATAATAATATGTCTAAGGCTTACTGCTGGAATAATGGGACTTTAATACCTAGTCCTTATCGGGCAGTATATTATTTCTTTATATCTGGATGATAGTCCACAGCTTCGACCATGCGTCAGATGATTTTGTCGAGTAGTGTGATTGATTGCGGGCGGGGATCAAAGGGTTGACTGGAGTCAGATTTTGGATATCTGTTACCGTTTTGGCTCT
Source organism: Bactericera cockerelli (assembly GCA_024516035.1). Taxonomy (NCBI): domain Eukaryota; kingdom Metazoa; phylum Arthropoda; class Insecta; order Hemiptera; family Triozidae; genus Bactericera; species Bactericera cockerelli. The sequence continues at coordinate 24,804,194 of CM044956.1, forward strand.
AGAAGAATTTTACGGCGGAACCTTCCAACTCTCGCTCGAAATTTACAGCCCATTAAAATCTGAAGTTCTTAGGAACAACTAGAAATTCCTGAAGAATTAAAAATTCATACAAGAAACATCTAGAAGTTCCTGCAAAATAAATATAAATACAACAACGAGGAAAGTAGAAAGGTGGTATTATAATGAAAAAAAAAACTAAAATAAATTTACCTGAGAATTATTTTTCATTTTTTAATTATAAGGTCGGAGCCGGAAAGTAGCCAAAAATATCGTAAATGTAGCTCTGTAACAGCTCCTCTTTGTATTACAAAAGGGCTCCGGCTCCAGCTCCTTTATACAAAATCAACACGGTTCCTTGGCTCCAGGCTTCTGGAGATAACTGATTTGGTTATTCATATATGTTAAAGTTGATATGAGAATCATTCTATTACAATTTTTTTGTTTGTTTAAAAAAATAAGTATTTATGCACAATTTTTTTCAAATGAATGGGGTTTACCCAGGTTTGTCCCATATGGTGATAAAACAAGATAGCCACATGAACAACCAATGCTTGGTACAGACTTCACCAACACCTAAAAAGTGTTGGTGAAAAAATGTAAGTGACAGCATTTGAAAATAAAATTTTGACTTTAAAAATCTAGTAGTTGAGAGAAATGCCACTGATATAAAATCTATATTTATTTATGGATAAGGTAATGGCATTATGATCTAAATTTTGTCAATGAGGGAGGATATTAATAGCCTAGGAATCAGACAACTTGTCAATGGCAGTGACTTTATATCAGAGGATAGAACTTACGTTTTCTTTTTTCTTCTTTTTCTCAACAATTTTTTCCAACTTTTTTCTTTGAGTTTTAGAAAGCAATTTTTTTATTTGAAAGCTGTTCTTCTTCATTTTGGTTTGCCTTTTTTTGGAAGGTATGACCAAAGGATTAGCTGCATCATAAGATTCTGTTTTAGATGACAGTTGAACATGGACCTGTGAAATAGAAATTAACACATTTCAGTATTTATCACATAAAATTTAATATCCACCAGGATCCATTGCCAGATGTGAAAACCTTGAGACAGAAAATCATTGAAGTTTTTCAAACCTTTGAAAATTTCTTTTAAATTTTCAATAGTGAGTTTAAGGAGAATAATGTCACATTAAATTTAAATTATGCTAACTACGTATAGGTAAAATAGGTATAGGTAAAATTCTAGGGCCCCAATAAACATGTAATTGACAATTTGAAGAATCCGGTCGAGATTTACCTCGGAACAGACGGACAGACAAACGAAAGCCAAATCGTCCAGTATGCAAGTTAAAACAGAACCTCACTTAGTGAGTTTACTTCGCTCCCTCACTGTGTTCGGTTAATGAAGTTCAAAATAAGAAAGATTTATCAAGCGAAACAGTCGTTTCGCGGAGAACGACTCCGAGAAACTACAGTGCTTATACAATATACAGTATGTTTATGAAAAGGTGGCCACCCCCTCGTTACTTTTGAACGTGATGAAATTTTCTAAGTTCTAAGGATAGAAAATACCCTATGGCCCATCCTGTGGTCATACTTATTTTGTGGTCATATTAAACTAAATGGAGAAACATTAAGATTCAAAAGAAAGACCATTTAACCTGCAAGAATTTTCACAACATTTAATAAGATGATCATGATTTCTCCACATGATCACCGGCAAGCTCCACACATTTCTGCATCCTGGGTCCGAGCTTATTTATGCCTTTGTCATACATGCTCCGCTCCACCTCCAACAGCCACTTCTCCACAGTCTCCTTGACCTCCACGTTGCTGGAAAGCATTTTATCACTCAAGAATCCCTTCAGTTTTGTGAACAGATGAAAATTCGAGGGCGCCAGGTCAGAGGAATACAGTGTCGAGGGTCACACGACGATCGCTGCGATTTTCTTCATTGACTTGCTGCACAAGTTCTTCTGAAACGACAGACGGCCTCGCACTTTTTTCTTCATTGTGTGTTTGTGTGACCTTCTTTACCCACTTTAAAACCTTGGAACGTGAAATCACCTCAGGTCCATAGGTTTTCAGTAGCTGACAATGGATTTCAACAGCTGAATTCCGACGCAAGGTGAGGAACTTTATCACTGACTGAATCTCCCACCTGTGGTAGGTGAAGCAAACGGAACCTACAGAGGTTGACGCAATGGGCTCCTGCGACAATATTTTCCTATGAATTGAGATGGGCAAGGGCTCATTGTGCCATTGTTAGGAGATTTCGGGAAGTGGTATTATACAACAAAATAAAGCTAACAAAATGGTCTTTCATTTGATATATCTTTAAAGCTTGTATGATTTTTCGCTATCAAGTTATACACCGAAAATGTCAGCTCAACCTCGAAAATTTGGCAATTTTCCAAACTTTGAAGCCAGAGCAGGTCCTGTTAACAAACTCTGAAAAAAATAAATAAAAAAAATGCCAAAATTGGGATCGAACTGGGTTCAATTAGACAATAAACTTGCTGAAATTGCTTCAAAGAAAATATTGAACAAATTCCTTGAAAAAAATTTCTTTTGAAGAGAAAGGAGAAAACAGCATAACACAGGGTGGAAAATAAACTTTGCTGAAATTGCTTCAAAGAAAGTATTGAACAAAATTTTTTGTGCCAAAATTGGGATTGAACTGGGTTCAATTAGAAAATAAACTTGCTGAAATTGCTTCAAAGAAGAAATCGAACAAATTCTATGAAAAAAATTAGTTATTTTCTTTGAAGAGAAAGAAAAACACAGGATGAGAAAAAATATCAATAGTGGACCATTTGTGTTCATCAGCAGATTGCGACCACTCACAACTTAATTTTTTCGATGTGACTAACTGAGTGTTAACGTAATACTAATTAGAATTATAAGTACTTCTACCAATATTTCAACAATAACAAGTTCTTGGTTGTTGCTTTTGAACACATATACATCACTCTGAGTTCTCTTACCTTTTCAGATGGTTCTATGATAGTTGTTTCCACGACTTGTCTAGATTTCCAATTATGCCCCTTCTTAGTCTTCTTCATTTCTGTTTTCTCTTAGTTGTTTGCTGGGATATTGATATAATTATGGCAAGATCTTTAAATATGTAGGTATCAAATATCAGTATGTCATTTTTATATCAAAATTGTAACATTGCTTTTTGATAATATTGGTTTTGAATATTTTGAAGCTATTGGTAATAAAAATGCTGTACCAGCTGCCCACAAAAATTGTGATGGTTTTATTTCACCACTCATAATCATAGGTAACTACCTACTTTAACTTTAAATGATTAAATTATTATTTTTTTCATGTCAGATTCAACTGCATCATAAATTTACAATTCACCCACCATTTACTGGAAACTCAAAAGCCAGCGGCTCAAATGAACCTTACCCAGACTAATTAGAGCCAGGAATAGCCACCATCATAAGGGTTTGAATTTAAATGGTCACCCATCCCATGTTCTTTGCTTAACTTCAGGGACAGAACAAGATATGGTGTAGGTAGAAAGAGAGAAAGAGCAGGCTCGACCATGAGACGTATCCATCCCTTGACTATACAGTCCGGTTTTCTTACTTTAATGCAGTGATTTTCGGAGCTTGAAAAAAAAATCCTGCTAAAAAATTGAAAAATTCCCTCCTAAACATATTTTTTCCCGCAATCAAGATGGTTGCGTTTTTTTTTAAATTTAAGGGGCAATATGAATGAATTTTTGGGGCTTTGTCATGTTAAAACAGTTAAATACACCAGTTCTCATCGGATCACTGATGTTAAGCAACGTTGAGTGTGGATAGTAATTGGACGGGAGACCTTCTGGAAATTTGTAGTTCATGACTGCTGCCTTTTTTCGGTCCCACTTAGGCTGGGTAAGGTTAATGTGAGTAGGTTGATCTTTAATACATAATGGGTCTCAGGTAATTTGAAGTTCCAGTTCTAGCAAACATTGAACAAAGGATGAGCTACATATTATGAAGAAACATACTACACTTTTTACATCTAAGTCCAACACTACAGGGAGATCCTTGTAGTGTCAAAGATAGAAGTTTTTTTTTTACATCTAAATTCTAAGTCTAATACTAGGTACAGAAAACGAGTAAAAACAATTATTTATAAAGAATTGATAACTTAAAGAAGGTATAACTACTATTTAATGTATTAGGAGTAGATGCCATGCCTACGTATTATTCAGTCATCGTCATCGGATATATTGTATTATTGAATAACGAAAATTTGAGAATTTTTTGACAGAACAGGCACAAAATTTTTTTTTTTTTTTTGATCCTTTTACAATCTGCTCCTGTCAACTTAGTTTGACATTTTCAAATTTGGTTAATGAATTTTTCTTGTTTCTTCAAAAATTTGTTTATATTTTTTTTTTTTCTTCTTCCAACACTTGAGTTATTGGAATTTTTTGATCATGTGTTAAGGTTATTCTTAGATGAGTAGATTTGAGAGGTTCACAATGTCCGGGAGGTTTTGAGGAAGTCGTGCTATTTTTCTTCTGTAGGGTTTTCGGAGTCCCAAGTTATGAGGGTTATCTTCAATGAATTCGGATGTTCTCTTGAGCATAATATTGTAGATGTAATCTATGTTGAGATCTTTATGGATATTTTTATTTGTCATGAACCATGGAGCTTTTGTAATTATTCTCAACACTTTGTTTTGAAAAATCTGGATTTTATTTAAGTTGGTTTTTGATGCTGTTATCCATACTGGGCAGGCATATGTCAGAAGAGGGACCAGGATTTGTTTATAAATTAATAGAGCTGTTTTCATGGACATTTTTGATTTCTTGTTGAATATTGGAAATAGCATGCTTAGTCTTTGATATCCATCATACGTTTTTTTCTTGATATGGGATCCCCAATTTAATCTTTGATCTAGCCATACTCCTAGCCATTTAATAGAATCTGTCTGCCATTCAAGAACTATATTTGATATTCTAATGGGGAGTACTGGGTAGAATATTTTTCTCAATGTGAACATTTTTATTTCTGATTTGGTTGGGTTTAGGGTTAGGCACCATTTATGACACCATTTTTGAATATGATCAAGTGAAATTTGTAGATTGCTTTGGGCAGCAAATAGGTTTTCTTCGGCATGAGCAACTAATTTATCATCTGCAAACATGGCTAGAAAAGTATTTGGATCACTATTGATTTGATTTGATATGTCATGAACATAGATTAGAAAAAGTGTAGGTCCCAAGATGGAACCTTGAGGAACAGATGAATTTATTTTACGTATTGAACTATATTGATTTTCAATTTTTACTGTAAATGTTCTGTCTTCTAGGAAAGATGCCATGAGATTTTGGAGATATTTTGGTAAATTTAACTGTCTCAGTTTGAATAAAAGACCTTGATGCCACACTTTATCAAAAGCTTGTTTAAAATCTAGAAATGCTGAAGCAACATATTTTCTATTTTCAAATTGTTCGTTTACAAACTCAGAAAATCGTAAAATTTGTTGTGATGATGAGTGGCTTTCTCGGAATCCAAATTGATAATTTGGTATAATATCATAATCACTTATTATTTGTTTCAGTCTTGATGCTATTAGTTTTTCAAATAACTTAGAAATTGTGCTAAGTAAACTAATGGGTCGGTAATTATTCACATCATTTTTAGGTTTACCTGGTTTATTAAATAAAATAATCTGTGCATGCTTCCAAATAGTTGGAAAGTAACTCAACCTTAAGCAGGAATTGAATATAGCAGTAAGGAATAAAACAGCTTTCTTAGGGATTTTTTTCAATATTTCATTTGTTATTAAATCGTATCCTGGAGCTTTCTTATTTTTGAGGAAGTGAATTTCTGTATTAACTTCTTGTGGTGATATATATGGAAGAGGCATTTCTGCTGATAGAAGATCTTTTGAAATTTCATCTTTAACCATTTTTAGGTGATTCTGGTCAAATTTACTTTCATCTATACTGAAGGTTGACTCAAGGAGATCTGCAAAAACTTTGCATTTGTCTTCTACTGATGTTATATGACAGTTGTCTATTTTAATTGTTGGTATTGAGTCTTGTTTTTTTAATATTCTTTTGGTTTCTTTAAAAAGTGAACCATCTTCAGGATGAATATTTTGAAGGTAGTTTTGGTAACTGTCATACCAATATTCATCAAGTTGTTTTTTTACTTGTTTAGTTATTGTATTCAGTAAATTTTTGTCCTGAATAAATCTGTTTCTTTGCCATCTTTTTCTAATCCGATGTTTATATGAAATCAGACTTTTAAGGTGAAATGGAAGATCATATTTAAAAGTCTTTTTCTTCTTGGACTTACCCATATTTAATTGAATGCTTTCTTTTAATGAAGACTCAAATTCTTCAATTTTTGAGTCAATATCAGAAATGTTTTGGATAGTCGAAGGAATTAATAGTTTTTCTTCCAATGATTTTTGAAAACCTTCCCAGTCTACTGGACCGGTTATTAGTTTTAGAGCTTCAGTTTGTCCCAACAAACTAGCATCCAATTGAATTAAAACTGGAACATGGTCTGAGTCTAAAGCTGGTATAACTTCATTAGAGAGAGTATCTAAAAGATTTTTACAAATCAATATGTCCAATACATCTGGTTGTACATCCTGATGTGATGGGTAATATGTTGGTTCATCGGGTGCACAGACAGTCCAAGAGGAGTTTATCATTTTGTTGAACAGCAGCCTGCCATTTGGATTTGATACTCGACTGTACCAAGCTGGATGTTTTGAATTTAAATCTCCAGCTATAATAACAGGACTGGATTCGTTTTGAAGCAGATAATTCAGGTCATGCATGGAAATTTTCTTGCTTGGTTGCAAATAAGTAGCATAAATTTTTAAAAATGAGCCATTTGATAAGAAAACTTTGATACCAACAATTTCAAGTGAAATTAAGTTTGGAATGTAAATAGCTTCATATTTTATAGTATTTTTTATGACTATTGCTACTCCTCCTGAAGCAAAGTCTGCTATTCTATCAGTTCTATGAATTTTATAGTTTGGTATTCTAAATACTTCTTGATTTATTAAATGTGTTTCAGAAATACATGCAATTTCAATATTATTAGTATGTAGAAAATTTGTAAATATATTTTTTTGTCTTTTTATACCATTGGCATTCCAATTTAATATTGATAGTTTAGAATTTAATGGCCTATTTGGGTCCATTGAAAATTTGCATAATAACATCTTGAATGAGGGGTTTCAGTTTTTCAATTAATGAAGAGATAATTGGTTTAATGATATTGTAGATTGTATCTACTATATTTAAATCATCTTGAGTTTTAGCTTTTGAGAAATTTTTTTCTTTGTGTTCTTTATTAAGATTATTTGTGTTGGGATTGCTTGATGCTATCTTGGCGTAGGAATGTTCAATATTGGAGAATGATGAACTTGCACTGATTTCTCCAATAGACATCCTTCTGGATAAATCTGGAAATGAATCAATGTTATTCTGAAATGGAGGAAGTTCGGCAGCAGGTCTTGGTGGATTGTCAACATTATTTTTGCTGTGAAATCTTATTTTTTTCATTTCTAAATAGTACTTACAACCCTTGAAGTTTGAAGAATGATTTTCACTACAGTTTGCACATTTTATTTCAGTCTGATCCTTATTACAAGATTTGGTTTCGTGATTGCCTGCACAGTACATACATTTGTTTTTCTGTTTACAATAGTTACGAGTATGTCCAATACGTTGGCAGTTGTAACACTGTACAACATCATAACTTTTTCTTTTGCTTTCAATTGTAATAATGCAATTGAACATTGTTTTCACGTTGAAGATCTCTTTGTTCTTTTCATGTTTTTTTTCAAGATAGACTGCAACTACGGGAATGGGTGATTTTTCTTTATTATGAATTCTCATTATTTTATGTATTTTGAATCCTAGCAGAGATAGTTCATCTGTTATTTCTGTCTCTGTTATTGAAGTAGGGATGTGCTTTATTACAACATCAATTGTTGCTTCTGTTGGCAGTCTGTAACTATGATATTCATAGTTTTTGTTGTTCAGGAGTTTAACAACTTCTCTGTAAGCTTCAATGGTGCCAATGTCTAATTTGTAGAATTCATTGATATCTTTAATCTTGAAGTCGGCTGTTAGAGCTTTTACTTCATTAAAAAGTGTGTTAAATGGAATATTTTTAGAAATAAAGATTGGTGGGATCTTTATTTTATTGTTATTCTGTTTTTCATTTGATAAGTTCATGTTTTCGATTGTTTGTTCATTATTTAGTTGACTGAATTTGTTTTTCACTGGAATATTTGGGATGTGTGTAACATTGCTTTTTCCATTGTTCTCCATGGAGGGGGTGTTTCCTGTCTTGTTGTTTGATGTTTGATCCGTCTTCTTTTTTGAACCTTTCTGATTGTCCTTCTCCAAACTCTGAGATTTCTCTTTTTCACTATCCAATCTTTGATTTTCCTTGTCTAGATTGGCTAGTTTCTGCTTTTCTTTCTTCTTCTCTGCACGTGTCGTCATCTTACCAACACCTTGACTAATTGTTTGGTAATAACATAAAAGAAAATAAACTTTGAAATAGAAAATAAATTATACTGATTACACTACTAATAAAAAGTTCTGATTTTAAAGGAAAATCTACCGGATTTACTTAAATAACGACATTTTAAATACGACTTTACACCAAAAAAAAAGAGGAATGTAAAGAAACGATACAACCTTTACCAGCACCAACACGAGACCAGGCACAAAATTGAAATAGCTTGAACAACAAACATGAGATCTCAGAGATTTTGAAAATTTAAAAATTCGCGCCCTTGAGACTTCGATTATTGCATATCGATCGCGTGACGAGCTACAGTGTTGCCAACAATTTTCTCGTTCATTTTGTGGAGTAATGTGGAGTCTTTTTTTTTTACAGATTTCAAGAACTGTGGTTGACGTTTTTTTTTCTTATTTAGAAAAAATAAGTTGGGAACTTGGAACTTATGATTTTCATTCTGCGGCCGCATTGGCCGTGAGCACCGCTTCTTTGAATTGGTTAAAGATACAAAAAAGTTAGAGAACAATATTTTCTCAGATTAAAAAAAAAAAAAAAAAAAAAAAAAAAAAAAAAAAAAAAAAAAAAAAAAAAAAAAAAAAAAAAAAAAAAAAAAAAAAAAAAAAAAAAAAAAAAAAAAAAAAAAAAAAAAAAAAAAAAAAAAAAAAAAAATAAATAGGGGTTCACTCTGATCATTTTTTTGATATCTGTAACTTTTTGGAACCCGGCCCCAATTTAATGGTATTGTGGGGGGGACCCGCTTGGACTAACTTTTTTATTATTCACCCTAGATAGAGGTTGCGACATATCAAATCCAATGATTTTTAGGTGCTGATTACGAATTTGACATTTATTTTTAGCAAACTGTTACCGTTGAGTGGCGGAAATCGACCGCTCTTTACTTTTCTTATTTGTGACTATTCACTATTAAATTTGTTATTTGTGTCTATTCACTATCACTAGATAGCTCAAAAATAATATACTTAGGGACTTGAAATTAAGTATGTATGCTGGCATTATAAGTACGTATACTACAAAACTTTTGGTTAAAATCGGCCACATCTTTCGATAGGTTAGTTACAAAAAATGTCTCAAAAGGAAAGGTTTGGGGAGTGAGTTGGAAAGGATGATCAGACAGACAGTGCTGCTGATTGTATTCAAAACCATCCGAACTGCGGTCATTTTTATTAAATATTTATTAAATACATACATAGAAGGCCATGCCTCAAGAATATAGTAGGGCTAGGTAAAATACATAGAAGGCCATGCCTCAAGGATATAGTAGGGTTAGGTAAGATACATAGAAGGCGATGCTTCAAGAATATAGTAGGGTTAGGTAAGATACATAGAAGGCCATGCCTCAAGAATATAGTAGGGTTAGGTAAGATACATAGAAGGCCATGCCTCAAGAATATAGTAGGGTTAGGTAAAATACATAGAAGGCCATGCCTCAAGAATATAGTAGGGTTAGGGATAATACATAGAGGGCCATGCCTCAAGAATATAGTAGGGTTAGGTAAGATACATAGAGGGCCAAGCCTCAAGAATATAGTAGGGTTAGGGATAATACATAGAAGGCCATGCCTCAAGAATATAGTAGGGTTAGGGATAATACACAGAAGGCCATGCCTCAAGAATATAGTAGTGTTAGGATATATTATTAGTGACCGCAGCTCGGATGTTTCTATGACTGCAGCTCGGATGTTTCTATGACCGCAGTTCGGATGTCCCATTTTTAGACATCTCCCACTTGACCGCAGATCGGATACAGCCGCTTCAACTGTCTAGGGGACGCTGGGCAGAAGAGGATGTCCTGAGCACAAAATCTTCGCTATAGATAAATAAACACCAGCCTATATGCTACTAGTCCTATAAGGAAAGTCGTGTGATGTGTTACACCAGATTTTTATATAATGCAACCCATGGCTAATACATGCCATTCTATTTTAACTGTTATTAAATGTTTTTGATCATAATTAGTTTTTTTTTTTTTTCTTTATTTCTTTTAAGACTCTGGGCGCTGAGACTCCTACCAGGTAGACATATATGTAACGTAAATGGATATTTGCACTTCTCAAGATAGCGAGTAACTTCTTGGGCCTTCTGGTTGCAAAAGGATGCAAGGCACCGATAGCAGTGGTTGGCTTCAGTCGCCTGTCGCGCGTTGCGGTCGCTAATGATAACTACTTAAATGATTTATTTTTAACATTATTACCTTACTCGTTTTTCAGTAAGCGTTCTTCCTTTTGTAACCACGAAGTGGTGTTTTTGGGGGTGTTATGTTACGATGGTGATTCCGTAACCTCCCCGTCTGGAATAAATATGGGGTACACAAATTATTCAGTGATGGTTTTCAAGTACCAATGTCCACTTCGAGTGTCAGTTGTAGTACTTAATGTCCAAATTGAAATATAACAAGTAAACCATAAGTCACTTATTTTGTCAGTCTGACCGAGCGCTTATAAGTTTTGATGCTCAATATCTATTTCTCTGTTTTAGATATGACCCATTACAGACTATGGAGTACCTACAAGTTGCATTTTTAATCTTTTGATTCTATTCGTGTACATATCTCATTTATCTTAATTATTTGGCTTAGTTATTATTCGTAATCTTTTACATCCTTTCATTTTTAATAAACCAGTCTTTCTTTTAGTTCTCATAAATAATTGGAGAAAATCGAACCTAGAATTTTTTTTAATCCAAAAGAAAAACGCGGCTAAGGTTTCCCCTGCGATATAATGGCACATCTTTTTTAGTTTTTCTCAAAATTTAAATCCGTTCTCAATATATTTCGAGTGGCTCCTTTTTTAGGCGGAGACATTATACAATAATTCCATAAAGTCTCACGCAGGCCTCGGTTTCTTGAAAACGACTCAAAATATCAAAAAACGGAAAACCCCATATTTCTTTATTTTTTAGGGGATTAATTTTCAGCAAAAAAAATTGCCTACACGGCCCCAGTCAGACTGGGCATGGACCAACTTTAAAATCTTAAATAGAATGGTACGTCGTGTGACTTATTGTTTTAACACTTTGAGCCCCAGAGCTGGGATCGGCGAGTGAGCACGAGGAACCACAAATTTCAGAACCCAACATTCATACATTGCTCACAAGGACCACTAGAACCTAGGCCCTATGAGAAACACATAGAAACGTATACCATAGAGAGTGCTCATGTCTTCAAAGTAAAGGAAGGTCGTGAATACCATAAAAGAGTACTCATGTCTACACTCAAATTTCGGGTGAGGGTCATATCGCCGCTAGAAAGTCAAAGAGGCGTAAGTCATTTTATCAAAGTTTTCAGGAGCGCACTTAAGCCTGTGTGTGCTGCAACTTTTCCTGCAAATATCACATACGCCCAAACATAAAAAAATCAATATCTTCACATGGGTCTAGAAATCACATACGCCTGTTTGTGATACCAAGATTATCTTTCAAGAGCAGTTATGCCTGTGTGATACTGTCGATTTTCGTTTTTTGTCACTCACGCCTCTTTGACTTTCTAGCGGCGATATATGGTACTCATGTCCTTTGTGAAATGTCAGCTGAGAGTCATATATGGTATTCATGGGCTCAAAGTGTTAAAGGTGTCATTGAAAGAAGTTCATTGCATTAATATTCAGTGAGCTACAACTTACCGTTCTCAAGATACACTGTTGAACGTCCTGCTTAATATCCATATATTTGGACCTATAACTCGTTAACAGTAAGTTCCTGGAGAATGAAATTTGTTGATAATAACTCCTTATAGCGAGAGCTTTCAAACAAGCTATGAGTTGATTTTTTTCTCGTTAAAAAAATTTCCGGCAGTTCGTCCGGCTTGCCGACGAAATTGACCAGAAACTAACTTCAACAGAATAGGTCGAGTTATATAACTTGGTCTTAAAATTTGCAATTTTGTCACTGACTGATTGACTGACAGATCATCAAAATTATGAAGCACTTCCCGACTAGCTAGAAAGCTGAAATTTTGTCAGGAGGGTTATTTTGAAGTAATATTTTAAAAAAAATTGTCAGCATAGTAGAAAACTTATTGTTAGAATTGTTAGAAAATGAAAAGAGCTCCATTCAGGCCGTTTTTTGCCTGTTAAAAGAAAATGCTGGCAATTTTTTTGTTGGCAAAGATCCATACTGTGCAGCTATGAATACCCTATATTACCAAAAATCACAACTACAGCCTCATTTTCATTGAAAAATTTAATTTAAGGAATGGGCTGAACACAAGCTTGCTCCATATTTTCAAAGAAATTTTCTTACGAGTCATAACCGTAACTGAGACTGTGAATTTCTCCATCTCCACTTTAAACGGATTTAGTTACTTTTTTAATCACCCTGTATTAATAAGAATTATGGACGGACTTAGTATGTATTTTTTGTGTTCGCATTGTTTAGAATGGTAAGAGATGGCAAAAAATTATGAGAGATGACCCCAATTAAATTTTTCGAAGATTACAGGAAAACTTTCAAAAGTATAAAATTCTAAACCGTCTTCGAGTTATGACCTTCCTCAAGTATTGCCTTGTGGAAGGGTCTGTTTTTCAACCCAAATTACATTTAATCTCGAAATTTAAATTTGTAGTGACGACCTGTCAACCGAAAGCAAAAAAGTTTTAGCTAAGGGTTCAAGCTTTCATTTGACATGTAGATCACGAAAATCTGATGAGCCGTTCTTGAGCAAAGGGAGACAATAACATAAAAGTGAATTAGTTATAGTCACCGTGGAAAAGTGAGTTAGCGCGCTAGGCATTGCACTTTTCTGCTTTGTACTTGAATGTTTGTGGTCTACTCATACCTTGTAAGGAAAAATGAGTATTTACTTGTATGAGTAACGACCAGTGGCGGCATTACCAGAGTAAAAAGAAATTAATGTAATAGAATTCGAAAAATTGTGAGTAGGCCTTGTGCTTCACCACAGATAAAATCATACAGTACAATACAATACATAAAAGTGAATTATGTATTTCAACCCCAAGCATCCGCCCGCCCATGCAGTGAGACTCCAAGATTCACTTCACATGTTGATATGTGACGAGCTCAAACCTCTGCTACAAGTGTGTCGAATCTTTGGCCTCGTCCCTTTCTCTCTCAAAACTTACCAGGTAGGTAAATGTAACATTATTTGACCACCTGTACTATGTATTTGTGTGCAAAAGACCCTAAGAAAATATTAATTAAGCTGAGGATTGGACATGATATTTCCCATTTTTCTGCTAATTAAACCCTATTATATCAGGGCCAGCAGACTCCTGAAAATTGAGGACAGGAGGAAAATCCTCAAAATATGCCTTCTTTTTAAAATCTTAACTACCCACTGTCCTCGTTACCTCTACGATAAATATAAAATCTATTCCTCTTCTTGTTCCAGAGAAACTCGATCACACGAACTTATTCTCTTCAAACCTCCCTACAACACTAAATCCTATGCCAAAACGCCAATAAAAAAATACAATGCCAGTTATGGACACAATACTTCCTCGTGATTGGTTCACATTGTATACACGTGGCAATTTTGAGATTTTATACTAAATCACTTGTATCTCCAAAACCACAAACCCGATTTTCTCAAATTTATTTTAAACTAGCCGCGTTGCGGCTAGGCCTGCGGCGCGGTGCGTTCACCGAGGCATGGCCGTGCTCGTGAAAGAAAAATATTTGGTAGTTATGTATGTATTGATAATTCATTTGATACACTACTTTTTCTCACTTCATAATAATGACCATAAAATACACAAATATGTATGACGATTATGTAATCATTTCTATGATGCGACACGAAATGTTGAATAGAAGATAATCACAAGTAGGAAAGATGGTAGAAACACTTATAAAAATAAACGACTATGTACGAGATCGGTGCGAAAAATAAAAAAAATGTATGAGTTGGGTCCGCTCTAAGAAATTTCGTGTATGAATTCGGTGCCCTATAGTACCTGCTTTGATGATCAGGAAATTATAGTATTTTATTCCTCATTCTCGAAATTTGTCGCGACGACCTATCAACTCAAAGCGCGAAAGTTTTAGGAAAGGGTTTGAGCTTTCAATTGTATCGATCGTGAATTTCTGATGAGCCATTCTTGAGCTACGCCGGGTAAGGTAAAAAAAATGGATGGGTAACACGTAAAATATTCACGTTTTTTGACCTAAATGACATTTTTTCTCGAAATTCTAAGTGACGACCTATCAACTCAAAACGTGAAAGTTTTAGGCAAGGGTTTGAGCTTTCATTTGACATATCGATCACGAAATTCTGATGAGCCATTCTTGAGCTACACCGGAGAAGAACAGAAAAGATCAACGACAAAAAATATTCAGGTTTTTTTCAAACCTAAATGACATTTGTGTGTGTGTTTGTGCTGGTGTGTGTGTGTGGGTGTGCGTGTGTGTGGGTGTGGCTGTGTGTGTGTGTGTGTGTGGCTGTGTGTGTGTGTGTGTGGGTGTGTGTGTGGGTGTGTGTGTGGGTGTGTGTGTGTATGTGTGTGAGTTGTGTGTGTTTGATGGGCTGGCGAAGCGGCGGGTGTAACCAGCTAGTTTGTAATAAAATTGACCTTTATTCTCCTTACCTTCTTACCAGAGTACTACGCGACATTACGTAACACTGGCTGCAAAAGGCGCTATCATCGTTTGCTCTATTCTGGGTGCAATTTTTTACGGGTCCCTACGATACATGAGAAAACCCATGGAGTCACTACTTTTCACTATTGTGCAATATTTGATCATGTCCATTCAACTGATCTGTGTCGGTAACGTCTACATCAGGTAAGTCAACTTGATCTGAAAACAGTAGGTAATGACAAGAATGTGATTCGGTATATATGTCAAAAAGTAAGAATATATTATACCAAGATATATTATACGCCACAGCACAGTGTGCCGATATCACGACCTTGTACCTGAATCACCACAAACTAGAAAGAAAAACAGGTTTATTTACTGGAAAGAGGCAAGCTTTTTAATGAAGATTAAAAAAAGAATCATCACAATCGCTCGATTTTTATCGAACACTAGCGGGTTACACCCGCCGCTTCGCCAGACCATCAAACACACACAACGCACACACATCACACCATACACACACACCCACAGTCCACACACACGCACACACACAACCACACACATGCACACATGCTCACACCCACACACAACTACACCCACACAGATCCACATACACGCACACAAAATGCCATTTCGGTTTGAAAAAAAAACCTAAATATTTTTTGTCACCCATCTATTTTCTGTTCTTCCCCGGCGTAGCTCAAGAATGGCTCATCAGAATTTCGCGATCAATATGTTAAAAAAATAAACGAAGACTTCGAATAGGGGGAAAAAACAAGTAAAAACCACGAATTTAATGCAAAAATAAATACTCACTCATTCATTCACTCACTCATTTATCTCGATTTCTCAGCACTGGTATGTCCTAGAAAGCTGAAATTCGGCATGTAGGTCAATTTTAAGTCTTAGGTGCGCACTAATAAAGGAGTTTGAAATATTCTCTCTGGGGCGCCAGCCGCGGGGAAAAAGAAGCGCACTTACATTGAAAAACGAGCTTTTTGATCACTGTTTCTCCTACCGGTAAATTTCTGGTGGCTAAAAATTTATGTATCAGTTGATTTTATATTGTAGATGTGCAAGAAAAAGTATTTTATTATATTCGAACTGAGGCTAAAGCCGCGAGGGAAAAAGAACGAGTCCCAAAAATTGGAAGGGCGACACAAATTTTTGTTACGTTTTTTGACCTAAATGACATTTTTTCTCGAAATTTGAAGTGACGACCTATCAACTCAAAGTAAGAAAGTTCTAGGCAAGGTTCTGAGCTTTAAATTGACACATCGATCGGGAAGTTCTGATCAACCGTTCTTGAGTTACGCCGGGTTAGGACAAACAATGGATGGGTGACCAAAAATATTCACGTTTTTCGACTTAGATGATGTGTTGTGTATGCGTATGTGTGTGTGTTGTCTGTGTGTGTGTGGTGTGTTGTGTGTGTGGTGTGTTGTGTGTGTGGTGGTGTGTTGTGTGAGTGTGTGTTGTGAGTGTTTGTGTGTGTGGCACTGTGGCATATGTATGGTGTGTGTGTGTGTGTGTGTGTGCTGTGTTGTGTGTGGTGTGTGTATATGTGGTGTGTGTGATGTGTGTGTATTGTGTGAGTGTGTGTGTAAGTGGTGTGTGTGTGTGCGTGTGGTGTGTGTTGTGAGTGTTTGTGTGTGTGGCACTGTGGCATATGTATGGTGTGTGTGTGTGTGATGTGTGTATGTGTTGGGCGTGTGTGTTAGTGGTGTGTGTGTCTTTGATGTGTGTGTGATGTATGTGTCTGTGTTAGTAATGTGTGTATGTGTGGTGTGTGTTTGTGTGGCGTATGTGTTGTGTGTGTGTATGTGGTGTGTGTGTTTCTGTGTGTGTTGTGCATGGTGTGTCCGTGTGTGTGTCTGATGGGCTGGCAAAGCGGCTTGCCTAACCCGCTAGTTCTATATGTTTACAAAATTTCTTCAAAATTCTTTCCGTAGTTTGTGAGATTTGCGCATTACAAGGAATGTATTTGACAGACCGACAGACTGACAGTCACCCGACAAACAGACAGAGAGACCGATAGACAGACACAAAACCAAAGTTGCTCAGGAGGTTAAGAAACGTCCAAAAATATGAAAAAAAATTGATTAGTCACAACTTGATTATGTTTGGACCACCAGGTGTCTCACTCAGCGCAGCTCTCTGATCTCCATTCTGCAGCGCCTCCAGACCGTCACTTTTCATTTGAAAACCCTCTTGATTCTGCAAGCACGTGACTCACATCACGTACGCACACAAGTCTTCACGTACACCATCATGTTTTACGTGAATATCATCATCACGTACGCCAACATGCCCTCTCTCTTCAAGGATATGTGGTCTGTACGTGATAATAATTACCCCCAAAAACAACACTTCGTGGAAAAATAGGAAGGATGAGTAACTTTATAGAATGAGTATAATTTGCTAAAAATAAATGATATCAAATTGAGAACACCTTTACCCCACCTCTTTCTATTTCTCGACACTCCTCTATGAATTTATTCCTCTTATGTTTATTTTTCTTTCTCCTCGCTCTTTAATTTTTACTTGTTGAACGGCAATAATAACTAGCTATCAAAGTATAATTTTTCTTAACCATGTAAAACTAGCGGGCTGTCGCCCACTTTGCGGGCCGAGGCATGGCCCGCTAGAAGCAAAAAATCCTTTTTCGCCAATGGCAGGTGTTGTAGTGGGAATTTCGAAAAGTCCCGTTTTATTGCACATCTAGACTATAAGACAAAGCTACCTACCAAATTTCAGCTTTCTAAGACTTACCAGTTCGGAGAAACAGTGATGAATCAGTGAGTGAAACTCTCTTTTATAAGTATAGATTTAATGAAAATTATATCGCGACCGTTCAACAAGTAAAACATAAAAAGAAATCAAGTTGAAGTTGACACCTAGCAAGGAGAAAGTTAATTCAGAGAGAGGGGGTTAAAGCGGTAAAGGTGTTCTCAATTTCATATCATTTATATTTAGCTAATTGTACCCATTCTACCGAGTGGGACATTCTTCCCTTTTTAACCACTAGTGGTGTTTTTGGGGGATATCAATACTTTTTGTACGAAAATGTAGGTTCATACATTTTGAAAAAAACGACTTGCCGATGCAGAATTTTTTGTAGAAAAAAGTGTATTCTACCATGTAAAACAAATTTAAAGAAAATCAGTGCTAAGCGGTTTTGGAGATATCGCTGGATTGGGCCGGAATGTCAGCATCACAAAGTCTTCACCTCGCTGGACGTTGCTTAACTTCGGTGATACTGCGAGAGCCGGTGCATTGAACGCGCCATCGTGGCTGGCTAGTGTATTTTTTAAATGTAAAATAAAATGAAATTTTATTGCTGTATGAAATGGCCTTGCCTACCAATGCGAAAAAATATAAAATGATTCAAGTGTTGTTTGAAAATATTTTTAATATTTTTAAACAAGGTTTGGACCATTACCATCTCTTGGAAACACTGAAAATCAGTAGAAAATCTCCGTCTCACCCTTCTGATACTGACTGCTCTCCTTGTCTCCCCCCTCACCCCAGAGCATCCTGTTCTCATCTGCGCATGCGCTCTCTAGCCTCATAGTGTTCTTCGTCGAATTGCAGTACATCATCCTCTTCTACGTCCTCTACAGAAAGTTCTTCCTCATCAACCACCACCTGAGTGAGCAGGCCTCTGTAAGTGAAGGCAAACCATTTTCACAGCCCCCCCAGCATCACTTCAAACAAATGGTCATAATCCACAACAAACTGTGTGACCTGTGCTATGATGTCAACTCCGTTTTCAAGTGAGTCTTCTGTATTCTATTTAGTCCAGTCGACTGGTAGTTTCAATTTTTTTCTTTTATGTAAAAGAAAAAAATAGGGGGTCGAATTTAAATTTATGGACTTTTGGTCTTTTGAAACTGAAAAAAGTTTATGACCAATTTAAGAACATATGACTTCCTTGAAGAATAAAAGAAAAGAACATTACCTATTTTTTCACATTTTTTCAGGGTGGTTTCGATCACCCTGAATATACCCGTTCTGCGGGCATTTATCATTTATTTATTTAGGAAACCTGTATTACGGTTTTCTAGAACCATTTCTTTAACTTTTTCGACTGTATCGTCTCTACAAACAGAAGAAGGTCTTCCAGGACGGGGTAGGTCATCAACCACTTCTCTGCCATCTTTGAAGCCCTTATAGTCCTTATAACATCGAAAAACACTAGTTCTTGACAATGTGTCAACTCCGTATGCTTTTAGTAACATTTCATAAGCATTAGAATAAGTAATTCTAAGTTTAAAACACAAAATTTCAAACATACGTGTTGTTCAACAGTTTTGTCCATTTTTGCAAAAGAAAAAAAACCGTGAAATGGTTTTGACTTGCGACACGTGACTGACGATTGTAAGCGGAAGAACCGTTACAACGTGCCAAAAATTCAGTTACAGATTGAAAACAGAGTTGCAAACCCTCTAAAAAAAGAAAATACATCAAAATATATAAGGGTGCGTTTCCATCGATGTAGTCCTACTACTTATTTGACACAGTAGTATTTTAATTAAATCCCATCGAGTGGGGTATTGAATGAAAGGTCTCGATGTCCTCATGATGAAAATTTGTGTGAGGTCTACAGTTCGTAGAACTACTAGAATGAATATTATAACTATGTAAATTATTGATATACTGAGACTGTCTATGCAATAATTATTGAGTGTTCAGTCAGCAGATCCTGATTGTGATAACCTCTCACTTCACATACATCATCTGCAACATCTACTACGTGGTTGTCATATTCATGGAAGCTATGCATGGTCGAGTAGCGGTGAGCAAGCATGTCATCTTCATATCCCTCATCATGTACTGGTGCTTGTACAAGTCAGTGCACCTGGTGTGGATAGTGTACTACGCAACCAAAACTCAGAATGAGGTGATAATCAACAGTATATAATAATGAAGAAAAAACATACCTATTTAATCTTAAAATCCATTAACAAAAATCTATCTATATCTATAAAAGAAAGCTGTCTGTATGTATGTGTGTGTGTGTGTTAGTGTGTAAGTATGAAATATTCACGTTTTTTGACCTAAATGACATATTTTCTCGAAATTTGAAGTGACGACCTATCAACTCAAAGCGAGAAAGGGTTTAGGCTTTCATTTGACATATTGATCGCGAAATTCTGATGAGCCATTCTTGAGCTACGCCGGGGAAGAACAGAAAATAGATGGGCGACAAAAAATATTCAGGTTTTCTTTTCAAACCTAAATGACATTTTGTGTGTGTGTGTGTGTGTGGTGTGGTGTGGTGTGTGTGTGTGGTGTGGTGTGTGTGCGTGTGGTGAGGGGTGTGTGTGTGTAAGTGTGGGTGTGCGTGTGTGGATGTGGGTGTGTGTGTTTGATGGGCTGGCGAAGCGGCGGGTGTAACCCGCTAGTTCTTTAATAATAATCAACTAGTGTTTTACCTTCTATAGAAAAATAAATCCGAAATTGTACTAGATATACATTTAATAATTATAAATTAATAAGCAAGCATGTATCCATGGAATATACCCTGAAAATTTCAGCTCGATTGGAGAAAAAATGCAACTTATATCACGTTACATACATAGGTAGGTAGATGGATAATTAGATTGTGACAAATCAATGTTGATCGAGTTAAACCATACTCACTTCGTTCGAAATTCAACGGTCATAGGAGGTTGACTCAAACTAGCAACTACTGTTTTTTTTTTTTCTCACGAGAAAACCGGACATCCAAAGTGCAGAGTAAAAAAAATTCTACCTAGCCGGGATTCGAACCCAGGTCACCTTCCCAACTTTGTGTTTTACCTACACCAGTCGACGACCGCAGAGACTGCTCAATACATAATATTTTATTATATTTATCACTCTTTGCCAGCCCATCACACACCACCACACACAACCACACCACACCACCACACAAACACACACCACACATAACACACGCACAAACGAATCATTTTATAATATAAGATAAAAATTTAGAGTGTTTTACATTATAATAATGTACCTGGTTGACATGAGACTATTTTAGTATTATTGAAAATCTAGTAAAAGGTGAAATTTGAGAAATGGTCTCCCAAAAAACCTACCAAAAAGTGGCCCTGACGTTACATTGTTACAATTTTTTGTTTTCAGGGCAACAAAACCTACACGCATTTCCAAGAGAAGCACTCACAGTACTTTGGACAGCTACTGGCTAGGCAGAACATAAACCTCACAGTGTGTGGCCTTTTCCCTCTGGACTTTACGCTTCTCTACACGGTAAAATGGGATACCTAAAATATTTTCACACACGTGCGATAAAACTATAAACATTACACTAAAAATCGTTCAGATTATCGCTAGTTGTTCTACAGTAAGCAATAATAATTCGTGAAATTTTAAATAAGAGTCACCAAGTTATCTGAGCGCACGGCAGTGCGCTAGGCCAAGTTCCATCAATTTCGGGAGTGTATCTTTATACGAACCTATTCACCATTGGTAGTACAGCATTACTAAGTCTCCTTTACTTTTCGTTATCTGACCTATTTACCCATATACATTTATGTCTGTCCCCGGGTCAAGGTATCTATCTCGTAATTCAGAGCTTGCGGGTTCGAAACTCAGCCGGGATCCCCACTTGGCACTTTCACCACATAATAATAACAATCCGAGTGTTAGGTCGTAGAAAATGCTCGCCTATTAGTTACCTTCCACTTAAGGGTCTATTATTATTATTTATTACTAATATTGTCGCATGGACCAACGTGTAGATATTCTTTAAAATATCATGTGGGTACTCGACTTTCATGAAATTTAACGAGGTTTTCGAATTGTAGGAAAAAAAAAACAAGAATTTTGAAGCCATTTTCAATTTGGTGTCCACACTGAATGATTTTAAAACTTGAAATAAGTAGGTAGGAGTAGACACAAAATTGAAAATGGCTTTTTAAATTCGTTTTTTACTTTCAAATTTGGACTTATCGTTGAATTTTAGACAATTTCGACTACCCATATGATAGTTTAAGAAAATATCTACAGGGTGGTCCATGCGACAATATTAGTTAAAACACCATAACTTTTTGATATCATTGAAAATCGAAGTTTTTCTTGCATATTTAGTATTTCTATTCAATTTTACGCCTCTTTGACTGCCCATATACAGGGTGTTGTAAAAAAATTGTGTCTCACCCTGTACAACACTTTAGTTTTGTTTCTCGATATGACTAATGAAAAATATATAAAATTAGGCGAGGATTTTCAATCTCTAATATTTTTTTTTTTTTAATTCGGTTTTAAAAAAAATCAAGTCATTGTGTTTCGTTACACAAACATCTATTCTTGTTATCGAAAAAATTAAACGGATCTTAAGTTATTTGAGATTTAGAAAAAAAATTGGTCGAAAAAAGCCACCTTGTACTCGTATATAATATTTTTGTTTTAAAGAGTACTCAGAAACCATTTAGAAGTAAAATTATCAAATAAAATTCAGGTCAACCTATTTATAAATCGAAAGTTGACACCTCAATTTCTGACTTTTGAACCACCCAGTATATAAAAAAATCATGAATGAAACCGAATAATTAGGGCATGTACTCTTGGATTTTTTATTTTTTAAAAACTTCTTTAGGGGCCGAGTAATTTGAGGTGTCCAACTTTGGTGGGACACCCTGTATACATCAAAAAGTTATTCAGTATTTGTTATTTTTCAGATTGTGGGTACAGCTACAACATATTGGATTATTCTCATTCAACTTCAATTTCTGATACCCCAGCAAATACCAGCGGAAGATAATTTAGGAAACAATGTCACTACGAGTTAAAGTAACATCTAAGTTCTTCATAAACACTTAACTTGGAGAGGACCCGGAAGAGGAGGAGGAGTTTAAAGTACTAGAAGAAGATAAGAAGGAGAACAAGACAGATTACGACAAGATGCTAAATCTCGAATAGCTCGATTTCGATTACTTTTTGCGATAACGTTAGTAAAAAATCTGGTGCGACACCACGCGACTTTCCTTAAATTCCACCACTAATGACTCAACGGTAACATTAAGCTAAAAATCAATGTCAAACTCGTAATCAGAACCTCAAAATCATTATTCGAAATCCCGAAAATTCTAAAATCACGCTAACTCAAAATGTAGCTTCTGTCCCTTGAATATTGAGTTAGGATAAGAGCATATTAAATTAATGTAAACCCTGTGAAATGCGCGAATGATTTGTGTTATTGTATGAGTTATTTGTGGTGAAGCACAAGACCTCTTCGCAGCATTAGTAAGAATAGCTTCACTTTTGGGTAAGTATGCTTCACTTTTCGAATTCTATTACATTAATTTATTTATACTCTGGTAATTATCAGGTCGTTACTCATACAATAACTACTCATTATACAACGAAACATTCTGTATGCGCCTAGGTATTGATAATAAATCACATTATACTGAACTCAAAGGAAAAAAATCCAAGGTACAATAGTAAAGATATGTTGAGACGGAAAAAAATAAGCCATCAATATTTTCATAGAAAAAAATTGTTCTACTTTATTGCATGTGTTGAATTTATCAAATGGCAAACAATGTAACCAACCAAAAGTACCTGATATCCCCCAAAAATACACTTCGTGTGCAAAAGACGCCAAGACAATAACAATCCTTTGTAATTAGAATTACCTTGAAAACGATTGCTTAAAAAGGAACTGATATCAAATGAAGGCCAAGTTCTTGTAAACTGGATATTATCTGCCCACAAAAGAGTCTCAAGTACAGGAATCAAGCTGACGATTGGACATGATATTTCCCATTTTTCTGCTTTTTAACAACGCTAAAATTTAACATTAAAAATCTTGGCAAGTTTGAAACATCAAAAAATTGCTTTGAACTTGCCAAGATTTTTAATGTAAAATTTTAGCGTTGTTAAAAAGCAGAAAATGGGAAATATCATCGTCAGCTTGATTCTTGTACTTAAGACTCTTTTATGGGCAGATAATATCCAGTTTACAAGAACTTGGCCTTCATAAGATATCAGTTCCTTTTTAGGCAATCGTTTTCAAGGTATTTCTATTTATAAATTATTGTTATTTTCTTGGCGTCTTTTGCACACGAATTGTATTTTTGGGGGATACTGATTAT
The DNA here is from genome assembly GCA_024516035.1 of Bactericera cockerelli. NCBI lineage: Eukaryota > Metazoa > Arthropoda > Insecta > Hemiptera > Triozidae > Bactericera > Bactericera cockerelli. Next base: position 24,828,333 of record CM044956.1, read on the forward strand.
ACTGACAACCAAGTCCAAATAAAATCCTCCCCACATTGTGAACACTGCGAACTTCACAATAGGAACGTGTTTTCCCATCGAAATCTCCACAGGATCACCAAAGGGAATGGCCACGAGAAAGAATGTGGTGGACGGGCAAGTCCGCCAACTGCCCTTTGTGAAGCTCCTCTCATTGTGAACAGAGCAACATCTGGAGACTTGATCATAGATCCGCTCCTGGTGTAACACCCTTTCGTGGGTACTTCATACCCCCGAGAGGAGAAACCCTAGAAAATAATAATAATATTCTTTACTGGAACCAAATAATTTTCAACACCTAACCCTCAGCACCTTATTATAATATTTTCACATACTTACTAAAAAATACAAAGAAGTAATCCAAACATTGGTTGTGGTCCGATCCACGGATCCATGCGCTAGATTGTTTATCTTACAAGTCTAGCGCTTTAACTACATGGACTATCAATGCTTGGTTATAATACAAAGGGCTAAGAGGTTTTCAAGATCATAATTTAGGACATGGGAGTTTTATTGGATCACAGAATAACATACTTAGGGATCTCTCAGCATCCTGACTGTAGACTTAGGGTGCTAATACATCGCATGATAGAAGGTAGGGTGTTGCAATTCATCCACATGTTTAGAGAGAAGAGTTTGGATAAGATAGGAAGCGCATCTTCTGTAAATAGAACAAAACAAAAAAAAATCTGAGAGTAGAAAAGAGTATTATACAAATATTGGAAACAGTAAAAAGACAAACTTGTTCAAAAAGACAAACTTATTCTTGACAAAACTTTCATTGTTATTAAGAAAAAAGAAAATGGTCCTTCAAGGGGTCTCATTCGCTTTCTTAGTCGCAACTTCTCCTCAATAGTCCGATCAAAATTTTAGCTCTCCACTTCAACCCCTTTAAATCGTTCAAAGGTTACGACTGGACAGACGGTGCACCGCAAAGGGCTGGTTGAGAGTTGAGTATTTTTTTAAGCATTAAAAATTAAACTATAGCATCATTCGAACAATATTTTGTGAACAATACAGCCCCTTTTTATTTTTTATTTACGTACATAACATGGACTGTAGGTGACTGTCTAAACTGGCAAAAGAAACCAATTATAGGTACACATCGAGATTATTATCAAAACTAGGATCTAAAATAATTCTCTTAGGTTATGTAATTATGTACATATGTCATTTTACACGATTAGATTTACCTTGAGCAAACACGATAATGTCGGGTAGACGTTCACAGAGAGTTGCTACAACTTCAGGGCTGCTGGCAGGAGTCAAAGTGTTGAGTAGCGAGGGCACCAACGTGTTAACGCAGGCTGGGTTGTGGCGAATATAAGTTACGAGAAGAGATAGGGCCGATGTCTGAGAAATGAAAACAAATAGTACGAACACTTAAATTTTACTCAAGAGAAAACTAAGATCCCGGATATGACCTCTAAAGATGGTGTCAAGGTGTAGTTTAAGGGATAGTGTCCACTAAGATTAACTATTCCAGTTTCATAATTGGGCCCTAAATCTCATTTTCAAATTGTATAAATAAAAATTCAATGTATCCTCATGATATAAATATAAATATTAACATCGTCTACAAACATGAGAATTGACGAATTGTTAATAAACTGAGGTAAGTCGTTAACAAAGAGGCTAAAAAGTAGAGGACCCATATGACTACCCTGACCTACTCTAGAGTGAACATCGATGGGAGAAGATGTACAGTTACCCACTCGAACTAACTGCGTCCTGTCACTTAGGAAATCGGACAACCAGAGAAGAAATTACTCCCCAAATCCATATGACCTCAACTTAGCAACAAGAAACGAAACATTAACTCTATCAAAAGCTGTAAAAACATCAGTGTACACAGTATGGACAGCATGGCCTGCAGCAAAGGATTGGAGAATATCGTGCTGATAAGGCAAAAGATTCGTAACAGTGGATCTCTTGGAGGTGAATCCATGCTGTTGATTGGAGATAAAGCACTTGGAAACAAAGGCCAGTTTCTCGAAGATCTGTGCTATCTTTGTAACATGTAAAATTATTAATTTATAGTCTACTTTGAAAAATACTAGTTTTGGTGTTAGTCTGACTTTGGACTATTTTTGTTATTATTATCTTAGATGGGGGTTGTGATATATCAAACCCAATGATTTTGAGGTGCTTATTACGAATCTGAGATTGATTTTTAGCTAACTGTTAACGTTGAGTCACCAGTGCGTGTGTCGTGTTTTTCATATCGGTTTATTTTTTCATTCTATAATATTAAAATAAGAAGAATCAAATTTTGTCTTACTCGTACTATACTGGACTCATGAGGCAACAGAGATATAAGTGCAGGATATAAACGTTCTAGAACAGCAGGACGAGATGTGCATCGATCCAATTCCTGTAAATATAATTCAATTTGTAATAACAGTTAGTTCTGAATTATAGATGACATCTTTAAATTTCATTTGTTTTAAGTCGACAATAATACATTTATACAGGGTGTAGCAAAAATGCCTGCTAATACTGACACCACATATCCTAGGGACTAAAGCCGTATTTTTCTTTCTAACCAAAGTGGATTCAAAAGGAATAAAATGGTCTAATTGGAAGAAAGTAATTTTTTCTTCTGGAAAAAAACAAAAGGAAGAGAAATCTTCCAGTTAGGTTAACCAAAACGGATTTATAAAATTATTGCTTCCATTTCTTTATTCCTGGTTTGGAAAAAAAACGAAAGGAGGAAAAATCTTCTTCCAGTTTGGTTAACCAATATGGATTTATAAAATTATTGTTTCCATTTCTTTATTCCTGGTTTGTTTTCATTATCCTACTGTTCATCTTTAAAAGTACCGAAAGGCATTTTTCTTTCACGAATGGTGGGGAAGTTAAACTTGGAATAAAATGGAAATGATTGGAAAAAACCGAACCTGGAATTTTTTTTTTAACCCAAAAGAGAAACGCGAAGTGGTCCATAATGTACAGGGTGCCCCACCAAAGTTGGACTCAAATTACTCGGCCTCTGAAAGAGTTTTTGAAAAATAAAAAATCCTAGGGTACAAGTGCGGTTTCAGTCATGAAATTTTTTTTGTACAGGGTGGTTCAAAAGTTAGAAATTGATGTGTCAACTTTCGATTTTTAAATGGATCGAACTGAATTTTATTTGATATTTTTACTTATAAATGGTTCCTGAGTACTTTTTTAAATTAATTTTTTACATTCAGGGTGGTTTTTTTTCGACCAATTTTTTTTCTAAATCTCGAATAACTCAAGTTTGTTTAATTTTTTCGACAACAAGAATAGAGAGTGTTTGTGTAATGAATACACGCATTTTCAATTGGCATCAAAAAAAAAAATTATGACTGAAACCGCATAATTAGGACATGTATCCTAGAATTTTTTATTTTTCAAAAACTCTTTCAAAAACTCTAATTTGAGGTGTCCAACTTTGGTGGGGCACCCTGTATATTATGGACCACTTCTAAATAAATACCATTAATTTACGGAAAAATTGACGTGAGAAAATAAGTACTTTTACGAAAACTTAACTACGGCCCTGATTAAATTAAAATAAGAATATTTTTTGATTTCATATGGTACACCATCAATTTTAGATGAGATGAGCCTGGTTTCGATGTTATCCCCGAAAAGTAGTGGTGGGGATAAAAAGGCAAAGCGTGGGAAGAAAATTTAGAGTTGAGAGTTTCTTTGCATGCAAAATTTTCAAGTAGAGGTATTTTTCTGCTTAAGCATTGAATATTTTGATGTATGAGTCTTATTTTTTCTTTTTTTAATGTTTTTGATATGATTAGTTTTGTTATTTGTGAATTTGTCTGCTACATTGTTGGATCTTGTATCTTGGAGTATGGAATTTTTGAACAGTGCATCTATAATACTATCGATCGATATTGAAATTTTTTGGTACATGTTTTGAAATATGGATAGTGGTTGGTTTGTATTATCTTGTTTGTATTGGTTTCGTGTTGTATTTAAAATAGTTTCTTTAAGAACATTTTTCTTGATTTTTTTCATGATTACATTATTTGGGTATGTGTTAATCACATGCATTAGAGTGTTTATGTAGGTTTGATGATACTCTGAGTAGGTAGTTTTGCATTTTCATAATATTTGTTTATTGCATAATCAAAATTACAGGCCTCATTTGTACTATCCCATTGTTTTGCAGAAATTGGAACCATATTATAATTTGTAAAATTCTTCCATGTTTTCTATACTTTTGTAGGCGTTATCCCCCAAAAACACCACTTCGTGGTTACAAGGACGTGGTTACAAGAAACACTAGCTGTTTCTCTGAATCGGTAAATTTTCGGTGGCTGAAATTTTGTATAATAATATGTGTTGCTTTGATGTCTTAGGGCCGAATTATAAAACAGGATTAGATTTAATCTAAGTGGACATTATCCCTTTAACTCTAGCTATAGTGATTTGTGATTGGTTGAAACTCCGACTTGAGGGCTTCTTTAGGGATAGTCCACTATATCAAATAACTAGCGGGCTGTCGCCCGCTTTGTGGGCCGAGGCATGGCCGTGAAAGCAAAAATTCCTTTTTCTCCAATGGCAGGTGTTGTAGTGGGAATTTCGAAAAAATCCCTATAAGACAAAGCTACCTACCAAATTTCAGCTTCCTAGGACTTACGGTTTGGGCTGTAGAGCGATGATCAGTCAGTGGTCAGTCAGTGACTTTGACATTTATATATTAAGATGTGTTTTTTTTTTGTGCAAAAATTACAAAATTTGTAAGTACACAACTTCAATCTTATTCTACAATCTAAATCTAATCCCGTTATATAATGTGACCCTGAAATGTTCAATAATAAAAGTTTTTTAACAGCCCCGGGACAAAAACGTACGTTTACATGTCAAATAAAAACTTTTCTTCATGGTTTCACAGTATCTCAAAAGGAATATTGAAATTCCTTTCCATTGAACATGTGAAACATATTATGAGTAACCTTCATACAATAATAAAAGCCTGCTAAGGTTTTTCGGACAGTATTATTTCAAGTAACGAAGAACGGGTTAACTAACTAGTCTAAAATAATAGGTATTTGTTATATCATAGTTTTTCCCCTATTTGATACCTTTTTTCGGTTCATATGTACTCCAAAAATGATAATATTTCATTTTTAATTTAATCACTGAAATCATATCATTTATACTTTTCTTTCATTTCCCATTAAGTCATAATATTTTAATTTTGCCACTTCTTAATCTATGGGCCATAAAATAGAATATTTGTTTCATTACTTATTTTTAATACAATTTTGAAATTAGCTCATTTACACATATTATATGGAAAGATTTAATCCATAACTGAACTGAAAAAGTAGGTATAGTGTATAGTGTACCAATTGAAAAACAAAAGTTGACGTAAATATGACCAAAATAAAAAAGAACTTTAAAACGGAGAAGCCGTCTTTCTCGTGGGATTGGCTGATGATAGCAGGGCACTGGTACACACCTGCAATGCTTGACTAGGGTCAGGGCCCGTTAGCTGTTCAATAATCAAATCATGTGGTATGTTGGGTGGCTCCCATGAATCACTGTCTTGCACTCCGTTGAGCAGCACCCCCACCATGGGATGCTGCTCTTTCAACGTGTGGAGGCTCTGCAGGTTCTCCTGGAATGGAATAGGAAAATACAGTATGTTTCAGAAAAGGTGGCCACCCCCTCGTAACTTTTGAACGCGACGGAATTTTTCAATTCTGTTAAGTCCTAAGTATAGGAAGTGCCCTATGGCCCATCCTGTGGTCATATTTATTTTTGGCCCCGGTCGGCCCTTCCGGCTTTTAGGCCATATTTTTTTCATTTTTCTCGAGAATTTTAAATGGAATGCTATATTTTTTATTCCTGTTAATTAAAGTCCAAGTTAGACTGAGTATAATGAGCTTTTAAAATTTTCAAAAACCTTATCAGGGGCGGAGCTAGTAGGGTGCAAGTTTCAAACCTGTTACACTCTGTATTTCAGCGTTAGTTAGATTTTTTAGTACTTTTTTTATTTTCATAGGCTCAAAATATTGTTTTACACCATATGAAATCAAAAAATATTCTTGTTTACGTCTAATCAGGGTCATAGTAAGGTTTTTGTAAAAGTACTTTTTCTCTCACGTCAATTTTTCCGTAAATTAATGGTGTTCTCGAAATTGGCATTTTTAGAGGTGAAAGTCTGCAATGACATAAGTTTTTTATGCTTGAAATCGAAAGAAAACTTAACGGAGAAGCGATTAAGATCATAAAAAAAGCCATTTAACCTGCTAGTTTTTTCACGACAGTGTCCGGTAAAGTGGGTGAATTTCGTATTGGATTTTTTTTGTTGAGGAAACACAATTGGCATAGAAAATAAATAATACTTAATAAGGGTATAATACTTCAATAAACATAACTAAATGCGAATATAAATGAAGATTATTTCTTCTAAATCAGTGCCGGATATTTTTTCTTTTTTTTTCTCTCTCTCTTTTTTTTCACTTCTCAAAGTTCAAGTTGTATCAAAAATAATTATCGGATAATGCTGCTTCTAAAGTCGGCCTAGGCGTCCCCTCTTGAGACAATTTTAGTTGGTAAGTTGGTAAAATCTGTAGAAAACACATTGTCAATCATTCTGGAGTCAGTCCGATGGCGCTTTGAATGCAACGATTCTTGTAGGATCACCGAAGTTAAGCAACGTTCAGCGAGGAGAAGACTTCGTGATGCTGGCATTCCGGCCTAACCCAGGCTGGGTGAGATAAATGTGTTTAGTAGGTTGGTGAGTTTCTTGCGAACACCTTATTTTTCTTGGTAACACCTCCGTTATGATATGATTATGCAGTTGAAACGCGATATTAAACCCAAATTAAAAAAAAAAAAAAAAAAATCATACTGGTGTTGCTAGTAATGAATACCAGGTCTCTAATTAAAAATCTTATTATGTCGAAATTTAAGAGAAAAAATACCAGGTCAAGTACCAAACTCTTGAGGGTGAAAATTAAACCAATTCAATTATTTTAAAGAGGAGAAGAGAGAGAGAGAGAGAGATAAAAAAAAAAAAAAATATCCGGCACTGATTTAGAAGAAATAATCTTCATTTATATTCGCATTTAGTTATGTTTATTGAAGTATTCTTCCCTTATTAGGTATTATTTATTTTCAATCCAATTGTGTTTCCTCAACAAAAAAAATCCAATACGAAATTCACCCACTTTACCGGACACTGTCGTGAAAAATCTAGCAGGTTAAATGGCTTTTTTTATGATCTTAATCGCTTCTCCATTAAGTTTTCTTTCGATTTCAAGCATAAAAAACATATGTCATTGCAGACTTTCACCTCTAAAAATGCCAATTTCGAGAACACCATTAATTTACGGAAAAATTGACGTGAGAGAAAAAGTACTTTTACAAAAACCTTACTATGACCCTGATTAGAAGTAAACAAGAATATTTTTTTAATTCATATGGTGTAAAACAATATTTTGAGCCTATGAAAATAAAAAAAGTACTAAAAAATCTAACTAACGCTGAAATACAGAGTGTAACAGGTTTGAAACTTGCACCCTACTAGCTCCGCCCCTGATAAGGTTTTTGAAAATTTTAAAAGCTCATTATACTCAGTCTAACTTGGACTTTAATTAACAGGAATAAAAAATATAGCATTCCATTTAAAATTATCGAGAAAAATGAAAAAATATGGCCTAAAAGCCGGAAGGGCCGACCGGGGCCAAAAATAAATATGACCACAGGATGGGCCATAGGGCACTTCCTATACTTAGGACTTAACAGAATTGAAAAATTCCGTCGCGTTCAAAAGTTACGAGGGGGTGGCCACCTTTTCTGAAACATACTGTAGAATAGTATCAACTCCATACTATTTCAGCACTTTCTAAAATTAATGGCGATGAGTGATGGGTTCCTATTTATAATAGAAACACCAAGATATCTACTATGTAGGTCACAATAGATCTAATAGAGGTCGGTGTGATGTAATGTAATGTAATAATGTATATTTATTTTAGTTTTTTTTACAATTTTTGTGGCTCTCTCCCTAAGGAATACTTCTAAGGAGAGACCTTACAATGACTTTTACAATAGAGAAACATAAAAATACAGTTTCATATAAATAGGATTCTCTTGTGGAACTCCAACCAGTCTATAATAATAATACCTACTATGTAATAAGAACTATTATGATTGTGAAAAAAATTGCATATCGATCGCGAATTTCCGATGAGCCGTTCTTGAGCTACGCCGGGTGAGGTAAAAAAATGGAAGGGTGACAACAACAAAAAAATTAAAGTTTTTTTGACCTAAATGTCATTTTGTCTCAAATTTTTAAGTGACAACCTAGCAACTCAGAGCGAGAAAGTTTTAGGCAAAGGTTAGAGCTTTCATTTGACATATCGATCGCGAAATTCTGGTGATCCGTTCTTGAGTTACGCCGAGTAAGGCCAAGAAATGGGATGGGTGACAAAATATTCACGTTTTTCGACTAATATGATCCCCAAAAAATACACTTCGTGTGCAAAAGACGCCAAGAAAATAACAATCCTTTGTAAATAAAATTACCCTGAAAAAGATTGCTTAAAAAGGAACTGATATCAAATGAAGGCCAAGTTCAAAGCATTTTTTAATGTTTCAAACTTGCCAAGATTTTTAATGTTAAATTTTAGCGTTGTTAAAAAGCAGAAAAATGGGAAATATCATGTCCAATCGTCAGCTTGATTCCTGTACTTGAGACTCTTTTGTGGGCAGATAATATCCAGTTTACAAGAACTTGACCTTCATTTGATATCAGTTCCTTTTTAAGCAATCGTTTTCAAGGTAATTCTAATTACAAAGGATTGTTATTGTCTTGGCGTCTTTTGCACTGGAAGTGTATTTTTGGGGGATATCAGTTTTTTTGGTTGGTTGGTAAAGTAGAACAAATTATTTTTATGAAAATATTGATGGCTTACTTTTTTCTGTCTCGCCATCTCTTTACTACGGCCCAATATTTATAAATAGGTATAATGTGATTCATTATCAATACCTAGGTGCATACAGAATGTTTCGTCGTATAATGAGTAGTTATTGTATGAGTAACGACCTTATAATTACCAGAGTATAAATAAATTAATGTAATAGAATTCGAAAAGTGAAGTAGGCTATACTTACTAATAAATAAATAAATAAATGTGATTCTTTGTGTTATTATATCACAATTTTAGTGGGTAGCGCAGAATTATAGGACTTTTCCATATATTTAATATCCCAATATCTTATTTTTGCCACTAATTCCGGCAAAGGTCGCTCCTAACATTAAAGCAGCTACTCATTTTTCGTCACGAGGTATGAGTGGACCCAAATACAGAGCAGAAAAAATCCTGCCCCACTGGGGATCGAACCCAGGTCACCGTGCGTGCAATGCCTAGCGCGATAACTCACTCGGCCACGGTGACTACTAACTTGTACTCACTAATGCTGCGAAGAGATCTTGTGCTTCACCACAAATATGTTAGTCGTCTGATGTTAGATGGGTATATCAAGGGGACCCTTGTTGGTAGAAAAGTCGTTTTATGTCAATTATATTACAATTAAAAATATAGTTACTACCCATAATTCCTTTACCTGTATAAAACTATTAGCTGTCACCGCATCATTGGACACATATTGCTGGATAAAACTAATGAACATTGGTAACATTGAGCAGACATCCTTCATGTAGCCATGTTGTAGAAACAGCTGAGTATATGTGTTGATAATTGAGAGCAGAGAATCTTTGTAAACCTGAATTAAAACCAACAAAAAAACTGCTGTAAACATCACACGACTTTTTTTCATTTCATTACAATTTTTATTTACATAGGTTCAAAATATTGTTTTACACCATATGAAATCAAAAAATATTCTTGTTTACATTTAATCAGGACCGTTCTTGGGTTTTCGTAAAAATAATAATAATAATCCGGCACTGATTTAGAAGAAATTATTTTTATTTCATTTCGTATTTAGTTATTTTCTTGAATTATTATTCCATTATTAGGTATTATTTATTTTCTATACCAATTGTGTTTCCTCAACAAAAAATATTCAATAATTTCGAAATTCAATCACTTTACCGGACACTGTTGTGAAAAAACTAAAAGGTTAAATGGCCTTTTTTATGACTTTAATCGCTTCTCCGTAAGGTTTTTTTTTTTTTTTTTTTTTTTTTTTTGGATTTTAAGCATAAAAACGTATGTCACTGCAGACTTTTAACTCTAAAAATGCCGATTTCGAAAACACCGAAAAAATTGACGTGAGAAAAAAAGTACTTTACGAAAACTTAACTACGACCCTTATTAAATTAAAACAAGAATGTTTTTTGATTTCATATGGTGTAAAACAATATTTTGAACCTAAGTAAATAAAAATTGTACTCAGGAGCAAAAGGGCCGGGCGGGGCCAAAAATAAGTATGACCACAGTGCCCTATGGCCCATCCTATCCTTAGAACTTTACAGAATTGAAAAATTCCGCTGCGTTCAAAAGTTAGGAGGGGGTGGCCACCTATTCTGAAACATACTGTATATAGATCATTATTTAGAATAAAAAAATGAATATCTCTTATCGTTTACGAGATATTTGAGAGGGAGAGGGGTTGGGGGGAGAGAGAGAGAGATACAATAATTAAAAATTACTTCTAAAGAGAAAGAGAGAGAGAGAGAGAGAGAGAGAGTAACAATAAGGGATTTACCTTGTGGAAGATGTGAGGCTGAAGTAATAGTACTAATCTCAATATTTGTAAGAAAAGATGCAGATAGTTTCGACTTCTCAGTACGTTGCTTTCTAAATACACGATACCTACGGGAGATAAACAAAATGTTTTTAGAGAAAAATTTAGTTTACAAGTTTCGAAAACTTTGATTGGTATATTAATCAACGTATTACAAATTATAAAACAATTTAAACATGGAAAAAGTCGAAGGAGCTAATAAAATGACAAATGACACATATGAGAAATGGTGAAAATCAGCTTAATTAATTTGTAGAACGGAAATCACCCCTTCGTAGATATTTTTTTTTGTTTGTCAGATGCAATCTTATTTCTACAGTTCATGACTATTTACCTAGCAAAGAGTTTGCGATGAGGGGAAGTTGCCTCAGGGTGAGGATAGGGTGTTTGGAGGCCAGCTTTCTCAGAGCGCTTTCCAGCTGGTGGTTCTTTGTTCGAGGCAGCTCAATACAGGTGAGGGCAGTGATAATTGTGTGAGACATTTTGTCTAGAACCGTGGTCCCTGGATGTACAAGGATAAAGCAATATTTGTAATTTGTAATTTATTTGCATTAATAATAGGTATAATAGATAACATATATATAATGCGACTGCCCCACACTAAGGGGATGCAGTCCTCTTGTTTTGTGGGGTTTATATTTTTTTGTGTGTGCTTTAAGCGTTGTTGAATAAACAGTTTAACATTAACCAATTTCACAAAAAAACACATTTTCGCCGAAATAGGTTTCTTTTCAATCTATCAAGACGTAGGTTTTTATAGAAAACTAGCGGGCTGTCGCCCGCTTTGCGGGCCAAGGCATGGCCGTGAAAGCAAAAAATCCTTTTTCGCCAATGGCAGGTGTTGTAGTGGGAGTTTCGAAAAATCCCGTCTTATTGCACATCTAGACTATAAGACAAAGCTACCTACCAAATTTCAGCTTCCTAGGACTTACGGTTTGGGCTGTAGAGCGATGATCAGTCAGTGGTCAGTGGTCAGTGAGTGTCTTTGACATTTATATATTAAGATAAACAGTTTAACATTAACCAATTTCACAAAAAAAAACACATTTTCGCCGAAATAGGTTTCTTTTCAATCTATCAAGACGTAGGTTTTTATAGAAAATTAGCAGGTTTGTTGTTTTCTCAAAGACGACTCAAAAAACGCGAAAACCCGTATTCTTTTATTTTTAGGGGGATTAATTTTCAGCGATTTTATTTTTATTGTTGGCGCTACGTTTTTTTCAGTTACGACTCCATACATTTTTAAATGTCTTATCGAGAGAAGTTCATTTCAACAAATTTTAATGAGCTACGACTTACGGTTCTCGAGATACAGGGTCGGACGTCCGGGGTAATATCCATATACTATACAGTATGGACTTAGTTCAGGACGAGCCAACTTTGAAATAAAGTTAGCTGGAGACCATCATTCCCCCCTCCAGCTGTAGCCAAGCTGGCTACAACAACATAAAAGTTCTCTCTTAAAACAATTATGGGGCAATTTAAATGTCACTAATGTAAAGGAAGGGCGAGCTAGAATAAAAAATGAATGAGTGACTTAAAAACATGCCCAATGTTTGCTTTTTACTCAAAGTGTGTGCGTGTGTGTGATGTGTGTGTCGTATGTGGTCGGTATGATGTATGTGTGATGGTAAAGCTGGTGCGGCCTGCTAGAATTTTAAATTGTAAAAAGATTCGTTTGTGTGTGTGTGTGTTTGTACTCACCCGTGTTGTTCATATACTCTATGCTATCGCTGGATCCCGCAGTGACATCTCCGACGCGGCTGAGTACCGAGGGGAACTTGAGGTAGAACTCGACGTACAGGCTGGACGCGGCCTCGCCCCGCTGAGTCACCAGGAACTCGATGAGCTTCCCGGTCACGCTGGTGACGAGACTGAGGCGAGCTCTCATGCGCTGAGGTCCATGCAGCTCTGCTTCCCGCACAATGTACGCCACAACGCACAGCTCCTGAGACCCAAAATATTAATAAGTTTCAATATATCTCTTCATACAGACAGGTTGGGGCAAAAGTCTGAAAACACCCGAATATCTTTGGAAGGGCGTACTGAGTAAGTTTGAAATTTTCGACGGTAAAATAGGGTAATAAAACCTTCTTTTAGAATGGGGCCAGAGGTGCCAAGTTCATTTTTTACTTTTCTCATTATATAATAAGGAAAGTAAAGTAAGGAAAGTACTCGTCCCATCACTCGTTAAAATTACTTCCGAGAATTTTCTAATATTAGAAATCGGAAGCATTGTGTTCGTTTTTGTAAATAAAAATATTTTTTGCTCCGATTTCATTTTTTCATGTTTCTGGACGTTTTATAACCTCTTCAGCAACTTTGGTTTTGTGTCCGTCTATCGGTCTGTTAAAAATATTCCTTGTAACGCGCAAATCTCGGAAACTACTCAACGGATTTTGATGAAATTTTGCACACAAGTAGGTCCGTAGATGGTACCATTTGAAATTCATCAACTTCACACTAGCGGTTTTGGGTAAAAGAGACCATGTGCCTGACCACGAACTTTTTACTTAAACGCTTATATCTCGTGAACTGTACTCCCAATTTTGATGAAATTTTGTATATACTATATTTATATGCATATTATCGTTTTACATTGGCTATTTATAATTATTTTTTAATTAATAATAAATAAGTGTTTGAGCGGCTGGGAATTGATGTGCTACTGATATTGCACAACCTCTGTACGTCTAGAAAAATAGATGAAAGCGCCTTTGTGAAGTGTTAGTTGCAAGCCATTGAAATTTAACCAATGAAAAAAATAATACAAATCTTGCTTGATCTTGAGAAGGGGTTATTTGGGTCATTTATTAGGCTTTTTTGATATCTGAAGTTTTGATCATTTCCGCTTTTTGATGAATTAATAATTTAACCAAGTGTATTTTTGGTGATTATTACCAAACTACTCATTTCTTCTCTTACCTGATCTTCAGTCAAACTCAGAACATCCTCGTACCGGTCCTCCTTGTGTTTGGGAACTGTGCGCTCCCGACCCTGCCAGAACTTAGGATTGGAATTGAGCGCCTGTAGGAAATCAAGCACGGTCCTCGGGTTGCAAGTCTCGAGAGACCCGTGGGTCAGAAGGATGTGCACGCACTGATGCAGAGTACTCCAGGAGGCGTGGTGGAGGAGGAGGGTGAGGGAGTAAGTAGAGTGGGCCTGCTCCTCCAGACTGAACATGCGACGAATCTGTCCAATTTAATAGAAAAAGTGGATCAATATTGGAGAGTAGTCAACTTGGACTAGCGGTAACATGCTCGTCTTTTTTGTGGGATTGCCTTGCTGCGTACAATTTTTTTTAAGTCTAGTTACAGTGTTAGATAACGCGATGAGAGAAAAAGAGGAAGAGTTGAGAGAAAAATTGAGATAAACTTGAATGGAAAAGTGGGCGAATGAAGGATCGAGAGGACAGTGGACAAAGAGAATAATAAGGGACGTTAGAGCGTGGATATAGAGGAAGCATGGGACAGTGACCTACCATCTGAGTCAATTCTTGACCGGTCACGGTAACTTTGAATATTATTTAAAGAGAATGAGAAAAGTGCGAATAGAGAAGTGTAGGTATTGTGATGTGAATAGGGATGACGCTGCCCATATTTTTTTGTGTGTGAGAAATTTAAAGGACAGAGAGAACAGTATTATACAAAGTTAGGGAGAGTGTTAAGTGTAGAGAATATAATCGAGAAAATGTTGACATGCAAAGAGAATTGGGAGTGTATAGAGAAAATGGTGAGAGAAATAATAGTAATAAAAGAGAGATGGGAGCAGTGGCGGCTCGTCGGGTGAAGACACTGAAGACATTTTCACCTAATTTTGAACAGTGAAAACACTACTCATAATCCCTTAAACATGGCACAATTGATCTAACTCAAAGAAAAAAAAAAGAGTAAGCTTTGTGTAAAATAGATCAATGCTGCTTAACAATTCATGTTACTTTCCAAGGAGAACACCAAATGTGAAGACAATTCGAAATTGTCTTCAGTTGTCCTTGAATCAACCAATCAGAGTTGAGTATTTCCAAGTAGGTATCATGAAATATTAGGCAAGAACTATATCTATGTAATATGCTACTGAGGACAGTCTTCAGTTGTATTCAGTTTACAATATCTACACGAACTCATACGAAATGTCACGAAGCCACATACCATGTGCGATGTCATGGGATCCGACACAAGGGCCGAATGGTGCAATAGTTTTTGCGGGATCTGTGATAATTATGTTGCATAAAAGTTCCACTGCAGCGCTGGCGTAGTTTTCAGGAATGATCCATGGCCTCCATGCGTCATGATGCTTAGACGTCCGCGGGTTCGATCCCTACCCAGGACGTTTTTTTATTATTTATTTTCGCTTTTGTGATAAACTATTATGCAGGGTTAGACCGGGTCGCTGCGCGACCCGGCCTAACCACCTGCACTAATTTCAACCTAACCTAAGCCCCTCACCCAACCATCCTACCCAACAAACGGTTGTCAGTCTAAATGTTGTGTTTCGTTAGCCGGCTAGGATAGCTTGGGTGAGGGGCTTAGGTTAGGTTGAAATTAGTGCAGGGTTAGACCTGCACTAATTTCAACCTAACCTAAGCCCCTCACCTAACCACCTGCACTAATTTCAACCTAACCTAAGCCCCTCACCCAACCATCCTACCCAACAAACTGAAGTCAGTGATCTATCGTGCAATTTCACCTCGTTAACTTTACCTAACCCTATATAACTACAAAATTCTTCTTAACAAAAAAATCCTCTTACCAAAAATGACTTACGCATCAAATTCCAATTGACAATAATCATTCGTCTTTTATATGTGAAAGAATAAAACGGACAAAATACGTAAAAAATACGATGTAAAAATTTATGATGAAAAAAAATTGTTTTTTTTTTCTACTTCTGTTGGTATACATGTCGATGGTTCTCTGATATAAGGATAAAACTCAAAAACCCAGGAAAGTTGAGGAAAGCAAATAAATTTCACAAAGATGATCAGTGATTTCAGAATTCAGTTCTTTTCAGTTTTCAGTAAAAGAAAAAAGAAACAAAACAATTATTTTATCTTTAGTTGACTTTATTACCACTTGAGCGCAGCCCAATAGATCCCGCAAAAACTATTGCACCATTCGGCCCTTGTGTCGGATCCCGATGTCATGTGTTTTTGATATTAACATTGTTGCCAGTAGCATTATGCCAGACCTAGGAAACCAGTCAATGATTTAGCCTCCCATATCTAGCACTATCTTGTAATATTAAAAAACAAAATAAATAATAATAATAATAACGTAGGCGTTAGGAAAGCATTATTTTGTGTCAGGAATTTTGGATATTATTTCTCATTTTTTGGGTTCTAGTTTTGTACATAGTTCCTAAACGATAGCCGATACCAATAAATTTTAACTATTTATGTATCTTGTCAACTATAGTCTTAAAAAGGACATATCGATTGAAGTCAAATCTCGGAAATAATTATTTAATGTAGGTACCGAAATTGAGCCAAATAAGATAATCTGGTATCTAGTTGTTTCAAGATGTTTTTAAATAGGGACAATGGTGGTCCTGTTTAAGATCCTGACTATGGAACCACTTTAAAAAAAAATCATGAATTTAGACGTGTTGAAATGAAATTCTCAAGAGAAAATTCTGTTCAGGCGGTGTAGTATTATTTTTTTAAATAAATAAATACGTCTTACATGATTTGAGGGATTTCTTTAAATTTAAAATATAGCTCTTGAAGTTTTTAGAAATTTAGCTATGAAATTAACTTGGCAACATTGTATCTCTTATCTTTAGAATGTAAACAAAACTTGGTGCGCACTTTTTAAATTTTATTAGACCATTTTCAAATCTTTTCAACGGTAATCAAGTGACTTTTAACTGGTGTAACTAGTTAATAAAGTTATTTCCCAGTATTTGATACAGGATAGAAACATTATTCCTACCTGATCTGACCTGTGCTTTTCATAATAAGTTGAATATGAAGTAGCTATGTACTTCTTTCAGTGTCAGTAATAACATTATAATTATGCAGGTTGCAGGTAGCTAAGCACACAGCTTCCAGTGAAGTACTTAAAATTATAAGGCAATATCTGTGTTTTTCATAAATAGTCATTTAAACATCAATGGTAACAGAAATTTAAGCTGATTTTATATATTTGTAGTAAGTATGTTTTCTTAGATTTATTTTGTAATCTGGTGGTGGATTTTCTTCCAGTTTTGGATTGTAATTTTTAGTCTTCAACTAACTTTCTTTCCTTCCCAGTTCTAACCCCTCTTTAAAATGTTGTACCTACCTATCTACTGAGGTATAATCCTAATATTTTTATTTTAATTCCTTTTTACCAACTTTCAGTTAATATTTTTTATTACGATGAATAACTAATAACAATATTTCAAAGAAACAATGAGATTCCCACAAAATCATGGGGTTCAAACATTAAAAGTAACCCCATTCAGATTAAGAAGTAATGAGGATAAGAAAGATATTATGATTACTGGATGTCCAATTTCTCCAATTACTATAACCACCACTAAAAAAGTAAAGCAAATGCCTGTCCCACAGCCA
This sequence comes from Bactericera cockerelli, assembly GCA_024516035.1. Lineage (NCBI taxonomy): Eukaryota > Metazoa > Arthropoda > Insecta > Hemiptera > Triozidae > Bactericera > Bactericera cockerelli. The sequence continues at coordinate 24,845,620 of CM044956.1, forward strand.
TACAGTTCAAGCCTGAATGGCTTATGAAAAATGAATGGCTGTGTACCAGCTCAAGTGTTGACAAATTGTTCTGCTGGCCTTGTTTATTTATTAAGTACCAAGTGTTCTCCAAAAAAAGTACCTATAAAAACTTATATGATGCAAAACTGGTATGAGAGAAAACCATGCTCTGCAGGGAAACAGCCATAACTTACAATGGGCTGTGTTTATGAGACCATAAGAACTAAGATCTGAAAAATTAATAATTTTATTTTTTCAATACTTCTGGGTATAATTTGTCTTCACCTAGTCTTGAAGTCAGGAGCCGCCACTGGATGGGAGGGCCCTACAACGAAATCAGTAGGGTCCTACAGGGCCGAACTTGAAGTAATGATATTTTTCGATTCCAGGTGCGGTTGGTTTTTAGCTCTTTGAGAAGGTTCGTTTTTAGTAGGTGGATTTCCCACATCCCAAGTCAGGATGACCTGGGTGTCTTTAAAAGATTTTTTCCTGCCTTCAAAAAAAAAGTTATACATTTTAAAACAAAAGCTAACAATGGGATCAAGAAAAAAATACTGCCAAGTATGGACACAAACGTCTTCTATATAAAATTTCATCAAAATTCGTTGAGTAGTTTTCCGAGATTTGCGCGTTACAAGGAATATTTTTAACAGACCGACGGACCGACACAAAACCAAAGTTGCTCAGGAGGTTATGAGAAAAATTGAAATTGAATGTTAATCAGTTCGTGTAAAGATACACTGTGCATGCTGGAACTTGGCCTAGCGCATTGCCGTGAGCTCAGATAATTACCTGGACTTCTTTGCTAGGGCTGTAATCAAAAGTGATGGGCTCAGGTTCAATTTGTACCAGCCAGTCGAGTAGTTCTCCCTTCATTTGAACTTTAACACCTGGGAAGTTCAAAGATATAAATTCAATTTATTTCAAATTTCAATGGAATTTTGTGCACACAAAAACCACAATTTTTCCGCTTTTTCCAAGATACTCGTATGATGTCTTTAATGAATAGTGTACTATTATTTCCGAGAAATTTCTAATATTAAAAATCGGAAGTATTGTGTTCGTTTTTGTAAAAAAGAAAAATACTTTTTTGGTCCGATTTCAATTTTTCATATTTCTGGACGTTTCATTAACCAATTGGTATTGGTATCAGTAGGGCTGTCGGCTACGAAAGTTCTTTGTCATTGAGATCGTTTGTGACATGCTCCTGTAACTCTAAAAGAGATCAAAGCTAATAATGTAGCTTAAGATTCTTTTAGGACTGATTTCGGTAACTTCTTTAGGTATTAGAATCAGCCTTGAAAAATTTTTCAGCCGAGTGTGAGCCGAGCGTTTGCTGTCTCTGGGGGCTCTTTACAAAGACTGCATTTTGGGTCTTGAGCTATGTCCATTTGTTTAGACGGTAGTTGAGGCTACAGTGGCCTGGTTAAAAGCCAGTTAGGATTCCTCTTTGCTCAGACAGAGCATTTCTTTTGCTTTTTTGGCCGAATAAGTTATGAATTTTCGCCTACCTGTGGCCGGGACTCATTTGGGAAGTTCTTCCGAATTACTCCCACTTTCAAAGACTTCAGGGCGTTTATAAAGCTTTGAGAAGCAGTTGGGGTTTCGAATGCCACCTCTGAACTATTTCTACAAGGGATTATAGTTGAGGTTCTTGGGCCTATTTTCTTCTAAAAACAGTGATTTTTCGGGACTCGAACCAAGGAATATTTTTTTTCTTTTTACTGGTGTTACTAACTTGCTTTGCATGTTTTGAATGTAAAATAAAAAATATGCATTCCATTTAAAATTCTGGTGAAACGGACATGTTTCCCCTGAAAGCGCCCTTAGGGGCGGTGGGCGGAGGTTTAAAATATTTTCCCATAAAACTTCAGACTTCATATTGGGGACCAATTTTTTGTTTCAAGATCCTAACTCGAACCGTTCTCGAGAAAAAGATAGTGGCTGGGTGGTTTCGATCACCTTGTATATACATTATACCTACCTTCTTAAAAAAAAATAATAATAATAAGATTATAATTTATCAATTAGCAGCACGTATGTAAGTCATGCATGGAGCATGGACAACTAATTCAGACTCCTAGAAATATGAAATAAAAATGTAACTAAGAGTAATAAAGACCTCGAAACAAAAAGAAAAAAGACACTGCCAATTATGGACAATTGGACACAATACTTCCTCGTGATTGTTTCACATTATATTTATACACGTGGCAATTTTGAAATTTTATACTAAATCACTTTTATCTCCAGAACCGCTTAATCGATTTTCTTCAAAAATTTTCTACATTCTAGATTCTACAAGAAATTCTGTATCAGCAAGTCGTGGACCTTATCTTTTGACTTTTTTGTCCAGAATTTCGGATTCTTAAATATCAGAGTTAATTTATAATTAATTTAAAAAAAAATTATAAATAGCCTATGTAAAACAATAATATGCATATATACGTTTACATACAAAATTTCATCAAAATCGGATGTACCGTTCACGAGATATAAGCGTTTAAGTAAAAAGTTAGTGGTTAGGCGCATGGTTTCTTTCACCAAGAACCGCTAGTACGAATTTGTTTATATTTAAAATGGGACCATCTACAGAACGTCTTCTATCCGTCAAAATCCGTTCTGTAGTTTCCGAGATTTGCGCTTTACAAGGAATATTTTCAACAGACCAAAGTTACAAAAACCAAAGTTGATCAGGAGGTTATGAAACGTCCAGAAATTCTAATATAAAAATAAATATCCAACTAGCGAAATAATTCTTTAATCATTAAAACTGTAAGCAAATTGTCAATCCCGAAAATCCCAGGATTTGAAAATCCAAATCCCGATCCCGAAATGAAAATTCAGTCCCGGGATCCCGGGATTGGATACCCTACTCAGGAGGTTATGAAACACCAGAAATATGAAAGAAATTGAAATCGGAGCAAAAAAATATTATTATTTTTACAAAAACGAACACAATACTTCCGATTTCTAATATTAAAAATTTCTCGGAAGTAAAATTGACGGTTGGAATTGATCTCAGGAATCCTGGAGCGAAGCGCGCCACGACTCCACATGATATGGGTGGAGGATTCTTTATCACACAGGGTGAACAAAAAAAAACATTTACACCCGGTTATTTTTGGCACTTTATTTGGTTTTTTGCAATTTTGGTATACTAACTTTGATCTGTAAGGAAAAATTATACCCGACTTTTTGAAAGTCAGTAATACATATCGTTCGAACATACAGGTATACTTTAAAAAAAAAAAAAATCGGTTTATCCGTTCACACCGCAATCGGCCGGACAGTATGGGCTACTTTATTTATTCATTATTTTACTCCACATGATGTATAGATATGTCAGTTTATGAGAATTTCTGGTGTCCGATCATCGGGTACGTCACATATGGGCTCTCAAAGTAGGGGTCCCCTTACTCGTTACCTGACAGAAGGAATAAGACTCATCAACTCAAAATTAAATAACATAATACTGTATATTGACATGTTTTCATAATGAATGTTTGTAACATTTAGATATCTATTTTTTAATAGATTTAAGGAACTTGAGAGAAATGGTTGGGAGGTGCTTCAATGGTCCTGGTTCTTCGAAGCTGATGTTGATTGAAAAAAAGGATGGCTCCCAACTGTACACCAAAGTCTCTAACAGGGGCCGAGTAATCACGCTGGTTCTCTTAAAATGAGACACCCTGTATAGCAGACATTCTTGAGATTTAAAATGGGACAGATGGTCCCATTTTAAATTCATCAACTTCGCACTAGCGATTCTTGGTGATACAGACCATGCGTCTGACCACGAACTTTTTACTTAAACGCTTATATCTCATGAACGGTACACCCAATTCTAATGAAATTTTGTATGTATATGCGTATTAGTGTTTTTTTTTATATAGTACATTTTTAATTATTTTTAATAATATATAATTTAGCCCTGATATTTAAGAAAATCCAAAAATTGGGAAAAAATGTGCAAAAATAAGGTCTACTACGACATGCGATACAGAATTTTTTGTGGAGTTTAGCTCTAGAATGTAGGAAAAACGATAATTTACCATATAGAACTATTAGCGTTTTACGTAGTGCACTAGTAATTTTTAAATAGAATATAGTTTAGCTCTGATATTTAAGAAAGTGCAAAAATAAGGTCTACAACTTGCCGATACAGAAATTTTTGTACCATTTAAAACAAATTTGAAGGAAATTGCTTTAGCGTTTTTGGAGATAAAAGTGATTTAGTATAAAATCTCAAAATTACCACGTGTATACAATGTGAACCAATCACGAGGAAGTAATGTGTAATTGTGTCCATAATTGGCGGTGTATTTTTATTCTTTCTCGAGAAAAAAATGGCCAATTTTCATTAAGTTGTTCCGGATGCGAATTGTTGACACTCTGACTGGACGCCCAATTTTAAAAGTTGGCGGGGAGAAATTAAAAAGAAGATAGATAATTTTTCATTTAAATTAAATTGTCTTACCTTTTTTCTTCTTATTTAAAACTTGTTTGTTTCTCTTAAAGAAATCATCCATGATCAGCACGAGAGGAGAATTAAGACCTTTCTTAGCTTTCATCAGATAGTCCTTGATATTCTTGACACTAATACTGAGACTAGCAACGACATCACGCACACTGGATGCTGTCAGCATTCGACACACCTGTGTGTGATAGGAAAAGAGAAGGAGTCTTATGTCGGACAACATTTAATTCAATGAATTTACCGACCTCAATGGATTGATTCGATACTTATTGGTTCGAGCCCCAAGTTAAGCAGAAAATTAATAAAGCTACTTTGATTAATCTTGATATAACGATTGTGCTTTACACAAATATGATAACTTAACTTAACATTACTTTAATTCAAAGAGTTTGATACTATAATGGCATATTAATGATTTGTGGATGGAATCTACCAGGGACGAGAATTTTTACTTCTGATAATTTCTTATATTAAAAATAAGACATACTGTGTTCGTTTTTGTAATTATTCCTTTATTTATATGAATTATAAGGGGAAATACCTTCTATACACAAGTAACTCAACAAACCCAAGAAATATAAAATAAAGTAAAACCAAATAATAATTAAAAAGGGTTGGGTGGAAGAGATTGCCTAAGGCAATAACCCCGCCCTTTAGTTAGGACATATATTATGTATATATTTATTTATTTTTTCTTTATTTTTTATTCTATTATACAGGGTGATCGAAACCACCCAGCCACTATCTTTTTCTCGAGAACGGTTTGAGTTAGGATCTTGAAACAAAAAATTGGTCCCCAATATGAAGTCTGAAGTTTTATGGGAAAATATTTTGATATTTTTCTCACGAATTTTAAATGGAATATTTTTCTCACGAATTTTAAATGGAATGCATATTTTTTTTTTTTACTTTCAAAACATACAAAACAAGTTAGTAACATTAGAAAAAAGAAAAAAATATTCCTTGGTTCGAGTCCCGAAAAAACACGGGTTTTAGAAGAAAATAGGCCCAGGTTGCGGAAGTCATTACGGGCACCCGGTAAACGCTTTAAAAAAACTAAAAACTAAAAACGACAAAAAAAGTGAAAAAATAAGGTCTACGACTTGCTGATACGGAATTTGTTTTGTAGAATCTAGAGTGTAAGAAAAGCGGTATTCTACCATATAAAACAATTTTGAAGAAAATAGATGAAGTAGTTTTTGAGATACAAGTGATATAGTATGAAATCTCAATATTGCCAAGTGTATACAATGTGAACCAATCACGCGGAAGTATTGTGTCCATGATTGGCAGTGTATTTCTGTCTGAACTATTGACCATATTTCTTTGTCGGTGGAATTATGTTACATCCTGTATAGTATTATTAAAATTGTATCTAAATAAATTATTTTTTCTTGCTTAATGTACCATGGTGGAGTTCTTCAGGTTCTTCAACATTCCTTCAACCAGATGATGGCACTGCTGTTTGGACATGGAGTGAGTCATCAGCTCAAACAGAACTTGCTTTACGAATGGTGTGGACTCGTTTTTGACTTTGGTGATGCTTAGCTCTTCGCACAGACGCTGAAATAACACACAAGTAGTTCCCAATAAAATAGATTTAAGCAGCGCAATATAGCTTGGACCCACTCAGTCAAGAAAGTTTAACCGTGCTACCAAAACTCCCAAAAACAGCACTTCCCGGTTACTAAAGGAAGAACCCCCGCTCAAAAGGATAAATGACATCAAAATGAGAACACCTTTACTATTCGCTTTTTATTTCTCTGCACTCTCATCTGCATTTTTACTGTTAAGATTTCTTTCTTTATTTTTGTTAGGTGTCATTCCAAACTTGATTTCTCTTTTAATTTTACTTGTTGAGCGGTAATAAAAACTAATTCAAACATGATCAGAAAAATTAAACTCCGACGGCCAGTTTTTATTGCCGTTCAACAAGTAAAACTTAAAGAGAAATCACGTTTGGGATGACACCTAGAAAGGAAACAGAGATATGACATATCTCATATTATAAAATGATTCGTGATTATATATGAAACTGGAGAACCGTTAGTCGGATTGAGCTGAAATTTTGCATGGTTACCTATGACAGGCTCATGCACTATCCAAAAAGTTGTCCATGCGACAATATTTGTTAAAACACCATAACTTTTTAATATCACTAAAAAACGAAGTTTTTCCTATATATTCAGTCTTTTTGTTCAATTTTACGTCTCTTTGACTGACATACAGGGTTTTGCTAAAAAATTATGTCTCACCATCTACAACATTTTAGCTTTGTTTTCTCATTTTCTACACAGATATTTCAAAATTTACTCATTGTTCATAATTTCACAAGCCCTTCAAAGGCTTTTTATGCTTGACGGTGTCAGGAGTCACATTGTCCGAGTGGTCTAGCGCACCAGACTTATATTGAAGTAAGCTGAGTTTGAATTCCGGCGGAATTAGACTTTTCTATATCTGTATTTTTGATGTTACGTGGTTCACTAATATTGGTTTGCCGGTGTCGGATGACACCAGTAAACCATTGTTCAATAATTGTCGAGTCGGCTTTCCTGGCCCTCAGTTCGATGGAAAGCCATCCACCTCGCCCAGTCTTCGGTCGGCAGTTTCTGAGCGAGTCACATCGCGGGTGCATAATCAACAATCATATTTATTCGTAATTATAATTATATCAGATCCATTAATTATTAAAATGACTTCTGTGTTTCATTCCCTCGATAAAATAGTGTAATCAATAAATGGTGGCGTAATCCATTTGGGCAGACGCCCAAACCAAATCGCCGGCGGGATCACCGGGAATCTCATCGGTAAGATTCCGATCCCGTAGGACCGATCATGACCGGTGGTCGGCCCACCAATATCTTGTGAGGAAAAATGAGTATTGGTAGAGACGACCACAATTTTCAAAATCCCGACGGTTGTCGGATTTTCAATATTGTTAAAATACGGTATACATGTTAATTGGCGTCCTAGAATTTTACCTATAGTTTTCGGACCAATTTTGGCCAATGGGGGCCGTTTTGATGACTGTTTTAAAGAAAAATAATATATAATCTTATCTAATAAAGCAATACTCTTGAAATTTTGTAGAGTTGTTTGAAAAAAAATTGATTTTAGCAGTGAAATTTTGTGATCGAAAAAGCTAATGGGGCCGTACTGTTGTAAAAATTTAATAAGGGTCCCAAAAAAGGGGCCGTTGATATTTTTTCAATAAATCTCATGATAACCAATTTATAATTCGATAGTAGAATCTGTGAGGTTTACAGTTCACAGAACTACTAGTAGGTAGGTTATAGAAAGTAAGCAGCTGTTAAACACTCATCTTAAAAATTAAAAAAAGGACTTACTTTCAGTAGTGAGAGGTGCATGTCAGGGCAGGTGAGCAGTATAATGATTTGAGGCGGAGTGACCTGGCTTTGGTCTTTACCTGACAACACAATAAATTTAAAATGTAGTACAAACAATATTATTATTATGCACCGCCATGAATAGCTAGCTCCATTGATAAGGTGCGTCCACATTATGCCGATCGACACAGTCGGACAATTAAAAATACTGTGTATTCATTAGAAGTCGGCAATGCCTAGATAAACTCACACGCAGCTACTGTACTATACTGGTGAATGTCATTTAGTTGAATTTTTTTCATCATTTTGTCAAAAGTCAAACTTTCTTTTCTTTCAATCTTCTTCTTCTTTTACTGTGTCTTATCCCGCTCAAGCAGGGTCGACGTTGTTCAACCTCATGGTTAAGGTTGATTGGTTTTGGCGCATTTTTTTTACGGCTGGATGCCCTTCCTAACGCCAACGATTCTATTTGATTTAACGTCCTAGATTAGGACGGGGGTTTTACCCTCCATTCGCTGGGAATCGTACCAGCTACCCACATTAACCTCACCTAGCCTGGGTAGGGCCGGAAATGGCAGCCTCACGTGTTTGGATGGAACAGAATTTTCTTCGAAAAGTCTGCCCCAGCCAGGAGTTGAACTCGGGAACTCTGGACTACGGGCAGTAGTCACAACCATTACGCCACGGAGGCTACTTTCTTTTCTTTCAATATGCTATTAAAAATGAGACTAAAACATTAAAAAATAAAAGATGATTTTTTTCTTTTATCTCTAAATGTTGATTTGTTTTAGATTTAATTAAATCAAAAAGAAGTGATATCCCCCCAAAAAACGTGTAAAAATAGTCGTCAAGTGTTGGAATGATTAAAAAGAACTGATATCAAAAACGTCAATTTTCTATGTGTTGAAGGAATTTTTTCACGTGATTAGTCTCTTGATAATTTAACCAAAATAACAGCCTCACAACAACACTACACCTTTGGGCAAACTTCGATTTGGTATTTTGATAATTTAACCAAAAAAATAACCACACAACAAAACAATACTCTTGAAAGAACAATGTTGCATGATTACAGAACCACGTCCTTGACTACTGCACACTGTTTTGTATTTAAATTACTACACATAAATACTACACATAATACTTTATTGGTAAACTATATGATACATTCTGCAACACAGGACATGAAATGAAAAGAACACAAAAAATTTGTAGTGAACCAAGAGGCGGGGTTAAGCCTCTTGGTTACTCCGGCCGTAACTCCGGAACGAAAGACCAAATACTAAATTACCTCTGGAAAAAAAATCTGGTGTAAACATCACACGACTTTCCTTATCATATTAGGAATGGAAACGGGACCAAAAGTCACTGGTGAATCAAAGGCAACACTAAGCTAAAAATCAATGCCAAATTCGTAATCAGCACCTCAAAATCATTGAATTTAATATGTCACAACCCCAATCTAGGATCAATTATAAAAAAGTTAGTCAAAGCGGTCCCCCCCCCCAAAATAAAAGTAAATTGGGGCCGAAGTCCAAAAAGTTCAAGATATCAAAAAAATGATCAGAGTAGACCCCTATTATTGTTGCATTTTAAGAAAATAATGTTCTACAACTTTTTTTGTATCTTTAACCAATTCAAAGAAGCGGCGTTTGCGGCTAATATTTGCGGCCCTGCGGCCGCAGAATGCGGCCGATTTCAACCAAAAGTTTCGTGGTTCGTCTGGTGTATAAAATTAATTTCCATACCAAATTTCAAGTCTCTAGCTTTTACCGTTCTCGAGACATCCTGTTCACAGACACACACACAGACGCACGGACCAATGGCTGAAAACCACTTTTTTGGTATCCTGAGGCTATGATTCGTCCAGAAATGTGAAAAACTGGGTAGGTCAAATTTTCAACGAATACAATACTTTCCTTATTATAGGATAAGGAAAGTAAAATGTTTCTATTATCATGTTCTATTATCCATTTTCGTTTATTAGTATAGAGCTGAAACACCTTGTATGTATTAAGTTATAACCACAAAGAAGACATTCCTACTCACTGTTGAATGATGTCACCTCAACATGAGCTTCAGTGCTGTGGGTCAAGGGAAGGAGTGGGGGGGATTCAGAGTTCTCTCTCTGCAGTGGGGGACTGACACACACATGTTCACCTATCATGGAGGCAAATAGTTTTCCACCAGTGGCGCCGCGTTGATGTTGCACCTCCACTAGTTGCACCATGTATGCCTTGTCCATCACTGCCAGCTCTACGGTGCTCTTGTCCTCCGCCACTGATTGGTCCATCCTCTCTAGAAGTTTGCTGTGAGCGAGATACACATAAAATAGTTAACCGAACACATTGAGGTTCTGTTTTAAATTGGGTAGTGGACGGTTTGGCTTTCGTTTGTCTGTCTGTTCTGCGATAACTCTCGACCGGATTCTTCAAAATGGTTGAAATTTAGTATACATGTTCATTGGGGTCTTGATTTACCTATATTTTTTGGGCCGAATTAGACCACTCGGGGCCGGATGGGGGCCGTTTTGCTGAAACCTGAAAACGATTTTTCTATTTTTATTGAATAAAGCAAGGCTCTGGAATGATTAAGAATTATTAATAATAATGTGTTTCTTTGTATTATTATATCGATTTTAGTGGGTAGCGCTGAATTATACAACCTTTCCGTATATTTAATATCCCAATATCTTATTTTTGCCATAATTCCGCCACTGGTCGCTGGTAACATTAAAGCAGCTATTCATTTATCCTCACGAGGTATGAGTGGAACCCGAACACCCAAGTACAGAGCAGAAAAAATCCTGCCCCGCTAGGGATCGAACCCAGGTCACTGTGCGTGCAAAGCCTAGCACACTAACTCACTCGGCCACAGTGACTACATGATTAAGAATTATATTTCATAATTAGATTTAATATTTCATGATCTTTGGAGCTAAGGGGGCCGCACTGTGGCCAAAAAGGAAAAAAAAGGGTCGTAAAAGGGGGCCAGTTGATTTTTAAATTAGAACACATCGAGTTGGGTACTTAATGAATGGTCTCGATGTCCTGAAGCTTGACATGACAATTAGAATCTGTGTGAGGTTTAGAGTTCACAGAACGACTAGTATGTGCATGACCGACTTAAAGTACCACAAGATGCAATTTACAAATCCATGGTGAAGTAATGTCAAAAAATTGTCATTGTAATAACCCTTCTCTTACCTCATTGAAGCGATGGGTATACCAAAGGACTGAATAAACAAGAGCAGCTGAGTGGGTTCCAGGTCTTCTAGTGCGGCGTCTACGAGTCTAGCCACCTTGGATCTGACCATGCGAAGCTTGAGCCAGTCGGGAATGAGCAGAGCTTCTTCCGAAGTGTCTACTAGGAACGCCTGGAAAAAATTGACAACCTTGATTTCAGATTCGACTTCAATATTTTGTATCAAAAGTTGCGCATACGTATATTTCCTTCACTATAAAAATAACATTAAATTAAAAAAACTTAAATGATTTTTTTTTTCTATTCAGGTGTAAAAAAACATGCCAAACCAAACCGTGAAAAACAAAGTAATGTAGCTAAAACATCGAAATTTTGTTGGCTTTCTGCAAAATTGTTTAGAATCAACTCATCTAAAACAGGAACGAAGCACTGACCTGAAGAATAAGCCAAAGTCGGACTTTTTCGGAAAAGTGCAAAAAATAACTTTGTGGCGAATCCGAAAAAAACGGATTACAGATCCGAGCTGGAATTATCATCAGTAATCTACCACTAACAGGTGTAAACATTTTTTTGGTCCACCCTGTATGTATACGTACATACTATATTTAAAATTGTACAGTGAACAGAACCCTCTGTGCGTATATCAACGGGTGCTTAACAATTTTTTTCATGTTTTTATTAATCACTAGCGGGCTATCGCCCGCTTTGCGGACCGAGGCATGGCCGTGAAAGCAAAAAATCCTTTTTCGCCAATGGCAGGTGTTGTAGTGGGAGTTTCTAAAAATCCCGTCTTATTGCACATCTAGACTAAAAGACAAAGCTACCTACCAAATTTCAGCTTCCTAGGACTTACGGTTTGGGCTGTAGAGCGATGATCAGTCAGTGGTCAGTGAGTGTCTTATATATTAAGACTAGCAGGTAATGTTTGAGAATTTTTTGGCAAGCTTATGAAACCAAATAGGATCAATCGTTCCGGGAACAGCCTGAATATTGATACGATTATAGAAGAGAATTAGGATAAATGGTATAATCTCTACAGCTCTACAGGACCTAGGGTTTTACTTTGAATCACCAATTTATTAATTACAACCTCTTAGTATGTATAGAAAAACTCGGTAATATTTACTCTGGGTGCTAGATTATGTTCCACAGGAAACCACATATCTAGGAGTTGATGGTATTGCTCCACTAGACTCTGAGGTCCATGAGATAGCAGCACCACCATAGCGTGCACCACCAGTATGTTACAGGTGCACTGGTCTCCGGATGGCCACTCTACCAGGATATGATCCTGACTTTCTGACCACACGAAGGATTCTCGCTCCGGCTGACGGACCTGACAAGTGGATAAAAAATAAAATTTGAGTAAAATGGTAAAACAATAAAATGCTGTGATTATCACACGACTTTCTATTACTTAAATGAAGAAATAAAACAAAAAACTTATTAAAATAACAAAAAAATATAAGTTCATAAAATCAGTAAGTTCATAAAATCAGTAATGTACTCATGGATGTCAAAAAATCAAAGAATTTTTAAAAACAGAGCTTCCATGCTCAACCTTTTTTCGGAGTTCCGTATGTCAAGTAATGTTAAGTGAAAGAGAGAGAATCACTGTTCTGATGATGCGTGTTTTTGGGGACAGGGTGCGATCTTATAAGGACGTTTTCAATCTTTTTAATGAAACATTTATTAATCGTAATCCTATTTCTAAATCTTCAGTTTTTCAAAACAATACGTTTATGGAGACTGGCTCTGTCAAAGACAGGCCAAGAGTGGGTAGGCCGCCTTTATCCTGCGGGTCTCCTGAGAAGTGCGAGGATGTGCTTCTATCGTTCATTGATATCGCAGCTCCAAGATAACCAGGGGCGGCTCTGTGCAACTTTCCGGTTTTATTTTAGAAGGCTATATCTCCTATCCTATAAAAAATAAATACTTGAAACTATAAAAGGTATGCAGAAATAAAAATTCCCTATCCAAAAACGTAGCTCACGTCTTTCCACGATAAGCACACGTTGCTGTACCCTTGACAGAAATGGTATGCTTTCAATTCTTTTTTGTGGGATATCATTACTTTTTGTAAATGGTTCGTGTCACAAACATGCACAGTTCAGCACATGCAGTTTTATTATTTTTAAAAATTCATTCAGGATTTTTTACTTTTATATACTCCCTAAAACAACACAATTTAAAAGCATGATAAGTGCGAAAGTCCCAGTTTTCAAATTTTTCCTTGTTCTTTAACAATCAACCCTACCACCATCCAAATTTTTAGCTTCTTAGGTAGTAGGGAAGTGCCACATAATTTAGATCCATAATCGAGTATACTTCCTCTCTAAAACAACACCATTTAACAACATGATAAGTGCGAAAATTCAGGTTTTCAGATTTTTCCCTGTACTTTTACAATAAATCCTACCATCATGCAAAATGTCAGCTTCCTAGGTAGTCGGGAAGTGCCTCATAATTTTGATTATCTGTCAGTCAGTAACAAAATTGCAAAACTTTAAAATTACTTTCCTCTGACAATAAAATTACTTATTAGGAGAATCTTAGTTCCAAATTTCATATCTCTATGATCAATTGAACCGAAGATATGAGGGTGTGAAAACCCGGGTTAATTGGTTCGTGTAAAGATACACTGCCGTGCTTGCTGGAACTTGGCCTGGCGCACTGCCGTGCTCTCAGATCAAATTGAGAACACCTTTACCCCCTCTCTTTCTATTTCTCTGCACTCCTCTCTGAATTTATTCCTCTTATCTTTCTTTATCCTTTCTAAGGATCATTCCAAACTTGATTTCTCTTTAAATTTCCTTGTTGAACGGCAATAAAAACTGACTGAATAAAAAACGGCAATCTAAATGTCCATTTTTTAAAAGTTGAGCTTTTTCAGTCTCCAATCTGGCCGTCCCAAAAGATTTCTGGAATAAGATAAACTCATGTTTATCTGATAAACTCATGTTTTCAAAAACTTGGTATTATTAAAAGATATTGTAAAGAAATACACGACATCGACACCATTTTACAATTATACTTTTCACTGGTAAGATCAAAAGCTGAATTTGGGGCATTGATCTAGAGTCCAACAACCAAAAATCTAGTAAACAGAGTAGAAGACATTCAATAACGTTTTGTTAGGCACCTATTCCATACAAAAAACATCATGTAAATAGACCTTATAATAATAAGGCTCTATCTTTTCAAATAAATAAATAAATACACGACTTGCTATTAAAATTAACACACTCTTTAATGATACCATCAAACTTACTTTGATAAAGTAGGTGTAGAAGATATTCAGCATTGAGTCGAGGGCAATGTTCTTGTCTCTATAAGATCCTATGTCTGTCTGAGATTGGAAAAAGGCAATCATGATTGTGCTTCGTTCCACTACGAGATTAGCCATGTCTTGCACAAGCTCTGTCAATTCTGATACATCAGCCCCCACAATGCCTGAAAATGAGGAAAATATAGAATACATATAGCTCGCCTTGAACCAATTATTAGGTTGTTAGCTAGCAAATGCAATATACTTCAATTTTATATCAACAAGTTTCACCAATGTTTTAATATGTTTTTAAACACGACTACTTATTGATCCATCTACGTACGAGTATTATAGTTTAACTAGCCGCGTTGCGACCAGGCTTGCGGCGTGTGTGAGTTTATCAAGGCATGGCCGACTTATAGAAAAAATAGTATTTTTAACTGTCCACAATATATCAATCGGAAAAACGGTAGTAGAAAAGTTAACCTGACGAATAAGATATTGTAATATTACTGGGGAAATAACATTAAGAGAATATTTGTTAGCCCCGCGAACACATGTCCCATTGATACCTATCACAATAAATCATTGTGTATTTTGACCATAAGAAAAAAACACTGCCTATTATGGACACAATACTTCCTCGTGATTGTTTCACATTGTACACACGTACACGTGCCAATTTTGAGATTTTATACTAAATCACTTGTGTTTCCAAAACCGCTGAACCGATTTTCTTCAAATTTATTTTATATGGTAGAATATTATTTTTCCTACAGTCTACAATCTACAAAAAATTCTGTATCGGCAAGTTGTGGACCTTATTTTTTGACTTTTATGTGAAAGTTTTCGGATTTTCTTAAATATCAAAGTTAAATTATAATTAATTTAAAAAATTAATATAAATAGCCTATGTAAAACAATAATATACATATACAGGGTGGGGCAAAAGTCTGGAAACCCTTAAATATCTTTCGAATGGCTTTCTCAGTAAATTTAAAATTTTGTACGGTAAACCGGGGTAATAAGACCTTCTTTTAAGGTGGGGCTGATTTTCGTTACCGGCCCCCATGTTGGGGCAACGGGGGCCAACTTATTTTTTTTAAATACGAACCCCCACCTTACGATCCATTTTTGGAAATGTCTTTAAATAAGAAATACTTTGGTGCAAATTTTATTTTTTTAATATTAACTGTTTGCAAATGGCGTCCAACTTTGTGTATGCAGTGTAAAGTCTGGAAACCCCTGAATATCTTTTGTGAGGGCTTTTTAAGTAAATTTAAAATTATGTACGGTAATCGGTGGTAATTTGACCTTCTTTTAAAATGGGGGCGATTTTTGGTATTGGCCCCCATGTCGGGGCCAGGGGGCCAACTTCCTTTTTTTAAAACACGAACCCCCAACTTGCGATACATTTTTGGAAAGGTCTTTAAATAAGAAATACTTTGGTGCTTAATTCCAAAAATGTATCGCAAGGTGGGGTTTCCTATTTAAAAAAAAAAAACGTACAAAATTTTATCTTTACCAAAGAAGCCCTTCTAAAGTTATTCAAGGGTTTCCAGACTTTTGCTCCACCCTGTACATACAAAATTTCATCAAAATCGGATGTACCGTTCACGAGATATAAGCGTTTAAGAAAAAAGTTAGTGGTCAGGCGCATGGTCTCTTTCACCCAGAACCGCTAGTACGAATTTGATTAATTAAAAATGGGACCATCTACAGAACGTCTCCTATAGGTGGGAAAAATCTCATCAAAATCCGTTGAGTAGTTTCCGAGATTTGCGCGTTACATGGAATATTTTTAACAGACCGACAGACGGACACAAAACCAAAGTTGCTCAGGAGGTTATGAAACGTCCAGAAATATGAAAAAAATTGAAATCGGAGCTTTTCAAGTTGAGTTTCGAGTTAGCAAAAAATAAAGTGAAAATTAAACGATAATGGCAAATAGTTTTTTAGTATTAATATTATTATTACATACCAAACTCGGAAAGAAAAACTAGATATTGGATGACTAGATAAGGATCATTTTCTACTAAGCAGGCCTGACGTAGAGCCACCATAATTTTGGCCCGGACATGCTTGAAGTGAGGGATATTGGGCAGCTGGAGTAGAAGCCAATCTGTAATGAGATAATTTTCTATAGTAGAATTTGAAACAATGTATTATTGCTAAGTACACACTTGTACATTTGCAAATTAAAAGCACATCGTAGGTCAACATCTTTTTAATTTACTTGAAATTATTATAATCAGTGTGGACGCGATTTATCACGAAAACCATTAGGTGCAAGTCTCGAGTCAGCAGTGATAGAGTACGGTCGTGCCGTGCATACTCTAGTTTTCACTTTCGTCTTGTTTTGCAAAAGTAAACAATAATCTATTTAGTCCAATGTCAGAGTGACGTAGTGATAAAGGAATGTGTAACATCAAACAATCCGTTCTAGTGATAGCAGATTATTATAAACTGGAGTAAATTTCAACTGTACTACGTGAGTGTTAGTTATGTGCAAGATCTGATATCAGGGCCGTCACGTAGGCGCGCCCTGACCTTTACACGCAACTATGTTTTTAGAAAAGATCGCGATTGCGATGTGGCTCGAAAGTCTGGTGGTGGTGGATTACTTGCTCTAGTTCGTCCTAATATGGATGTAGTTCGGCTTAACTGATATGAAACCTCTAGTTCCGATTGTGAGTCTATGTTATTGAAAATTAAACTTAAAAACAAAACTTTCTACCTCTGTCTCATATATGTTATTCCCCCTCTGAAATCAGAAACTCTATCACTGTTTTTAAAAAGTTTAGAACGTTGTAATGGAATTTCCAATGAAAACCAAATAATCATTGGCGATTTTAATATTTCAGAGTGCCTCAGATACTACTTCGATTTTTCCCTCGGGAATGCTGCTGCTACTAGATCTATCTATCCATTACTCTCTTTTTACAATCTTCGATCATATAACAAAATACAAAATATAGTATTATAGTTTTTCAAAACAATATAGTTTTTATATTTTTTTCAAACACTCCCACATTTCAGTTTCGAGAACAAGCAATAGTCTTGTTAATAAAAACTCATACCACCCCACTTTAGATATTAATATTAATTTTCATGCAAAATCTAAACCATCTTATGACCTTTCTCTCCCCAACCTCAGCACCAAATTTAACTTTCGCAAAGCCAACCTACCATCTCTTTACATTTCTATCAGTCGATTAGATTGGGCTCCAATCTTTTCTATATCTGATCCCAACAATGCCTTCTTCTTTTTTATTCTAAAACATACGATCTTTTTGAAATACATGTACCTAAAGTTCAAATAAAACTTCATGAAATCAACAAAGAACCAACTTGGTGGTCTCTTAATAGCAAACAGCTATATAAGAAAAAAAATCGTCTTTCTCGAAACAAAAACCTTACTCCTAGACATAAAAAGTATTTTAAAACAGTTAATTCTAAACTTAGGAAACCTTCAGTATGGAGGTTCTGGGTACTAACGACCCCCCCCCCCCCCCATGGCATAAAACGTATCATGGCCATATCATCACTAAAAATCCATTAACTCAATTCGTATATGACAACGCCGATATAAACATGGATACCATTGATGGCCATGATACGTTCTATGCCATTCACTTCTAAGAAGTCGTTAGTACCCAGAACCTCCATACTGAAGGTGAAATCAATCCCCCCAGTGACCAGTTTGAGCGAACTCTCCCTTCGTCCAGTTATACCTTGAGCTGCATCAGGATCCATAGACGGGCGTGAATTAAAGAACATACCACGACAAGAATCGTGGTACTTGCCTTCAGCGGCTACGAGGTCTGATTCAGTTTCACCCACCTGTTTCCTGTATGGTGCTGGCAGCTTTCATCTGAACAACAATGCCAATACAACACCCACCTGTTTCCAGTATAGTGGGGGCAGCTTTCATCTGAACAACAATGCCAGTACAACACCCACCTGTTTCCTGTATGGTGCTGGCAGCTTTCATCTGAACAACAATGCCAATACAACACCCACCTATTTCCTGTATGGTGCTGACAGCTTTCATCTGAACAACAATGCCAATACAACACCCACCTGTTTCCAGTATAGTGGGGGCAGCTTTCATCTGAACAACAATGCCAATACAACACCCACCTGTTTCCTGTATGGTGCTGACAGCTTTCATCTGAACAACAATGCCAATACAACACCCACCTGTTTCCAGTATAGTGGGGGCAGCTTTCATCTGAACAACAATGCCAATACAACACCCACCTGTTTCCAGTATAGTGGGGGCAGCTTTCATCTGAACAACAATGCCAATACAACACCCACCTGTTTCCAGTATAGTGGGGGCAGCTTTCATCTGAACAACAATGCCAATACAACACCCACCTGTTTCCTGTATGGTGCTGACAGCTTTCATCTGAACAACAATGCCAATACAACACCCACCTGTTTCCAGTATAGTGGGGGCAGCTTTCATCTGAACAACAATGCCAATACAACACCCACCTGTTTCCAGTATAGTGGGGGCAGCTTTCATCTGAACAACAATGCCAATACAACACCCACCTGTTTCCAGTATAGTGGGGGCAGCTTTCATCTGAACAACAATGCCAATACAACACCCACCTGTTTCCAGTATAGTGGGGGCAGCTTTCATCTGAACATTCTCTTCATCGTCCTCTTCGTCTTCCTCATCACCCTTGGCCACACGCGTTTCTCTATTGAGCAGCAGCTTGAGTCCGCTCACGGCTTGGGCTTTGTTTTCCGGGAAGCTCAGCCTGTGGAAGAAGTAGCTGAGGATGTCCGCCACTATGGAGGGGCTGTGCTCGGGGTCGTGCAGCAGGGACTGGAGGTGCCTCAACAGTTGCTCGTACTTGCCTCCATCCTGAAAATAACATAATCAAGTTGTTGGGGCCACACTTTAAGAACCAATTTTAACACTTAGACGATGGTTTTTCGAGAATTCTCTTGTGGGACCGGCGATAATACGGCTATCTGACCCCGTGTACCACCGGTGGTACACCCGGTCCATTCCGTAGGAACGTGCGTGTACCACCGGTGGTACACCCGGTCGTCTACGTGTTAAAAATAACTCTCTCTCTCTCTCTCTTCTCAATTCCCTCAGAGGAACTGTTGGAAGTGGCGTCCATCATCCTGGATGCAAAGGTTAAACCTCTTCATCATATTCCGTCCAATGTTGCTGAAGATTCTAGGTTTTTCTGTCAGGTCATCAAATGCCAACAGGATTCTTGCTACCAGATTCTGCTACTCTTGCGTCTCAACTGGTATTTCGTAAACTATGTTTTTCACGTGATCCCAAATGTTCCTGTTTGCATCTCCATATGCTAAATCCATATCTGCCATTTAAGCATCCGAATAATAATAATTATGTAACTTGTACTTAAAAACTCAAGAAGTTAAAAGATTATTTCACAGAATGTAGAAAAATATGCTTGAAAACTATCATCGAGAAACAAAAAAACATTAATTTGACTGGCCTTTAATTAATTCCAAGGAAAATAATTATCTGACATAAAAAGCTAATTACTCTTTGAGTACAAGAAGACCTTACACGGTCAACACTTTTAAGATTTTGAACATCATTTTTTGAGACTTACCTGGTTCGTTTTCCCAGAAGATCACGTGATAAAAAATCTTAAAATTATTTTTTAGCATCCTTAGGTTGGCCGCCAACTTTTATCAAACTTGCCAGTGTCTGTGCCAAAATTTGTTCGGGCAAACCTTGAGTGTTTCAAAGTGTAAAAAACTTACATGAGAATTTTTTCTATTCAGGTGTAAAAAAAGATGCCAAACCAAACCGTAAGAAACAAAGTAGTGCAGCTAGAAACATCGAAATTTTGTTGGCTTTCCGCAGAATTGTTCAGAATCAACTCATCCTAAATAGGAACAAAGCACTGACCTGAAGAATAAGCCAAAGTCGGACTTTTTCGGAAAGTTGCTAAAAATCACTTTGTGCAGTTACGAAGGCGAATCCGAAAAAACGGATTGCAGATCCGTCCTAGAAATGTCGTCAGTAATCTACCATTAACGGGTGTAAACGTTTTTTTGGTCCACCCTCTAGAAGCTTATGAACAAAATGCTATTTAGAAGAGAGTCTTACTATTTTCTGTGATTCCTTTAGTTAAAATCGTCGAAGGTTAAGCACTCGAACGAACCTGTTTACAGCTCGAACTTAGCAGGAAGCCACACAAACATTGGACGGGCAGATGATTCAGAGATCCTTCCGAGCTATGAACTAGATCAGCAAGCCAGGACATGGATTGGTTGGGCTCCTGGCGCTTGATAATGTCCAGGAGAAAGTCAGGGGAGCGGGAGCGGTACAGGAGCCGACGCAGGTGAAGCTTAGGAACCTGAGAAAATATTTTTATTTCTAATTCAAATTTCCAAGATTGATTAAGGTTAAATAAATCCCGTTAAGTGCTTCCTTTCTAATAGATGTGAATAGGTTCCAGTGTTCATAAAATTGTAGTTTCCACTGAAGTTCTACAACCTGGTCTGATTAAAATCAATACTTAGGTACTTTCTTAGAGATTAGCTTTATTATGGAATGGATCTCATGCCTTTTTCACTAGACTTATTTCTAATCAATACAATATATTATTGAAAGATACTAATGTAATTTACAAGCTTTCAAATCAATAATAGAGTTGATAATATAAGCACACCACACTACACACTGGACACAAAGGATCTAAGAACTCTGGTTTTGGGCGTTCAAGAGGAAATAATAATAATATCACCTTATTTATACTGCCCGATCAGGACTATTAAGCCCCATTATTCCAGCTGTAAACCTAAGACGTATTGTTATGTGGTGAAAATTCCAAATGGGAGGATAACTTGTCATGTCCTTTACCATTGAGCTACGGGGACATAATAACACATGAATACGAAGGATAAGTAAGTTGATTAAATAGATCCTACCTCAGATTTGAGCTGATCAAAAACAACTTGAGGAGGTCGACGTACAGGACCACTAGGATCAAGACTGATGAGTTGGCTCAAAAGAAGACTGGTCTGCTCTGTGATAGGCACCTGTGAAAAGGAGACACATTTAATATGGAACTGCTCTATTTCGTGTATTTTCTTTTCTGTTATGTTCAATGGTAACAATATAACTCTCTAGAACTAACACTTGAAAGGTTAAATTCAATCCTTGTTGTGTCTCGTTTTACCGATAAATCTTGATACATAAATGTCAAAGTCACTGACTGACTGATCATCGCTCTACAGCCCAAACCGTAATACCTAGCGAGCTGAAATTTGGTAGGTAGCTTTGTCTTATAGTCTAGATGTCCAATAAGACGGGATTTTTCGAAATTCCCACTACAACACCTGCCATTGGCGAAAAAGGATTTTTTGCTTTCACGGCCATGCCTCGGCCCGCAAAGCGGGCGACAGCCCGCTAGTTTCTTATATTAGAATTCGCAAGTATTGTGTTCGTTCTTGTAAAAATAAATATATATTTTTTACTTCGCTTTCAGTTTTTTTATATTTCTGGACGTTTCATAACCTCCTGAGCAACTTTGGTTGTATATGTATATCTGTCTGTCGGTCTGTTGAGTACATTCCTTGTAACGCGCAAATCTCAGAAACTACTAAACGGGTTTCAACGATTTTTAACAGATATAGGAGACATATTGTAGATATTGTAAATCTCAAAATTACCACGTGTATTCAGTATTCAGGGTGTTGCATCTTCGTCTCATGCTTCTTCTGATATTTCTGAATATGTTTCTAATCTCTTTGAACCGTTCGAAAGCTACGGCCATTCTGGCAACAAAGTCTTCGTGGCTGTCCACAGGGGTTTCATAAACCAATTCTTTAATAAAACCCCATACACAAAAATCAATTGTTGGGCCCTCCGAGACCAATCCACCTCCCTGGAAATGTTCGGTCGAGAACCTCTCGCGTTCTTCTAGCAAAATGGGTCGTTTTCCCTTATTTCTTCGGGAATGGGGATATCTTAGAGTAATTCCGGCAAAGTTTCAGTCAGGAATGTGACATAAACATTCGCTGTAAGACGATCAGGAAGGAGATGAGTACCGACAATACCTGCCCAGACATTCACACTAAATCTCCACTGATTTTATGTACACTTTGACATGCATGAGGATTCTCAACACTCTATAAGTGGGAATTGTGAATTTTGAACATAAATTTAATAATAAAAAGGTATAAATTTTAAGGATTGACTGGCCAGTTTTTCATTTTGACGAGTGCGTTGAAAAATAACTTACACATGTACACATACAACCCGGTTATTATATTTTTTAAAACATTTTTATTGTGTCTACCTAAACACGAAAAAGAAGGAGAAAAATAAAAGGACTAAAGGACGTTTTATTTCTCTTTCACTCAACGTAATGCTCATCAACCTAGCGCCTCATACTGAGTATAGGGGTAGGGCTGCAATTAAAATTCTCACCTTGCTAGTGGCTGCTGCTAGATGTGCTTCAAACTCAATAATATTTTGTTTCTCAATGGTCAACAGTTGCAAGTCCTCAGTAATGTGAGCGCTGGAAAAATTATTCGTAATGGTCATCTCGATGAGACACTTAAGAATAGGAAATTTATCCCAGCAGTAGGTGCCAAACGTAGTCGGGTTGTGAGCACAGTAGATGAGAAGGATAAGCCAAGTTTTCCAATACCTGAGAACATATGAAAAAACAATCAGTATAACCTCCTGAGACCTGAATGTGCTTTTAAAAGTACATAAGACAACTTCACTTCACACTACTATCTTCTCTCAAAAACCATCGGGAATTTTTGAAAATTCCATGTACTTTTAAAAGTACGCCAGGTCTTAATCAGTACTTTCTGGAATACATGCCGAGGACTCAAGCAGTATCTGTCTTATGTACTTTTAACAGTACATCCAGGTCTAAATCAGTACTTTCGGGAAAACATGCCCAGGTCTCAGGAGTAAACTGAAAATGAGAAGTTGTATTAGATGTACAATATTGTACATGAATATCAATACATACCTGGACAGCTGTTTCGAGCTTATTTGCTCTCATCAGCAGGTAATAGTTCTGAATATCCATGCCATCAAGTAACTTCTCTATTTTAATCAGTATAAACAGAAAAGTGAGATCATTGATCTTTCTCCTCTCCTCAACAAACAACATCCTTTGCAAATTTGATTACTTATTTAAAATTGATTTTTTTTTCTTCAATATATGATCCAACCGTGCTTATTTAGTGACCCTAGGTTGTGCTACGAGCACTCAACAAATGAACTACATATTTCTCTTCGAGACTTTCTCACATGTTTGCTATGGCCAGGCGGGGCGGCACAAAGCCTGGTGGTAGATCAATATTCTCTGGATGATGGTAGGTGCTTAAATTGAACAGCAAGTCAATGAGCTTGAGATTGTCGGCCGCCAGCATTGGGTTAGAGTCAGCAGGCACCAGACTGGCACAGCGTCGTACAAGCTGGTCCGCCAGCTCCATTGCTTCCATGGCAGAGAGGGAAGTGTCCTTGGAGAGGCCGATCATGAGGATGCGACACAGCGTGTCCTGCAGCAGAGGCACCTGGGTACATAGAAACATAAGAGCGCACGGATAGCTCAGTGGTAAGATACTCGCTTGCCATGCGGAGAGTCCCGAGTTTTAACCCCCGACCCAACAAAAAATTGTATTCAAAATTTGGTTACAGATGTTAGTAAGGGATAACCTTCCGGTGCGCTCGTGTTGACTCAGCACCAAAATGAAAAGTATTATGTCACTTCTCGCTCATCAGAGGGGAGGCATACAACGGTCATGCGCGGATATAGCCCTCTTGTTCTGGGCTATATCCTCTTGTAGCAGCGGGTGCAACCCTCTAACTAGTGGGTTGCACCCGCCGCATGGCAAGCCCATCACGAACGCACACACACGCACACACACCCACGCACGCACGCACGCCCACGCAAAATGTCAATATTTTTCGTGGCACCCATCGATTTCTTGTCCTTACTCGACGGAGCTCAAGAACGGCTCATCAGAATTTCGCGATCAATAATAATAATAATAATAATAATCGAGAAAACTGTCGTTCTGGTCAAAAAACGTAAATACTTTTTATTAACCCATCCATTTTATATCCTTACTCGATGTAGCTCAAGAACGGCTCATCAGAATTTCGTGATTGATATCTCAAATGAAAGCTTGAACCCTTGCTTCAAAACTTTCTCGTTTTGAGTTGATACGCCGCGGCGCAGTCATGACAAATTTCGAGAAAAAATGTCATTTAGGTCGAAAAATAAGATTTTTTGGGTCACCCATCTATTTTTATAATCGTACACAATTTTAGCTTTTCTCAAAATTTAAATCCGTTTTCTAAATATTTTCAGTAGCTCCTTTTTTTTTGGCGGACCCAGTATAAATTAATAATTACATATAAAAAGATTATACTAAATAATTTTAAATACTAAATATTGAACTGTCATAAGATTTGTTATAAAAATAAACATGGTTTTCATCAAGTTGATTGTAGTTTCATTGCGAACTAAGTACAAGTTGGTGTTGTTTTTTAGAATTTCAAATAGAATAGTGGGGTTGGGCCTTGTTGTTTAAGTGGTATTTTAAACTTGGTATATTCTGGTAAGTAAGGGGTGTTTACTTGAAAGTTTAGAATTTTCGCGAAAAAGTGCTTTGAGCGGATATAAATCGATCCTCAATCGTTTCTTTTGGTAGGTTCTTTATATGCTAGTAGGTAGGCTTTCAGCTAAGGTTACCTGAAAGCCATTGATTTTATTGAATAGGTGTCTAAGAAATCGTGCTTGTACTTTTCCAGTTTTTTTTTCTTTCTTTCTTTCCTTTTTTTTTAGATGTTGGTGCCCAAAGAGGGGAGCAATATTCAATTATTGAGTGAACTGAGACTTGTAAAGCATCATAATTGAAGCTTCCGACTTTGACTAGATTATCGCAGAAAATTGAAAATATGTAATACCAGTCGAACATGCTTTGATAAACTGACCGAGCACCGCAAGCCTGGCCGCAACGCGGTTAGTGTGTTTACTGTTTATAAAAACCTATAATGGGGATGGATGGCATACCTCTGTTACAAGCTGCAAGAACTTGGTCTTTTCTGTGTCAGGAGGCCACGTGTCCAGCTTGAAATATGCATCGGGATTTGTGTCCATGTAGGTGATCTGGAACAGGAAATGAGGAAAAGTAAATTTTAATAGTAACAAACATTAGTTTTGTTGTTGTAACCAACACGGCTACAGCTGGGGGCGGAGCGATGGTCACCAACCAAATGTAGCTGTCTCATCTTGAATAGCTCTTTGGTTTTTAAATCTTTTTGAATACAACCAACTGTATTTGACAGTTTGGTTTGTTAGCTTGCCATAAATGTCTTTCTTTATAAGGTGACCACTAAAGGTAGACTTCGGAAATCTGTTCACC